>VZSZ01008540.1:54501-94096 GCA_013398815.1 Ibidorhyncha struthersii
CATAAATGCTTTTGTGAAAGTTGCTTGCGGTTTTATTTTGTTTGTTTTTCAGGTTCCTGGCAAGACTTCTTTATGCATTGATTGTGAATTACAAAGGCAGCAATTGCAATTTTGCTGCAGTGCAGACTTGACTACAGTAATATCTGTTTTATACTGCTTGCTCAACTGGCCTGTCATACTGTCTGCAGTTGGGGCATGTCCTAGAAGGTTGTTTGGAAGCTTTTGGCAAAGTGTCTGGTAGTGTAAATTAAACTTGACATTATTTAGCGGGAAACATGCAAATGCAGTCAGGACTGATGCTTCATTGTTTTTATATTGACATGCATGGAAGAAAAACAAAAGTCTTAATGAAATGAGGAGCTTTGCTATAATGGAAATAGAAGGGGAGATGTAGAGCTACCTTATTGGGCATGTTACCTTAAAACAGCAGCTGGGTATCTATCAGAAAATGTCAGATTGAAATACTGATTTTCACAGAGATGGACTAAAGTTGTGAATTTCAACTAATGCTGTCAACAAAAGTATATCTAAAACTATGTTTGATTAAGAGGGCCAAGAAGGTCTAGCATGATTTAAGTCCAGAAAGGTGTGACTGCTTAATTTAAAATTCAGAGTTACAATTTTAACTTAATCTGAGTCCAGTGCATTTTCCTGAATGCATAATATTTTGATTCTCAGGGCAGAGAAACATAAAACTGTTTTTTTGCATTGGTTGTATGCCTTGTTTAGCCTTTTCAGACGTATGCCAAGAGACTAACTTAACAGGTTCATTTTTACCAAATGGAAAAAATAATCACTAAGTTGCAGTGGGAATGTTGCACTTCTTTGGACAATAAATATGTATATGCAGAGTTTGTCTTTTTCATGTATTCTTCCTCTATAAGAAAGATGGACTTCCTGTCTCACTCTGTATTTAGCTATTATTATTATTACCATCATTATTATTACTGCTTGTTTCTCTTTTTCTTTACACGTTCATGAGAGAAAATGTCGGGTTTGCATATCAGTGAATTTTTAAAAACACATTTTTGTAACAATCTCTAGTGACAGTGTGCTTTTTAAACAGAATTATTTTCATATGTTCATGAAAAAATAGATTAAAAATTTCAAGTTTTAGCATTTTTGGAAGAACAAAAAATATTGTGTAAGTTACTAAAAAACACGTATCAGTAAAGTGAGTTGAAAAATGGTACTAGGTCTACTGTAGAATTTTTTATTGAAATAAATGTAGTCTGTTAAAGTAAAAACATACACCCTAGGTATTTTACGATCTGCCAATAAAAGAATAACTATAGTACAATATGAAAAACATACTTATCAGACTTTGTGACACAGTTGGGAAAATAAAAGCAAATGTCAGATGAAATATTAGCATAAATGCTATTGTTCATAAACCATTTTAATATAAGACGAAGAAATGTCACTGGGAAGAATATACTTAGTGAAAATCTGGTGGTGGGTAATTTGATTTTTTTGTTGTTGTTACTTTGGGTTTTTTTCTTGAAAAACAGTCGATGTTTTCCTTGAAATCTGTGGAAAATGAATGTGACTAATTTGAACTGTCCTTGTCTCAAAGTAGACTTTTTTTTTTTTTTGAATACAGGAATATTTTACTTTTGAAAACGTATTTACACTACTGTATACAGCTTGTTAACATGAATGTGAAATGTCACTTACAGGTGCTGACCTTAAAGAAAGAGCAAAAATGCACTCAAGTGAAGTTAGTTCGTTTGTCTCAAAAGCAAGAGCAACTATTAATGAAATGGGTATGTAACCTCTCCCTTGAACAATGTTATTTTAACTGTAACCTGAGAAGGTTTAGATCAGAGGAATAACATAAATGTGCATGGTTAATTCTTGACAGGTAGTAGGATAGCCACAACTATTTTTATTCATAAGTATGCATCACGGTGCATTACTTCTTTTAAAATGTTCCCAATCAAGTTGGACTTTTTTTTAGAGTACTAGGAAAAGCTAAATGCTAACTGAAGTAGAGGTGATTTGCCTTGCTGTATTCATAAAGAATAGACTGTTCTGTGACATCCAAGTACTCTAGAATTTAATTTTCACTATTTTATTCTTGTGGTTGGTATAATTAATACAGTCTTTAATACATTTTAGAAACATGTTAAACAAGTTTCGAAACAGCTCTTGATAGAAAGTTAAGCTACTAAGGCCTTCTAACATTTTGTTTAATGTGCACTTGTTCTGGTGTAGTAAAACCTGTTAATAGTTTGGGATTTTAGTTGACTTTTATCAGTTTTTAAGGATGCTTTCTCTCTAAATTTTACATTATCAATTCACCATCAAATCGTTATGTTTCTATATCTCTGCTGATCAGTTTTAATACATTTTTTTTTCCACAGGACATTGTCAATATGTATTGTCAAAACGAGAAGTCAAGTGTGCCAAGTTTAAAGCAATTAATTTTATACATATGATTATATATGTAATGTATTTTGTCACTTGAAATCTTGGCACAAAACTCTCAGGAATAAGTTGTTTCTCAGAGAAAGTTTTTAGATGCATTTCCTTAACAGCATTAGGTCAGATCTTGGTTTGGCAGAGTGTTACGAATGGAAACCATTGAAAGCCAGGCTGGGTGGGGCTCTGAGCAACATGGTCTAGTGGAAGGTGTCCCTGCCCAGGGCAGGGGGGGTTGGAACTAGATGATCTTTAAGGTCCCTTCCAACTCTAACCGTTCTATGATTCTATGAAACCAGTATAATATTGCAGATAAATGACAGTGTGCTGAAGAATGAGTCTTTGATTAGGTACTTCATGGAGATACTTGTGTCCTTGAAATAATGTCATGTCTTTGAAGTGAACCAGATCATCAAGGCTCTTTAAATAAATAAAATCTGTAAAATAGCTCGATCATTAATTTCCTGCAGCTAGTACTGTATTTTGTGCTGGTGTTTGTCCTTTTAGTGGAACACCATGCAAGAGGCAACAAGTTGTCCATTTATTGTAAGATTCTTGGGAGGCTTCCTTAGCTCTAAGTAATAGTTTTCCAGCCTTTTTTGAACTGAAGATACTGGAAATACTTTCTGAGCTGCTGCTAACATTTAAATAGGGGCAACTGGTTTTAAGATTTCCCTATGATTAGGAAATAGTTTTTTTCAATTTGATTATTTTTAATTTTTTAAGTGAGAAAATTCCTAAAATCGAACAAAGTATTTGGATTTGGCATTCTGCAGTGAATGACTGGAAAATATACACAGTGATTTGATGGTTTGTTTTGCTTTAGAGTTGAAAAGACTTTGACAGATGTTTGATTGTCTTCAACTTCATTAAGGTTCCTGTGAGAGGGTTTAACTACTGAATATGTAAGCAAATTTTCAGTGTTATCTAAAAGGTTTACAGTGGATCATTATGCTAACAGTGAATTACTTGAAGTTGAGGAAACCCGTATGAGTGCTTTCATTCATTGATCTCTAGTCTCTTTCTCAAGAAAGAAGCATGAAATTGTGAGTAAGTGGAATTAATATTTTAGAATCTAGGTCACTGAAGTACCTAGATAGGAAGGTTTGCGAGGGGATGTAGTAACAGCAATCGATGCGCTGCATGTTGGAAAAGAGAAAGAATTTGAACACAGCCCTTGCCCAATATTGTAACAAAACTTTTGCTTAGGTTGGCTGAACGTCTCGCTCTTTCTCCCCCTTCTCCCTCACTCCTTCCCTTGCTTCTTACTCCCTCCCTCCCTCCATTTTGCAATTTCTGCTTTAAAACACTAAACAAAACAGTCACTAGGACGTTCTTTAATGGGTATGTGATATTTGACCATCTCCTAATTAATTTTTTAAAAGGCCTTTTTACAGAATTAGGGAAGAATATTGAGATATTGCTTCTAACGTTATTGGCCAGTTTTCATATCATGTACATTTGGACTTGCATACTATATAAGTAGTTTTTATTTTTCAGTCACATGATGTCGTCCCACTATATACATATTTGAGGCATTGTTGTTTTTGAACACATTATGCCAACAGTAGACGTATTTGTAGGATGGATCTAACATTTTTCTGAAAGATCTTTGCAGAGCAATTTAAAATGTGGTTCCCTACATCAGGAACTGGTAAGGAATATAAAAACCTGGATTTTATAAATGAGATTAGATTAGATGGGTGCACAAGGCGTCATGTTGCATGATGCCCTTATGAATAGAAGTGAACACTAATTTTATAGCAAGTCAGAGGTTCTCAGTTCTTTTTTTTCTTCTGAAGAAGTGGTCTGGCATTACAGAACATAATTTTTGTAGAACTAGTGGGACATTGTATTTGTATTTGATTACTGCAATGAATCTGTATATTGAAAATAATAATATTTTTCCTGCCCGGCAACAACCAGAATGTTTTGAGATGGTTAAAGAGGGAAGACAATTTTCAAATTATTATTTGTCACTGCAAAATGCTGTATAGCCATGGAACAATATTTCCAATCTCCCACTTTGTTCTTTTTCTATCCGTCTAATGCTGTAATCTCATTTAAAATGTGTTTTACTTTTCGCTTTTCACAAATAGGTCATATTTTGATAATTGCGTTTGTGTTCAGATGTGTGACCTAGTAAGGAGATGTTTCTTTTTAACAATATTTTCAGAAAGAAGACCATTAAGTTGTCTTTGTAGACAAAATACACAAAAGGTTAATTACATCTTGAACAACTGGATAAACTTAGCTTTTTAGAACTGACATGCTTTGGCTTTCTTTAGTTCCTGTCAATTTCGTTACATTTAAAATCCTTACACTGGTGGTTTTGTAAAAAGCTGTAGTATCATTTTGGAATACAGCTACAGAAGAGAATTTTCTAGAAATTAAAAGCATACTGCACTTGTTTTTATGGGATTAATTTATAACTTGCTAAATTTGGGTGAAGTATTAAGAGTGCAGTAAATATCACTTCGTATAAAAATAAGCATTTAAAAAAAGAACTGAAAAAATTGTACTGAACCATTAGTTGCAGTTCTTAGACCTTTAAGTTGAAGGCGGGGGGAAATCAAAACAGCCTCTATTTTTAACAGTGGCTGCTTTTGCTAAAATTATACCAGAAATGGGGCTTTTAGGTTTTCTTTTTTTCTTGTGTTTTTTTNNNNTTTTTTTTTTTAGTAGTAGGAATTATAAGACTACTTGTCCATTACTGTATTCTGCCTTGAGGCTCTTTGTAACTGATGTAAGGCTGGCTTTACCCTCAAAAAAATAGGAGAGAAAAGCATTAATAGATCTCTTGCAACCATGCACAACAAAACAGGCCTGAATAAATTAAAAAGAAATGTTGCTGACTCCCAGAAACCTTGTCTTTTGATGCTTTGGGGAAAAATAGTGCCATCATTGTGGGTCAGATCTTAAGCATATATTTTATGGTATGACTCCCATTAAGTCTATGTTCTTCTTAACACTGGCTGTGGGATGTGGGCTATGATGTTACCATTGGATATATGTTATCTGTTGAGATTTCAGTTGCAAAACAAACTGAGGCTACACAGGGAGCTGAGTGCAATAACCACCCTCCTTCAGAAAAATACTTTGTTTAACAGAAAGAAAAAATGAAGGTGCAGAAAGAATTTGAACTCGGCAAATACTTGTAATTACTTAGAGTGACGTTTGGTGCCAACTTCTAGTAAGTGAGAAGCATCATTGGTTAGCAAAGCTCTTCCAAAGAACATAGCCATAAGTACCTAAATCCCAGAAATGGGGGAAAAAAATTGGAGGCTGACTTTCTTGGTTACTTTTTAAAAGAAAAGTGGTCAGGCTTGATTTGTATGTCACATTTGGAAGCAAAACACCTTACTTGTGGCCTGGTGGATCCTAGATTTGGACTATGCTAAGGAAGAAATTTTTAATAAAATCTTAATTTTACTTGTTTTCTGTTAGACATCTTCCATTCTAATAAACCTTATAGTGCTTTGTTTAAGACATCTGATTAGTTTTGATGCATAAGGTGTTATATAACTTTAATAAGTAGTGTTATTTAGTAACTTTGTTTAGACATAATTTTCACAGGTGTCATTAGGTCTGACATAGTCCAATTTAAATGAGATCATTCTGAATGAAAGTACCTTGTGGTCAGTTAATTGCATTTCTATTTTTATTGTTTGCTTTTTATTTTATTCAGATCAGATACAACTCTATATTTACAGATTATTTTTTTTTCCTTCTTAGCAATTTTTCTGTCATTCTGGCTTCTCTCAGTCATCACCAAACTTCTAGTTTACCTAAAAAAGTGCTCTTGTTTATCCTTCAGGAGAACACTCCAGAAAGTTTCTTTTTTGACTACTGAAGGTCATGTATCCTTGGAAGTTCTTAGGTTGTGCCACATTATACACTACAGTTTGTTTTTGGATGCAGGCCCTCAAAACTTGATCTCAGAGATCGCAAGAGTAGGATCAGGGTTATATAAGATCCACTTGATTTCCAGTCTGCTAACTGCCACCTCACCTTCCCATGTAAAGTCTCAAAAATAGGCAAGAATGATCATTGAAGAGGTCAGTGCAGTGCCTTGTTTTACTATTTGAGTTCCTGGGCCTTCTGTGGAGTTTGGGTTAACATTAAAAGTCCTGGTTTAGTAATGAACACTCCAGACCTGATTACTGCTCCGAGAAGTGACTGCTTGTTTAACATTGACCAAATCCACCTGTGTTTGCTGGAGATAAATCTGGGCAGCAAAGATGGAGTTATCTAGTTTGGAAATCCAGTGAGAGGAACTGCGGGTTTCTCTCTTAGGGAAGAGCAGATATAGCCTCTAATTTGAAAAAGCATTTACTGGGAAGCTGAATGAAATATCGCAAGTAGCTATCAAATTTGAAAAAGGACAAATTTACAGCTAGCAGTGCCATGCTTAGCAGCCATCCTTAGGCATCATGGTCTCCCTTCATTGGTGACACTGTGAAAGGGAGATTTTGGCACTGTGTTTCTGTTGCTGTGTTATGCTGTTGCCTATTCGGATAAGTGTAAAGCATACCTAATACAGTCCAAGACTGCTAGCATTCTGAATGCGTTGCTGAGCTCTTGGTTGTTTTCCAGGAGTAGATTTACTGCTTCTCTTAACATTGAATTACTTTAAGATACCCTTTGAGTAAGTAGTGTCTGTTTCCTAAATAGACAGTACTGTCCTTGCAGAGCTGAAATTATGGGCTTTGTCAAATTGCATTGGATTGCTTTTAATTAAAAAACACAATGCTAATCTCTGTACCATTATAGAGGCAATGAATGCAACATTAAACTTCTCTACCAAGATGTTTATTAGCTATTTATATGGCACCATTGCTTCCACAATTGCTAATATGCTTTTTTCCCCTATAATAATAACTTTCTAAAAACTGTTACAAAAAAGATGCAGAAATGGAGGACCTGAATATTAGGATAAGCTGACTGTCCTTCCTTATAGATCTGAAGATTAGGGAAGGAGATGGCTTTGCATTGCTGGTTCATTGCTTTGATCCCTGGCACTGCTGTACAGCCTTGACAAAAATTAACACAGCCTCAGCTGTAGTTTACTTTTCCTTCTGGTAGTAATTCCAAATGCTGTTCTATGAGGAAGAGACTGTGCTCTGGACATGGCTCTTAAATTTTCCTCCCACAGAAAGCAGCTGTACCAAAACCAAGGATGCTGCTTGCTCGAATGGTTTATTGAGATCAACATAGCCAGTTTGCACATTGACTGTTAAAACAGGCCTCCAGTATGACTTGCTGTCCAAGGCTTCTGCTCCCTCTCTAGGGAACCGTATTCTGTATGTTTAACACATTGGGAAACTCTACCCTTTCCTCGCCCTGTTCAGGTTTGAAATTGCATGTTTCAATCCCTGAATGAGAAGGAATAGTTAGCTCTTTTGCTGTGCCTGTCTCGGTCTCTGGCTCTGTTCCTAGAACCAATTGGTATTCAAAAGGCAACGACTTCTGGCATGGTACCGAAAGTATTATGCTGCTCTTCTATTGAAGAAATCCTAAGTTCATTGCTTGGGCCCAGCATTAGGCTTTGACTTCAGAATAGCATGTTCAAGTCTTGTGTTGAACATGCGGCTTTTTCCTAGGTATGCACTGCTGTGATGACATTACCAAGCTAGTTTATAAAAAAAAAATATTATCCTTACTGTGAAACATTAGGGAGTGTTTCCTCTGTAGTGTTCAGTGAATGAGTTGACTGAAACTATTACTTAATACATTAACCTAATTTAGAAATGAAGATATTTTAGCACTAGACTGGGGAATGTAGGTATATAGAGTACTGCTGAAAATAGACACAGAAGAAAAATTCCAGAAATGTTCAGCTAAAATGGTCACAGTCTGTGGGATTTTCTTTGTACTGTGTCAAACAAAAATGCTGCTGGTACTAGAGTATATGTTATACTGTAAATCAAACAAGGAGACAATAAAAAAGTGAAAAAACTTGTCCCATTGGATTCTCTTAACTATTAGACATTATAGTTGTGCTGTGGTTTGAATTTTAGTTTGTGTGTGTTTTAAGAAAGAAAAAAAAACTTACACAGAAGTAGAATGTAAAAATTTATCTTTGGTATTGTCCTTTTGTTGTGTAAATTCAGTGCTTGAATATGTGCTATGCTATTTGTGTGAGTAGTAAGTTCTTAAATGTACTTAGTAAGGATAAAAAATATAAGAAGTAATTTTCATTTTTCTTATACCCAGAGTTTTTCTTTATTTGCACAAATAGTAGTTTCTGTCATCTAGGGTTTACTTCATTATTTTTTTACTGAGGGCAGAATAAAACTACAAGAAGAAACATTAGTAAATATGAAGAAGCTGAGGAATCTGTTTACCAAACCGAAGTGTATCACTGAAGATGAATGAAATACCCAAACTATTTTATATAGTACAAAAAGAGAATCACAGGAGAGTTGGCTACAGAAGACTGCAGCTAAAGAGTTTGATTAAAACATCTCTTTCATTCCCATTAGTTTCCCAGCTTTTGCTCTGATTATCAAGAATATAAACCACACTGTCCCTATTACCTGTCAGTAATAAAGTACCAAATAGAAAATTTTAAAACTAAGAACAAGATATTCCTATATAAAGTATTTTTTTGTCAAATAAAAAATATTTTTTCTAGGTCATTTATAAGAGTGAGGAAACTGGAAAATTAATGGGATATAGGGAGATGCCTTAAGAAAACCCTTTAGCTACTGTCATAATAAAGGGAATTTAAACTTTACTGATATCTTTTGCTTAATAATCAACTGTGAGCAATATGCAGTAACCATTTTCATTAAAAAGCAAAATTTCTTTACCACTACTAAAAAATATTTTTTCTTACGCAGCTCTTGCTTGCTACTGTTTGCCTGTCTGAACTTTGAAGGTATTAAAGCAAAGATAATAATGTTCAAATAAATCTATCAGCATTAGCAGTCTATTAAGCTTCTTATCCAAAGCACAGGAATTAGAGGGTAGCTAAAAGCCTTTGACAATTGTAACTAGCAAAAGTATGGAAAAAAATTGTGTGTATCCAAATACACATGTAGACCTTTCAGACTTAAAAGTGGGGTCATGTTTTTGCAAATGGAGAAATTATTAAAACATATGTAAATATATGAGTTGCTTTGAGTAACCAATTTTTCATTCTTTTTGAAATTATGACGGGAAGCTTTGTACCATTTAATTACTTGCTTTGTACAGAAATGGTTTGAGCAATCTTCTTTGCCTTCAGGTTCGTATAGGAAGATTTGACAGTCTCTCTCAGCCACTTTTGTACATTGCTACATACGTTGGTTGGTTTTCATAGTGTAATAGAGTGGATGAAAGTGCTTGTTGAAGTATTTCGTTTGTTAGCTTTTTTTCCCCCATAGAAAGGCCTTTTTTATGGTGGTGCTTGCAATTGAAAATGTGAGCAAACTGTTCTAGTCATTGACTTGATAACAGATTTTACGAGGCAAGGTAAATGGCTGAAACACAGCTGACGTTGCTCTCTTAAGTGCAAAGCTTGTATTCCATCTTAATGTTATTATTGTTCTTCAGGAGAAGATTCCAAAAGATGAAATCAAGATGTGGTATTGTGTTAAAATTATTTTTCTTGATTCCTTGTGACATAACATATGTGAAAGTGTAATTTTATAATTAAAATGTTCCTAATATAAAGAATATTTCAGTTATCATAGTTGCCCAGGGACTGCCTCTACTTGCCTCTCAAGGTGCATAGTTTAAGCCCTTTTTTTTTCAAGAGAAAAATCAGAATTTTACACTCAAGAGCAACATCACCAAGAGAGATCAAAAATCTGAGTAGCGAACAGGTGGAAGAGAAGAGAGAAGCCTATTCTGAGTTACAAGATAGGAATATTTAGGTATTAACTTAGTTATGTTAAAACAAAATTAAAAATCCGTTCCCAGTTACTATAGCAGGCTAGCATGTAGGTTTAAATAATCACTAATGCTGATTCAAAATTCCTATTTACATCTGTGGACTTTTGAGAACTGTTTCCTAACTTGTAACTAGAAAACTTGCAGTCTTGGAGTTAGTAAAGAAACTCTGTAAAGTAACAGATCTTGGAACATTTCTTTCAACATTGTTGGTGTAGGAATCAGCCCACAGACTCACAGTATTATGTATTTTTAAGCTACTATTAGTTGAAATGTTCACTGAAGATAAATAGAGTGTAAATAAGTACATTGTTGTGTGACTTCTGTTTCTTCTTTTTTGCTTTCCTAATGGCTGATGGTCAATTAGGGAATCTGCAAATATGTGTTTAGCTGTGTTTAGACATTTTTGGGGCATGTGACCATTCTTTTTATTAATTTGAAGGCTACATTATTCTTACTACTTTTAAATAAACAGACTAAGAAAGAGGGAGTGAGCTTTCTTATTTGTAAATTAATATTTGTCCTTCAGAAGGTGCTGGAACAACTAATCCTGGAAACTACTTCTGGGCACATGAAGGACAAGAAAGTCTTCAGGTGTAGTCAGCATGGGTTCACAAAAAGGAAATCATGCTTGACCAGCCTTATAACCTATGATGAAATGACTACTTTGGTAGATGAGGGAAGAGCAGTGGATATTGTCTACCTTGACTTAAGTAAGGCTTTTGACACTGTCTCATATAAGATTCTCATAGAGTAACTGATGAGTACAGACTGGATGAGCAAAGAGTGCAGTGGATTGAAAATTGGCTGAATGAGCGGGTTCAGAGGCTGGTCATCAACAGCTTGAAGTCTGCTTGGAGGACACTAGTCAGCGGTGTGTACCCCATGGGCCAATACTGGGTTCGGTCCTGTTCAACATCATTAATGATCTGGATGATGAGACAGTGTACTGTCAGCAAATTTGCTAATGGTACAAAAGCAGAAGGAGTGGCTGATCCACCAGAGGGTTGTGCCATCATTCAGAGGGACCTCAGCAAGCTGGAGAAATAGGCTGGCAGGAACATCATTAAGTTTAACAAAGGAAAGCTGCATGTGGGGAGAAGCAATCCCATGCACCAGTACATGCTGAGGTCTAACGATCTGGAAATCAGCTTTGCAGAAAAGGCCCTCCAGGTCCTGGTGGACACCAAGCTGAATAAGAGACAGCACTGTGCCCTTGTGGCAAAGAAGGCTAATGTTATCCTGGACTGCATTAGGAGGAGTGTTGCCAGTAGGTAGAGGGAGGTGATCCTTCCCCTCTCCTCAGCACTGGTGAGGCCACTGCTGGAGTACTCTGCCCAGTTCTGGGCTCCCCAGTGTGAAACAGATGGACCTGCTGGATAGTCCAGCAAAGGGCCATGAAGATGATGAATGGCCTGGAGCATCTCAGCTATGAGGAAAGGCTGAGCAAGCTAAGACTGTTTAGCCTGTAGAAGAAAAGGCTCAGCATCTCGTCAGTGATCTTGTCAATATATATATAAATACCTAAAGGGAAAGTTGTTAAGAAGATGAAACTACATTCTTTCCAGTGGTGTCTAGTTACAGGATGAGAGGCAATCAGCACAAACTGGAACATGGGAGGTTCCTCCTGAACATCTGGAAACATTTATTTACTGTGAGGGTGACCGAGCACTGGCACAGGTTGCCCAAGGGGGTTGTGGAGTCTCTCCCTGCTTGGAGATCTTCAGAAGCCATCTGGACATGAGCTTGAGCTGCATGCTCCAGCTGACACTGTTTGAGGAGGGAAGGGGCTTGGAAAAGGTGACCTCCAGAGGTCTCTTCCAGCCTCAGCCTTTCTGTGATTTAAAGGTTTCTCACATGCTGCAGGCATATGTAGGCAGATATTTGCCACGCTTTCTTAATCTGCTTGAGTTGTGGTACTTTTTATATATCCCTCAATTTATAGCATACTTTCCTCCAGTAATCCATGTAATACAGTATGCATGATATTTTTAGACAACTCATCCTCCATGCTTTACTTTTTTATGAAATCCATTATTCAAAAAGAAAAATGAGCTGCTAGAAATGCCCCCTGAAGTTGCTTGTCCTAATAAGCTGTGCACTAATCAACATTATTTATAAAATAATCAGAAATGTACATGTGAAATAAATAGCTTAGACAATCTGTTTCTCCATTTTGTGGGAACTCAGTTGTGCTGTCATGTAAATTTCAGTCCTTTTGCTACTTTTATCTTAGTTGGAGACTCTGAGTTTTTGAGGAAAGTAGAGCGAGTACTCTCACTACTTTCTTTTCAGTCAGTACTGGGAAACAAGAATTCTTCTTAGACCATTGGCTGTCTGTTGATAATTAAAGACAAGTCAGGTTTATGAATCTGGTTCAGTAGGTGCTAGAGGTAGTGACCAGGTTCTGATTTACATATGAATAACTGCTCTTTCTGAAGACTGATTGCCAGACGTCATTGAAGTAACGAGAGATGAACAATAAGGACTTTTTTCAACATTATGCAGGTATAGGAGGACAACAGACAAATAGCAATGGGAGTTAAAATGCCTGTCCTTCATTTTAGCATTTCATATCAAATACTTTTTAAAGTGGGGCTTAATTTGAATGTTCCTAACTACCAAATACTGACTTTTGGGGTTAGTTGAAGTGAAAATACTTGTCCTAATCTGTAAAAGAGTACTTCAAAAATAGAAGTTAATTGTATCTAAGGGACCATATATAATTTGTGCATTGTTAGGGATTGAATGGGCTTCCATGGAGTTTTCTGATTCATGGAAATCATGAACTGCAAGTGTTGCTGCGTTATCAGTGAAAACCTTTTACTTTAAGAGAAGCTGAATTCTAAGTCTGATGGATTTCCACTTCTTTAGTGATGGCTCCTGTATCCTAGTTTTAGGAAGGAATACTACAGGTGTTCTGCAAGTTGATTGTTTGAAACTGCTGTTGAGCTACAAATGTATGATTCTTATATAGCTCATTGGCACATGAACAGCCTAGATCTCAAAATTTTGTGCCTAGCTTGGGAATGTTTCTTCTTTTTATACAAATACGTGGTACAGTTGCTAACAGAAAATACTACAAGTATAAATTGGCTTAGAAGCAAGAAGGCCACTCTTAGGAGGTCAGTCTCTTTGGATTTCATACAATCTAAATCAGTAAGTCTTTTATTCAGGTTGTCAGGTATTTTAAATTAACCAATCTGGACAAGTTGATGTAGGTTGACCAGACGCACAAATCACAAAGTCGGGAATTTTGGATAAGCATATTATAATTCCTCTGCCCATTTCAGGAACTCTCGGTCAGGGTCTAATAATAATAATAGGTCTTCCTTTGAGCCCATAGTCACTATCAAAAGAATGTGTTTATTGCCTATTATGTAAAATCTACTGTTTGTAATGTTTCATAAAGGAAAAACTACTTTCATGTATAAATTGTTACCATTTTCTTCTTACTGTATTTATTTATTCATTCTTCATACTTCATAGAATCATAGACTGGTTTGTGTTGAAAGGAATCATGTAGTTCCACCCCCCCTGCCATGGGCAGGGACGCCTTCCACTACACCAGGTTACTCAAAGCCCCATCCAACCTGGCCTTGAACACCTCCAGGGATGGGGCATCCGCATCTTCTCTGGGAAACCTGTTCCAGTGCCTCACCCCCCTCAGAGTAAAGAATTTCTTCCTAATATCTAATCTGAATCTCCCCTCTTCCAGCTTAAAAGTTACCCTTCATCATGTTACGACACGCCCTGATAAAGAGTCCCTCCCCATCTTTCCTGTAGGCCCCCTTTTAGGTACTGGAAGGCTCCTCCAAGGTCTCCCTGGAGCCTTCTCTTCTCCAGGCTGAACAACCCCAACTTTCTCAGCCTGTCCTCACAGGAGAGGTGCCTCAGCCCCCTGATCATCTTTGTGGCCTTCCTCTGAACTTGCTCCAACCAGTCCAGGTCCTTCTTATGTTGGGGGCCCCAGAGCTGGATACAGGTGGGGTCTCAGTAGAGTGCACTAGAGGGGCAGAGTCATCTCCCTTGATATGTCGGCCACACTTCTGATGCAGCCCAGGATACGGTTGGCCTTCTGGGCTGGAAGTGTGCACATTGCTGGCTCAGGCTGAGCTTCTCATCAACCAACACTCCCAGGTCCTCCTCCTCAAGAGCTGCTCTCAGTCCATTCTCTGCCCAGCTGGTATTTGTGCTTGGGATTGCCTTGGCCCACGTGCAGGACCTTGCACTTGGCCTTCTTGAATTTCATGAGGTTTTCATGGGCCCACCTCTAAAGCCTGTACAGGTCCCTCTGGGTGACATCCCTCCACTGTGTTGACCACAGCACACAGTACTATGAGTACTGAAAAGTTGTTTAAATAGTGCTCTAGACACTGTTTGCTAGTGTCTGAGAAGTGGGACATGCATGCAGGCAGTAGCTGCTGGGAACTACAGTTAATAATGACCATGGGTTCATGTTCAGGGAAATTATTTTTCATTTACCTATGGCAAAGGCAGATTCCTTTAAGAGAGACGCTAGCAGTATCAGACTTGAACTTGGATTGCAAGACTGGCAAATTGGTTATGGTGACAGGGTTATGAGTTTTGGTGACCAATGTGGCCCTGCTAGAAATGAGAGTTCCCTCCTTTTCTTGCCATCCCATATAACTAAGAAAAAGTAAATCGAGAAGGAGCATATTTTACTCCTCTTCCTCTGTCTCTTTTGCCTTCTGTGATAGATGGTAAATATCATGGATACCTTAGGCTCTTTTAAGTGACTGCGAGAGCTTGATATTGCAGACAATAATCAGTAGTCTCTTTTGACATTGGAATTGATTCAGGTAATCACTTTTAATCACAATCTAAATCAGCAACCAAGGGACTTCGATTTAAAGCATCTGTTGTAATCTTGAAAAGCATTGGTAAATTTTTGTTCTTTTCTTAAAGACAATTGGATTTTCATTAGTTGTTAATTGTAAAAGGATGTTGATTTGCAGCTAAAAATAGCCTTTCATTTAATTTGATATTTTGTTTTGTTACCCACTGAGAGACTACTTGTTTGTATACAGATTTATTCATGCTGCTATACATTAAGTTTTAATTGATTTTTTTTTTAAATGAAGTTACCTGAAGTGTATCTGTCAGAAAGGAAAAAAGTAAGCTAGGTAACACAACTTCTACATTTAGAACAAACTAGTTAACTAAAGAAAGGAAGTATTATTTGTAATTAATACACTAAATTAATAATTTTTAGTCACATTACCCTTTTAGATTTTAAAAAGAGAGAACATGCTCTCACACCTCATTTTCATTTATATTCTCGCAGCAGGTTTTTTTCTTTTTCGGTTTCCAACTAAGACTGAATGAATTATTTTGAATTTAGGTAGCTGAAACAAAACAAATAAAATACTTTTTTAACATCTGCAGAAAAATCTATTGCTGTGAAGAGCTGGTTTAACATTTCAACAAGCTGTAGGCCCAGGTGTTCACCTAATTAATTGGTTTTGTCTATCTTTGACACTTTAGTAGCAAAATGTACCGCTCAGGTATTTTTTAAGTATAGGTTAAAATTATTGATAGCTTGTGGTAAATGTAATGTGAAATATAATTAAAGCTGTAATATACAAGTTTATTTCTCAAGTGAAAAATACTTTTTTCATCAAACTTCTTTGAGTTTGTGCTGAAGAGGGAAGAGAACTTAAACTTCTTGGTGGTGAGGAGTAGTACATTAAGCTGAACGTGTATTTGACTTCCCTGTGTCAGAACACTGATGATAAATTAAATAAAAAGCATCCCATGGTCACAGAGGCCGCTGGAGCCCTGCTAAATGTTTTATGTACTGGCAGCATGTGCATCTGTTTATCAGACTGAAAACTTTCCCATATTCCATGAAGCTGTTAGCTGCTGCTTTACAGGAGAAAAAGGGCAATATTGGTGGCCTCACCATGTCTTGGAATATTAAGACACAGAGAGCTTCTGGCTATGCTAGCATCACATGATAAGACATCTGTATTTCAATTGGGACTGTTTGTGTATGTGCCTTATTTAAGTATTCCTGTCTTATTGTTTGCCTAGCTCTGCTGTGTATGTTTTTGGAGTTTACTATTTAGATTTTGGTCAGAAGTGAGCAGAAGCTAAAGAAAAAGTCTTGCAAACCTATTCAGCCACAGAGCGATTGATTAGAGGGAGGGTCCGTTTTTTTGCCAAAGTGTTGCTGAGCAATCAATTTTTAGACCCACTTTGTTTTATGGAACTTTTTTGCCATAGCATGACTGTACTTTGAACAAAATGTAGTGAAATGGTATTTCAGAGATACTCTTTATGAGGCTGGTGTTAATTGGTACTTTCTTTTTCAGCTAATCTGCCTGTACCTACTATTGCTGCAATAGATGGAACTGCATTAGGTGGTGGCCTAGAACTTGCGTTAGCCTGTGATATAAGAGTGGCAGGTAGGTCTGAAATCTGTTTATAGAATGTAGGATTACTAGTGTTGCAGATGGCTTGACTAATCCTTGTTTTGGCAACAATCTTACAAAACTTATTTTATACTTGATGTTGTTTCTAACCAATTATTTTAAAGAGTGTCCTGGTTTTAGCAAAAACCTGTCTGAGTACTTGCTAATGTTTAATTTCAAACAACTCACCACTGATAACTGATTGTTTTTGTTACATGTCTTATTTTATTCTTATGACCTTCATTTTATCCTTATTGCCGGAAGGCTTATGTAGTTGTTTTGATATTTTATTTAGTAATTAAAGCATTCTCCTCTTCTGTATTTGAAGTGTTCTAGATGGAGATTTGATTTTATCTAAATAGGTTGCAGGGAAAAAGCAAAAGTTCTTAGTGAGAGTACTATTACACAAGCAATTAAGCTGTTATAAAATAAAAGTGACAACAGCACTTGAAAAGATGAGCCTTGACCTATCCAGCTGTCAGAACTGGAAAGCCATTTGTTGGAAAGTAAATGGAAACTTGGTCCTGAACAGTTGCCAGTAACTTAGGGTATATAAAGCTGTTTGGCCCTTAGAGAATTCGTAATAGTCAGATACAGAATTCTACCCCATTTTAAGATGTTAAATGGTCACAGTCTTTTTCTTTTAGTATTTTAAGTTTTGCAAATAAGTGCTACTCACTGTAATTGCTTACTTGCTATGTGAAAGTTAATAAGGTACAGAACTTGCCTTGATGGGAGTAGTTGGATCTTTTACTAAAGGCAGATCAGTTAATCTAAAGATTTTCATAAACAAATGTTTTTTAAATGATTGTTCTTTATGAAGGAAAGGTAATAAATTAACAATCTCGTAGGTCATTATTACATGTTTTGCAAAGTTTTTTTCCTATAGGTGATAGTAAGAACTCATTTACATTCTGTGTTTTAGCCTCTTCTGCTAAAATGGGCCTAGTTGAAACCAAGTTGGCAATCATTCCAGGTGCAGGTATGAATATTTGGCTTTTGTAACCATGGATAACTAAATAACACATGCTCTTGATATTTTATTTTGGCTTGTTGTTTATGAATTTCTGCTTATTTTTATATTTCGGTTAAGGATCATGGCCGTTTTAAAGCTTATGGCTCATATTACTGCCAAAAATTAATTAAAAAGTGTGTTTCTCCCTTTTAGGGAGTGGCATTGTACATTATGTTTTTAATCAAAGGCTTCATTAACTAAGTCAGTATTGAGTGATTCTCTAAATGACATTTGATGTCTTGATCTGAAAGCTGAATAATTTTGCTAAGGATCAGACTAGGAGAAATTTAGAGTTAGCTATCGGTGTACAAAAACGGTAATTTAAATAATGGTATACTTTTACATAACTTCTGGTACTTTAGGATTCAAACTCTGTTTTCATGCTACTTGTAAATAGGTTGTAAAGAGTTTAAAACCTGAAAGTATAGCTGTGAATAGATCTTTTGTCTTACCAACATTTTTTGAGAGTTCTGGGGTCATAAACCTCTTTTCTATTGGAAAGGCCAGTTGACTTATTTTCCTGGATTCAAGGTGAATGAAAGTTATATAATGAATAATGTTCAAGGACGTCTTTGTGTTGTGAAACCTTTTGGTTTTATTTTATGGATAAATTATTGTCACTTGAATTAATGTATCTGCTTTCTGGGGAAAGGGCAATAACTCGAAAACAAGTGCATCCCTGTGACCCTCCCCTAGCTTTGGCCTTCATTTCTGGAAGTTTTGGGGAACTTCATATCTTTTCTCTGCCCCTGTTCTTTCTAATGAATGGAACTTAATTTGAAAGCACTGTATCCAATTTTAATGGATACCATTGCAGCTCATGCAGAGAATACAGTAAAAACTACTGTAATGGGAGCACTGGTATGACCTTTGTGTAAGAAACTATCCCATCCTATCACTAATCTAGAAAACTACTGTACAATTTCAAATGCTCTGTTGTTTTCGTTACTGTTGAGTTGTGATTTCAGCCAACACTTTCTTCCTGTCTTTTTTTTCTCAGTGGTCAGAGCTACATTTTACATAAGGAAAACTGAGTTATGATGACTGGTCTCTTTTTAGCAGTGGATAAAGATAATAACGTCATTTTAAGGATATATTTCCTTCTGGTGGTGGTGTTAGGAAATAATGTGCCTTGACAGTAAGTCCTAGTGAGGAAAAGACAGAAAATGGTGTTTATGTTTGTTAGCAATTTTTCTCCTTTATGTTCCGATTCCACCCTCTCCTAAGGAATTCTGCAGGAGAGTTTTGGAGAGATACTGTCCTGTTCAAGAAATTCAGGTCAAGTTCTCCGTATATTCTCAGCGTTCAACTTAGTTACATTGTCTGATGTTTCCTTGTCTTCAGTTAATTATAGATATTTCAAACTTCTAGTGCTTTCGCCTTGAAATGTTATGTGACTGACTCATTATGAGTTTCATTCAGAATGCTTTATTGCTATTCAAAGACTGAGGTTTGAAAAATCTTATTTTTTTCCTCATGCTAAACTAATGATTTGGGCATATGTCTTCATCTCCTTGAAAATATGACAGATTTCACCATGTCACAATGCCTTTTAAGCTTGAAACGTTTTGGGGTATGTCAGTGATGAGTATTTTCCCTATTCTTGACAGCCTTTTTCTGAGGACTTTTTGCTGGGTGTATTTGAGCTTATCACAACTTTGGCTGATAAGCGTGTGCTTGCACCAATCCTGTTGCGCAATGACAGTGTTTCAGCCCTTTTTGGCTCGTCTTCCAAATAGTAATTGATCATGCTTTATGTCATCAGAAAGTGAAAAATGAGTGAAGGAATTTTGTATATGTCGTTTAGGTAGAGAAGCCAACTTGAACCATAGGCTTCATGGGTTAATGGAATATTTTCTTACAGTGTTTGCTTCAAGCTGTTATGAGCCCAAGCAGGACTGGGCAGTGGAGCTTTCAGCTCTAGCCATTGAGAGGCCTCAATAGGTTTCTGCTGCCATCTAGTACATCTGAAACACACTGACAAAATATGTTGCTTCTTTAAAGCAGGTCCCTAAGCATGGCAAGCTATCACCGCTTTTATTCTGTTCTATCACCTGCCACAAGTATGTGATAGATATAAAGATCTTAACTTGGGTGATAATTAATGTGTGTATTTGAGGCTGTATGAAAAACTTCTTTTCTGCTTGCTTTTTTTAAAACCCCAGGAGGTTACACTCAAAAAGCTATGTTAGAAGAATGTTAGTGGAATTTAATAGCATGAAAATACAGATTCAGGGCAGATCAGCTACGACATTTTGGATGTTGTTGTATGTTACGTTTTATTCCATCCTATTTTGAAATGGGGTCATCAAAAGACCCAGTCAGCTGCTGTTTCGTGACCAGCCAGTTTTAACATAGATTTCTCAGGTGTGAGAAATTTTGCTTTTGAATATGCACAGAAGTACTGCAACCTTCTGTAGGCTAAGGTTGAGCAGCAGTTAGTTGAATCCCAGGCAATATACCAAAATTAATTTTCTTCTATATCTGCTGAGGGTCTCAACCAAGTAGGCATTTGTAGAGCATGCCTTGTCTGTGGTAGCAGCTTGAGTCTCCTCAGAAAATTCACCCATAGCAGACAGCAGAACAAGACCAAGTGGGGTGACAGCAGTGCCTCCTTTTATGTAACACCTTTGTGCACAGACCAGCTGCTCAGGTTGAGAGGGAGAAGGATTGATTTTTCTGCCTTTGGAAATTTAAGTCCAGTTCTTTCCGCTATGAAAAAGCCTTAGCTGCCAGACTGTGAGCTAGGGAAAGCAGAAAATCTTTCAATTTTTCCTCTTCAGTACATCCCACTGTCTAGTAAGGAAGTCAA
The DNA here is from genome assembly GCA_013398815.1 of Ibidorhyncha struthersii. Lineage (NCBI taxonomy): Eukaryota > Metazoa > Chordata > Aves > Charadriiformes > Charadriidae > Ibidorhyncha > Ibidorhyncha struthersii. The sequence goes on from VZSZ01008540.1 coordinate 75,068, forward strand.
GATTCAGTGAACTAGAGGAAGCGTGTAACAGTGAGAAAATGTCTCGGTAACTCGGTGCTGGGGGAGTTATCTGAGAATGAATATTCATGTTTTTTTGTTTTCTAAAGAAAGTCTGCCAATCACTATTCATTGCACAAGCGGTCTTATGCCACCACAACTGACATATATCAGCCTGTCCATTTGTCTGTTCATCCCCTCTCTTCCTGACTTTTCTTTACTAGGAACTTGGGGTCTGTTGGCCAGTTGTGGCCTAACTTGACTACAGGTCTTTGGCTGCGAAAAAAGATGGTCCCTAGAATTTTATTACAGGTAGCTGGCCAGATGAAGGGAAAATTTTACTGTCCTCAGACAAAAAGTTACAGCACGAACTAACCTATTCTTCGGCATGAAAGAATGGGCACAGGAGGGAGGCATTGTGGATGTCCTAGCTGCGGAAAATATTTCAGTTAGAATACTCCTCTTGCTGGACAGCAACGAGTTCGTATGAGACAGGATTTCATGGAAAACCAGACTTTGTTAGCGCTGTGGTTTAAGGAGATCCTTGTTATCAGCCACAGTCTTTCTCAAAGCTGTTTATTGCTAAAACGAGTTCATTTTTTGGATCTCTTAGTCAAAAAGCTGTTTAAACAACTTATTTTCTGTGTAACACTATAGTCCATACAGAACTCAGTATAATGTAGGAAAAATCTTTTTTACACAAAAATAATTTTCCTTTTCTTTGTTGTTATTTACCAGTCTGAATTAAAAAGAAAGCAAACCTCTTTCATTAGTTGAATGTAGTTTCTGGTGTCTTTCAACTTGCAAAGGAAGTGTTTCACAGTGACAAGTTTCTCCTTAGCTGAAAATTGTGCTTTGGAGCATTTGTATCTAAAGTCCTTTGTTTTTCTGCTCTGTAATGTTTTAAAGCTATCTCCATCCATCATTTATTTCTGTTGTTTATCTCTAGACTTTCACAACTGATGTCATACTGGGCCTGCAATTGATAGATGATGCCTTGCTGGCAGATCTGCTTTTACTTGTTAGTATCTTACTTGTATACCACTCAGTAACAGATTTGTTATGAGAAGATAAAAATGCTTCTAAACAACATACATAAACTTTCTTACTCTGTTATTAGAATGAGATATGATTGGTTGGACATGGGAAAATATTCTCTGACAATAACAAGTAGGAAAGGTAGGTGTATATATAAAAAATAATTTGGGTTTTCTTTATGCAATTTTTTTCCGTGAAAGTTTCATGTGTAAAGCTGAGGTATTGGTACGCATCAACAATCATGATTCCACAAAAAAGTCAAAATAAAATAATGGAACTTCATTGAAATTAATACACTTGTGTCAGCAGGTAACTTGACCTGGCTAGATTTAAACCGTAGCTGCTGGCCTGCGTACTTACAGCTGTCACTCCTTTTTTTTTGTTTTGTGTATGAACACATTTTAATTAGCAAGTCTTCATTCAACTCATCAAAATGAATTTTGCCTTTGTTCTTCCCTGCTTCTCCCCAAACCCCACTACTTCATTACAGAGCTGTCTTCCACTGTTTAAAAGTAAAATAAAAACCCAACCCATAATCCCTAGGATCATGCTTTCCTTGACAGCATTCAATTTAAAAGCATATTTTGCCAGGAAGACTATTAAAAAAAAAGAAAGAAAGGAAAAAAATAATCTCTCTTGAATATTTTAAAAAGTCTTTGTAAATAAGCTATCTTCTTTCTGCTTCTTAAAGTTACTTTGAGTCCTTTTTTCCAAAGGTGAAACTGTAATTTTGTTACATAGCAGGCTGGACTGTTTTTTTGTCTTTAAATATATAGCAAGGGAGAGATTTAATGGCAGCATTTCTGTGTTCTCCTCTTTCCACTTTGGTAACAGCATTGTTTTGACTGTTTTTCTAAACTTTAAAATGTGTTTGGGAAAGTTATAGTACTTGTAGATTATAAGATTATAAAAGGTGACAGAGGAACACACTGAAAAATCAGTTTTCATTGCATAGGAAGAAAATGAGTGTAAGAATCAAAATTGGATTTAGGTAATCATTGTGCTATTTTCCATATCTATTAAAGTATTCATAGTTCGCTTTTAAAAACAATATGAATGTCTCTGTTACAGGATTTATTTTAAAGTTGAAAAAAATATTCTATTTTGGATGAGAAAGATGTCAAGGGAGTTTCCAGATGTGAAAAACTCATACAGAATGTGATCTTGCTAACAGCAGTAGTTGTACAATTCAGTCAAGTGTTAAGGTTAAATAAAATGTCAGAGATTTCAAGTTGAAATCTCACGCACCTTACAATACATTGTTGGCGTATTCTCTAGGTTTCTATACTTTAGTTTCAACGGTAATAGGAATAATTGCATTCCACAAATACTGAAAAAATTGAAGCGTCACCATTTGTGGTAGTGTCTGAGGTAGGACTTCTGCACATTTAGTGTAATTTTTCTGCATGTAGGTGCTACTTGATAGTATAGCATTACAGAGATATTTAGAAAGAAAAATCGCTTATTTTGTCTAACTTTATACATCTTGAGTAATCCCATACCTCTCCATCCCATCTTTATTCCTGCCCTTACTAGCCTACTCTTGTCTTCTCCTTTGCTTTTTCCATAAATTCTCCCAAGTTCTTACATGTACAATTTTTTTCTCATGTCATAAGACACCAATTGAGTGCTCTTACCTTTTTGAAGCTCAACTCTTAGTCCTGTGACAACTGCTGACTGATTGGGAAAAAAGGCCAAAGTGAAACAGTTAGCTTTGTTTCTTTTTTTCAGTTAGTCCATAAACTCTTGTGAGTTCTCTTATTTCTGTTCCCTTATCCCAGTCTTGTGTCAGATTGTTAATATTGTAAAATTCCCAAATTAAATACTGGTAGAAGACCATTTTAAGTAAGCTCCTGAATCAACATCTTCAGTGTTCCATCAATATTATTCTTAGAAATTTATTTACTGTGAAACAACCAAGAAGATGCAATTTCTTCTTCTTCCCTTACAATTAAGAAAAATCTTTTTTTTTTTTTTTACTGAGGTCTAAAATAAGCATTTACAATCCTATTAAGGTTTGATATAGTAAAACCCCTAAATTAGTTACTTTAAGAACATTTACCTACTTTTTCTTCAATCATCTGAAGTCTCAATAGCTTTATTTGCATTTTAATATTTTGTAATGTTTATTTTATACATCATGTTAAATAAATGGCCAGAAGTAAAAAATTGCTAATAGTGTAGATAAACAGATGTTTGAACATCCACTCTTTTCTCAAAGTAATTAAACACAATCTATAGAACATTACTAGAGGGAGGTAAATTAGTTCTGCTTCTGTAAGTTAGAGAGAATTATGTTTTCCTCTTCTTAAATAAAAATAAGCTGATTTTCATCAAATGACTCATTTTCTCCCTAGCTTTATGATCAGTTGTAATGGTGATGATGTTGAGGCAAAACTTCAAAATGTCATGCAGTACTAGCACTGCAAAAGCTCCACACATAAAACTAATGTTTTACAAACTGTATTTACAATCTCTCTATATAAACAGAATACTTTGCAAGTAGTGGCAACATACAGCAGAAGAGAAGATGATAGGAGAACTCCTTGTCATCAGGACTATCCCCTGTATCTCCATGAAGTGTACAGTGCTTACCTTTGCAGGGTGATCCACAGAACAATCTGTGCTTTTCCCTTTGCATGCCAGTCATAGAACACTTTCCAAAACCATATGAAAAACACAACTAGTACTTCCTACAGAAAAAGGTGGTATGCAAGACTTTCATCAGTGTCCCAAGTGACTGCAGTTGTATAGAAAGTTACTTGAAATGTCAAATTCAGTGTAAGAAATTGCAACTTCTGACATTCTAGTTGTTCTTCTAGCAGAAATAGCAGAGCATTTCTTCCTAACCTAAACTTGGAGATGTCTTGTTTACAAATCAGAATTAGAAATCAGACGTTTGAGAATTTCCAGTATCATAAAGAGCAGCACTGCATCCCCAACATACTGTGTCTAGTTAAAGTTAGTCCTGTGATGCTGCACAGGAAGGAAGAAGTAAAACAAGAATGAAAGAAAGCCCCAGAAGCCAAGTTGAACATTAGAGGAAGTGTAACAGGAGAGAAAGGGAATTTTCTTGGTCTTGGAAAGCAAAGCACAGAAGATCAGAGATTAGTATAATAGACCTATGGAGAAATCAAACCTTAGCAACAATGATTGAACGTTCTTTAGTCCTTTGGCATGTCTTGGGGGTATAAAGACATTGTTCTTTATATCAAGATTGAATTTCTGAGTACTGTTTTTATTAAAATGCGTTCTTACGACCTGACCAATGTTATCAATTGTTTTCCTCATTCTCATAGGTACATAAAGTACAATTCCTTTCATCGGTTTGAAAATTGTTTTGTGAGATTGATGGTTTACTCATTTTTGAATGACAGCCAGAAAAATGAAAAAATGTAACAAACAGTTTGATTTCTTCCATCCTCCTTAAATCATGTAGATTTAAGCCCTGTTCAGGTACTGTTTCAGTGAGTGTGGTTGTACTATTACATGGGTATCTTTTCCAGACCATTTCTGTGCCATTGGTGACTAAGGAGTGAAGCTCTGAAAAGAAAGGAAACCTAAACTTTACTTTTGCAATTATATTTTCTCACCATATATAGAATAGTATGACACTGAATAGAAACTACAGTTTAAGCAGACTGTAACAATATTCATGGAATTCACAGTAGGTTTCAGAGCATAGGTGCAAAGTAGGATATATTCACTTGGCGTACTCAAGTGAAAAGGACATGGAGAGAATAAAGTAAATGGAGACAAGAATGATCCAAAATGCTGCTAGGTAAAGAACCTTTATCCTTCCAAAACCAGGTAAAATTTAAAATTGTCTTTATACACACTTGCAACTAATCAGGTACATGAGTTTTGTATTCACTCATAAGGATCCATCAGAATTCATGAATGCCTTTGATGAAATGATTTTCCCCTTGCTCAAAGTTTAGAATTAATTTTGAAAGTTGTACAAAGCATGATGTACTTTGTACAAGACCACCCTTTTTTACTTTGTAAAAGACCATCCTTTTCATCCCCAACCATTTCCTGAAACCAGCACCTGATGTCTATTTCAAGTCCACTCTATCTCTTGTCCACTCAAAATCATGATAAAAACTTTCAATTGCACACTTTCATGTGAAGTTCTTACATGATTTTCTTTCAACTTCTGATTTTTAAGCTTATGCAAAAACAAAAGGAAGACTAAGCAATAATAACTGATGTTTCTGGGGAAAGGTGGGGCGTGAGGAAAATAAAAATTTGCTGGATATACAAAATACAGTTGCATAAAATTTTCTTTTAAAAATTGGCTTACTGAAGTTTTTTGGGAAATGAAAAAAATTGCATTTTGGAAATCAGTATTAGACAAATTAAACTCCGTATCTACTGACTTATCCTACCTCTTCTGGTGGACTAGGAGCTAAAACAAAAGTCGTGAACTTAAAAGTTTTAGGCTCAGCTTCTTCCATAGTCAGCATCTTTGAATGTTAAGGTTCTCCACCTTCTTATCTAATTACCTTTTCATGTTCTTTTATTGAGGAGAGTTATTGCTATTTCAGTTCATTGCCAAAGATTAAGTATTGTCTCAATAGTGTCCTTTCTTCCTGTAGCTTCACTTCCGCTCTACTTGGCACACTGATACAATTTTTTCTCTACTCTTCCTGTCTCTGTGGTAACACAAGCGGTAAGGAGAAAGAACCCCTTAGGGAGTGTTAGGAAAGGCAGAGAAAATAAGCGGGTGAAAGTACGAGTCTAGTACAGAAAATTATTAACCTTAAAGTATCAGTGATAAATGAAGATGAAAATGCATGATCCAGTCAGTCTGGGTTGGGAATTTATTTTCTAATTTCTTGAGGTGTTGAGGGAAAAATCAGTTTTTATCTTTTAGTGGCAGAATCAAGCAGAAATTTGTCATTGCCAACTAACAGTATGTGTGTATAAAAAACATACCAGGACAGTGGAAGACAGCAAAATAAAAGGAGTGAAGGTGATTGTTCATACCATATAGGCAATTTTGGAAGTCTTAATTGCTGTACATCGCTCCTGTCTCTCTGCATTGACAGCCCAGGAGACATAAACTCCTTATTTTAGTTCTTGGTTTGTCCCTAAATAAGATGTGTAAAAAGGATGATGAAAATATTCCTTGTAGTGTTAAGGAGCTGTTAATCTGCATAGTGATAGGCAAAATTTAGTATAAGATGATGAAGATGAGACATTAGATGCTAACATATGTAGCTGATCTTACTACGTATCACTTGGTAGTTTTCAATAGTTCTTTGGAAGTGATGACCAAGTTGCCAAAGCTGAGATAAAAAGTATGTGTAGAAGAGCTGCATGATTCTCAGAAGTGAGTAAAGCAACATTCATACATAGGAGTCAAACAGCTCATAAGCCACTCTTTAAGGGGTTTTAAGTGACTCAGCTTCTGTGGCATAGCCCTCCCTCCGTACCCCCGCCCTTTAGTTTTTAAGTCTACAGTTTGGCAGAACCTAGTTATGATACTGCCACCGTCTGTATGTGTATTTGGGATGGAGTCTGCAAGAAACCTTAGATATTTACAAAGGCATTGTGCAAAGAAGCAGAGACAGAAGGTGCAAGAGAGAAACACACGCTAATCCGGGGGTTACTGGCAGAGAAACAAGTTGGAGGTACAAATCTGAGGACTTAAAAAGTTTTTAATAAATGAGGAGAAAGAAATAAGGTGCTAAAACTTCCCTATTGCATATCTTAAACAAATGGTTTATTAAGAAGAAAATAGTCAGTATGGGTTTTAGAAACATATCCATGTATCTAGTTTTTTGTTCTGTTTAGGTTGTTTTCCCAGATACTCCCACAGCATTTTTGAAATTTAAATGATGGTTATGTCCTTCAAAAACTTAGTTACAAGTCTTTATGTCATTATTTGGTCAAAATTTCCACTGACATCAGTGTTTGCTACAGTAAAGACTACACAAACTGTGATCATCCTTCAGGATTTGTTTCAGCAATAATGAATCCAGAGGGAATCTGGAGGAAAAAAGAAAACCCCAAATTTGAGGAGGTTAAATGAGCAGTATGTTTCTGTCTTTTCAATTCTAGACCTTTTGTGTAAGTCATTGTGCAAGTGACCCTTACTGTGCATAGCACACAGAGAAAGAGTTGCAGTTTAGTCATTGGCATATCACAGAATCACAGAATCGCAGAATAGTCAGGGTTGGAAGGGACCTCTGGAGATCATCTAGTCCACCCCCCCCACCAGAGCAGGGTCACCTACAACAGGTTGCACAGGACAGCGTCCAGGCGGGTTTTGAATGTCTCCAGAGTGGGAGACTCCACAACCTCTCTGGGCAGCCTGTTCCAGTGCTCTGGCACCCTCAAAGTACAGAAGTTCCTCCTCATGTTAAGATGGAACTTCCTATGTTCAAGTTTGTGCCCACTACCCCTCGTCCTATCAATGGGCACCACTGAAAAAAGACTGCTCCCATCCCCCTGGCAGCCTCCCTTCAAGTATTTGAAAGCATTAACAAGATCCCCCCTCAATCTTCTTTTCTCCAGACTAAAGAGACCCAAATCCCTCATGTTTGTAAGGACTTGTGTAAGCAGTGAATGCTGAGTGAAATTAATGCATTGCATTGCTTATGTCATGTTCAAGTCTGGCGTATAAAAGAATGTTGTAGGATTTTTAGCTGTGCAAGAATAGTTTTCTTATAGTATTTCAGTTTACCTTTTGCACTTCTCTTGGTTAGTGAATGGAAAGCAATCTACAGCAGGCTTTGGAAAGATGAAAAGAAGAAGATGAAATATCTTCCACTGTGTATTGTTATTATGATTCCCCTCTTCAGTATGTTTCGATCTCAATATAGATGTGACTGGAGGCGAAGGATTGGGAGTGGGGCGCTGGAGTACCAGCTGGAGCATATAAATGGGGGCTAGTATAGACGCAACAATACTTGGTAAGTTCCAAAAGATTACGTCGACAGCTGTTGAGCTCATCCGTACTCAGTGTGTTTTTTGAAGAGAAGCCAAGGAATTTTTAATCAAAGAAGATTACTGAGCAGATTACTATGTGCTGAATATTTAAAAATAGACTTACTTTTATTGGTAAAACCTCTTTGTTTAAGCCTGAAGTGTTACATTTTCCACTGAAAATGCAAAAGCTGTTTTGATTTAAAACAGTGTTAAATTATTATGAATGAGATGGAAAAAGATAATGAGAAGAAAAGAAGATACTATTTTATTTTGTTTAATTGGAATGTTCTATAGGAATTTCAGTGTGAGTAATGTAAGTGCATTTAAACTTTAATGGATCTCAGACTGTGGCATTTTTGGGGGAGAGAGGATTTTCAGTGACCTGTTAGATTGGAAATGTCTGATTTAAAGAAAATACGGAATGTTTTTCTGTGAAGCTATTTTGGTGATCTGCTCTCATAGGACCAATTGCTAGTCTTTTCCCACCCTAATGAAACTAGGTCACTAGATTTTGGCATTCATCCAAGTTGTGAGATTTATTTGGTGTTCAAGCACACTGTCTAGAAATAGTGGTGCAATGTCAGCAAGGCCACTTTTCATTTCATGAACATAATTTCCAGTGCCCTGGAATTAATTTATTCACTGACCTGTTAATAACTGCAATCTGTCACTGGCTTACAGAGGCAGAGGAAGTATCTGGAAATAGTCATGGTCACCCTACCAGGTGATTAGTTACAGGATTTCTGTTCAGTGTAACATTTTTTGGTTTTGATCATGTCATAACAGTCATCTGACTGTTAATGAAAACAAACCAGCAACTTAATCAAAAGGAAAATACTTGTAATTAGTGAATATTGGAGAGAGAGAACTGATTTGAAGTGGTTGTTTTACACCACATTGTACTGTAATGTATCTGAGGAAGATTCTGGTTACCTTTGAAAAAGTATAGGAATTTAGTATGTATAGATGATATATAATTGTCTGAAAAAGCACACTGTGGTATTACTGTGTTATACTTGTTAAATAAAAGGAAAATGAGTAAGTTGAATTTAGTGGTGTTACAGGGTTATTCTCACCACCCCCACACTCACCCCCAGTGTTTTTGTTAAAATCAGGATTGTCTTGCCACAGGCACAGCAGGCAGTCGCTCAGGGCAGTAGATTGCTCTGGATAGCAAAATAGCTGTTAGCGCTTTCCTACTTTGCATGTGCCAGAGCCCTGGCAAGTCAAGCTTGCTGCTGCCACTGAGGGAGAAGGGATCAAGGGTCAGAGAACAGTTCTTTTTGCAGTGTCACAGCTGGCTGTTCCAAGCAATGCTGCTGCTGTTTTCAGTTTTTCTGTTGCTGCTGTAGAGAAGCAGCAAACTTAGCTCTAACCTATTCTGCATCCTAGCTCTGAGTGCCTTTTACCTTTCTTGAGATCTGAATGCTTCTTCTTTTCCTCATTTACCATTCCCCATGGTACAAGCTGCACAGCATCCTGGCCCTTAATCCACTGTCTAGAAAATTAAACTTTGCCTATAGCAGTAAACTGGCTCTGATTAAAGTATCGGGCACCATCACTGCATGTAGTAAACCCTACTCTTGGGTATATATGGGAAGAAACTTTTCTAGACTTGCATAAAACTGATCTTTGGGCACAAATTAAAGCTTAATAGTGAGAAAGGTTTTCTTTTGGTTTGGTTGTTTTGGCTTGTTTGGGCTCTAAATTAGGACAGTTCAGGAGCTTCTGAGTTAGGGTACTTCATGTGATACTAGAGATATTAAAATTTCCAATAGAACTTTGAGCAGAGCTCAGTGCTGAACTTCAATTGCTGCCATTGCAATCATGGACAGAATTGCAACTTTTTTTGATCTCAGATGATCAGTAGTGTTTTTCTTGAAGCTGTAATTTCAGAAGACAATTGGTGGGCTGGACTTCCATGGCTGAGCAATGGTAGTTGAAAACATGTCCCTTCTTCAGAACGGTTTGGAAAGTCAGTTTTAGTGAATGGCTACATTTATTTCTAATCTGGTTTTTTGGGAGTCTTGCTTAAATGTTTCCAGTATTTGAGAATGGAAAAACACTAGAAATGTTTTTAGTGGTAACTTGGAGGTTGAAAGTGAATATTTTTGAAAATTCCAGCTTTATACAGTGTATCTGAACTCTTTAGAGGGGCGAAACGCTACTTTGGGGTGAAGTTGTGATGTCCATAGAAGTATCACCTTACACCTTTTTAGTGCCGGAAGCGAATTTATGAAATTCAGTTCTAAGGCTTGTTGATTTCTTGGTTTAACATATAACAGGAAAATGCATTTTTTTGATCAAAAAAAGACAGGACAGAAAATAGCAGCTTTCTCACTGACTCTTGCAAAAAACAGTATTTTCTAATGGAGACTTGTATAAAGGACAGTAGCTACTGCACACTCCTCTGTTTAGTGATATTTAACTTATCAGACTGCTAGCTATATGATTCCCCTGTATGGAACAAGAAAAGGTCTGGCTGCTTTGTATAATATCCAGTCTTTCAGTGTATGGCATGCTAGCAGATTTTGATGACTTGGCCCATTACATCTTTTGATGTCTCCTTTGTTCTCAAATTCTTTCAAGTGACACAATAATTACTGTTAAGCTGTTCTCTGTTCACTACATCTGCTGACTGTCCCCCAAAGTCTTTCTAATAAAAAAGAGAATAAAAACAAAGTAAATTCCTGGTGTGTCATTTTCTAATATGTGATAAAACAGACAACCAAAACCGGGGATGAACAAAGTAGAACAACATTTGGATCTACTAAATTACATAGAAGCAGAACATGCATACTTCGTTTTCATGCTAGGCAAACCAAATCAAAATTATTTCGATACATCTTTCACTGTTTCAGACACACAAGTGTTTTTTCTTTAAAACAAGCTATTGAAGTCTTTTTAGTTGTATTCATTTCTAAATTACTTATAAGGAAATCCCATATATATTTTATGGTGCTCTTATGTTATTCTATTATTAGTATATCGTATGATCATGATTCAGATAGTAGGCTTTTTGGTTTGCCTTTTTGGTCCCATTTTTATGTTTCAGCATGAAATAAAGAAATGTCTTAATGTTTGATGGCTTTCTAAACTCATAGTTGACTTGGGACATTGAAAATGACATGTTTGCGAAATCTCTCAACCTGAATCACTACTTCACCTATATTGTAGGAAACATAAAATAGAGAACTTCAATAATTTAAACATTCATGTCACAGAATCATACAATGGTTTGGGTTGGAAGGGACCTTAAAGATCATCTAGTTCCAACCCCCCTGCCACGGGCAGGGACATCTTCCACTAGACCAGGTTATTCAAAGCCCCATCCAGCCTGGCCTTGAACACCTCCAGGGATGGGGCATCCACAACTTCTCTGGGAAACCTGTTCCAGTGCCTCACCCCCCTCAGAGTAAAGAATTTCTTCCTAATATTTAATCTAAATCTACCCTCTTCCAGTTCAGAACTGTTACCCCTTGTGCTATCACTACACTCCCTGATAAAGTGTCCCTCCCCTTCTTTCCTGTAGGCTCCCTTTGGGTACTGGAATGCCACTATAAGGTCTCCCAGGAGCCTTCTCTTCTCCAGGCTAAACAACCCCAATTCTCTCAGCCTGTCCTCACAGGAGAGGTGCCTCAGCCCTCTGATCATCTTTGTGGCCTTCCTCTGGACTTGCTCCANCTGCCCAGCTGGTATTTGTGCTTGGGATTGCCTTGGCCCATGTGCAGGACCTTGCACTTGGCCTTGTTGAATTTCATGAGGTTTTCATGGGCCCACCCCATAAGCCTGTCCAGGTCCCTCTGGAGTGTACCCCTTGCCTCCAGCGTGTCGCCCGCACCAGAGAGCTTGGTGTCATCAGCAAACTTGCTGAGGGTGGCTCCTCTGTCAGTTGGAGAAGGAAGTTATCATCAGTGCATTTCAGGTACCTCCTGGATTGCTTATGCCCTGGTGTGTTGTCCTTCCAACAGATATCTGGGTGGTTGAAGTAGCCCATGAGGACCAGGGCTTGTGAACTGAGGCTGCTCCTATCTGTCTGTACAGGGCCTTATCCACTCAGTCTTCCTGGTCAGGTGGCTTCTGGCAGATGCCCACTGTAATGTCACCTGCCCCTGCCCTCCCTTCGATTCTGACCTGTAAGCTCTCAGTAGACTCTTCATCTGTCTCCAGGTGGAACTCCATGCACTCCAGCAGGTCATTGACATGGAGGGAAACACCCCCTCCTTGTCTCCCCTGCCTGTCCTTCCTAAAGAGCCTGTAATGTGAATGCTGTTTTTGAAAATTTCAGTGTTATAGAGTTTACTGGTTTTTAGCATTACTGTGGCAGGTTTTTTTCATTTTGCTGAGCTTAACATCTGCTTTATTGACTGTTTCAAATGAATTTTTATTGACTGTTTCAAATGAATTTCTCTGACAGTTTTGCAAAAGATTTGCACTTACCAAGAACATAAGCTAAGATTTCCTCTTCTGTCATTAAGTCACTTTTCTCCCCTATTTTTACTGGGGACAGTTCTTTGGAAAATACCTCTCCTGACTCTCTGTTTTCTTATAAGATGTCAGCAGGTGATACTTCTCCCAGTAGAGCTGGAATAAAAGTAGGTCTTGTAGAAAGTAGGTGAATGCTAACCAATTAAAAATCTTGAAAATGTTCATAGCTTTTCATATTTTATATGTTGAATTTTCACTGTACACCATAGAAATTTATTTTTAAAAGTCTCACCTCCAAAATCGTCAAGCCGTTCTCATGTACCTTAATCTCAAATACAGCTAAAATCAGTGTGAATTCACGTCTGCTAAACAAAAGAAATAATTAAAACTGTTAAGTCACTTCTTCTAGCATGTATGAATTCATGAGGTGCGAGGTGGGTATTAGCTGAGTCAGACCAAAAATTTTCATGGTAAATTCATGTTACAGTACTGACTTCCCCACCATTTGTCTTGTAGTGGAAGCCTGTGCAGCAGTAAATGTGGGAAAAGTTCTTGTCCTATTTGGAAAGATCAGTGAAGGATAGCTGCTTTAATTATAAAACTGATATTTTCTGTACATTTTCTACTGCCCTCTTTCTGAAAGAGTCTTAGAGTGCTACCACACCTGGATTCAAACATAGGCAAGCTTAAATTCCAGCGTCCCTGTGTGTACTCTGTAGACTGGTAAGACAATTCTGAATTCAGTCATCCAGACACTAGGTATTTGAACAGGCTGTGAACAAATACAGCAAATGATTATATGCCCCTTTGTGTAGGCAATACCAAAACTTCACAGACTGTCCTAACAATATGAAACTCTGTAATGTGACTGAAATGTGCAGAGATACAACATAGCTTTGTACATAGCCATCATAAATATGGAAACAGAAATCTGAGAGAAAAAAGTGTGCCTCAGAAATAAAATTTGGTAAGTGTAAGTTGTATGGGCTTAGCCAGTAGCTGCCATTGAATGTTTAAACAGAAAAGCTCACATAAGAGATGTCGTAAGTCACCAGAATAAATGTTCATATTTTTATTCTTTTTTTTTTAGTATAAACTTTGCTTTCGAGTTCAGTCTTCATTTTACACAAAATTAAAAAAAAAAAAGTCAAAAGAAAAAAGTTGATATAGAATTGACTGCTGTCAGTATGGAAGAGAAATGTGATAATTTGAAGACCAAATGCTCTTTGCTATAACAATTCTGCCTGAAAAGTAGCTGGTAGCTATTGATCTTTTATTGAAATTCCTGAAGTTTGACACTAGAGTCATGTACTAATTGCCATGAGATTGACAATGAGCAAGGCAATATATAGCTTGTGCATTAAATTGCTTTCAACTGAGGAAATTAATAGATGGTTTTAACCCAGATATATTGGTCTGTCAGTTCCTATGGGACTGGACCCATAGTAGTGAAAGATTTCTCACTGCTTCTCCAAGATTTGCTATTAGAGCCAGAAGTAGAGTGACTGAATTTTGATATTGTAGTTGTTCATAAGGATGTTATGCCTAACCAGCTTTATAACTACTGCAAGTGATCAAAAGTCTTCATGCTGAACACTTAAAAGCGCTAGCTATCTTTCTGGATATCATCTCTTCAGCAGAATAGGAGGTTACCCAGAGCATACCACTGTGATTGTAAAAAACTTCAGTTTTTTCAACCTTGAAGTGAGAAATAGAGAGGAATAAAGTAACACTGGAAGTGCAAAAATAATAGTACCTGCAATGTAGGAAGCAACTCTTGTTGTCCTTACTAATTGTTCATATGGAAGAAAGTAAGTCCTTGTGAATTAAGAAGCACTTACCTTAGTCTTGGAAGTGTCAAAGGTCCGAATAGTCGAAAAAGCTGATACGTTGTCTGTTCTGAGATCATCACACTTCTCCGTTTCAAAATGAGTTAAAACCCAAGTAAATTCTTTCCACGTTCTGTAAAAGATGTGTCCTAAATTAGAGTATGGAGTGTAACATATTGTAACTACAGATTTTCTTATTCTCTTGAATTCCCTGCAATATGTATGTAATGTCTCAAGGCAAGACAGTTTTCTTTTGTTCTTAGTGAGATGGCTCTGCTGTTTACTTTGACCTTTACTGTAAGTTTATCTTTACAATACCCTTATTATTAGAAACCTGAACTTAGTTTGGTATGCTTCAGTGTCTGCAAAGACAACGTTTTATATGCTTTTCTACACCTAGAGAAGAGATGATTATCGATAACGGAACCAATGATAGTCACAAAAATTGTCTATTGTTTCCTTTTAAAAAAAAAATCCCAACATCCCCCTCTCCTCTCAAAACAGACCCCAGAATACCTTCCCCCAGGAAAATACCTATTTGCTTAAAAACAAGTAGAAAGAAAAATTAGTGAAACTATATTTTGCAGTTGAAGACACATTTCTCTTTTTGGTGGGCAGAATAAAGTAATTCTTATCTGTTCCAGGTGTGTTAGGTGTCATACATTTTAGGAGGTTTGTGTAGATGTTCATTTGCTCATCCTGTCATCCAGGAGCCAGGTACTGCATAAGAAAAATAAATCCTTAATCTGGACACGGTCCTGGACAACCTTTTCTAGGTGAACCTTCTTGAGCAGTGATGTTGGACAAGATGATCTCCAGACGTCCCTTCCAAGTTCAATCATTCAGTGATTCTGTGGTTTTGGCAGCTGGATGAAGTATCAAAAGACAGTGAAAGTCATGTTCTTTTTTTATTTTACTTCTTAGAATCGGGATAAAGTAAGCTTACATGTTGTAAGCACAAGTACTAGCACAACATTAAAAAACATGTTAAATGTATATGTGAATCTAAATCTGGTTTGGTTTTTTTTCCTTTCCCCCTGCCCCCCCTGCATGGAAAAAGGAAGTAGTACTTTCAAAGTAGACCAACAAAATGACAGCTGGTGAAGTAAGATGGGTCACTGGAAAAATCGTTGACTTTCCTGAAAACACTGTTTGTAGAACAAAATATTATTGTGGTTTCATGCTGTTTTTCTAATTAGTTATCTTTTTCATTCTCTTATTTCCTGATGTTATAGGACTTCAGATTATCACCTCTGACAAAACCTCTACTTCACAAGTTTCATTACATGTATGAGTTGTAGTTTAGTCTTTCAAAGAAAGGTGGTTTAGTACTTTAAATAAGGGTGTTTTATGATTTCTACCTTCTTTCTTCTTACTTTATGTGGTGTGGATAGTACACTCACTTTCATATTCTTTTATTGGCGGTAATAGGCTTGGTTCAGAACTTTAGTTGTACTCCTGCTTAACCAAAGCCTGAGGTACATAAGATAATTGTGCAATTACTGGGTTGGTGCCAAAGGGATTTTGCTTTAGGCTGCCACATCAGGAAGCCAACTTGACTAACAGAAAGGCAAGTAGTAATATTCTTACAAATAAGTGTAGAATAATAGTGAAATTACAGTACTGCCATCATTAAGGTTGAGGTGAATTTGCCCATTCGGTTGCAGGTTTTTTCCATGCTCTAAAAACAAAGTATGTTCTGAGATTATCTTGAAAGTGGCTGTTTCTTATTGAAAATGGGATTATTGTAAACAGTCATATTTAGGGAGCAAGAGATTTGCAAGGTACAGTGATTCTTGGCCTGGAGGGTGGCAGGACAGGCAAAATAAAAGAGTGCAGAGATGCCCTATTACCATTTCTGATTCTGATCTGGGGCTGTATGGGGATATACATTTAAGGATCAAATTGTTCCAGTAGTGAATTTTGAAGTGTATCACCAAACTGTAGAGAGACTTCAGTAATGCTAAGAAGCATTCTGAGGTTGGTGGTGTATTTCTAGAGTCATGGCATTTGTATGTGGCTGAGAAAGTGTTTATCTGAGCTGAGCTCTAGTATGTCTGACATCAGTGACTTGGTTGCATTGCGGTGTTTGTTCCAGGTTTTGCTGGGTTATGTTGTGTTGTTTGTTCTAGGTTTTTTACTAAATAAGACCAAACATGGAGTAGCAATCTTGCTTTCAGCAGTCTTATGCATATGGCTAGTGTCTGTACAGATGCAAGGAATACATGGGATGAACTTGACTTTAAAGTTATCTTTTGAAAATAATATTGCGATAATTGCTTTGTTTGGAGATTCAGGAAAAAAAATCGGAGGCTTTTTTGGTTTCATTTGTTTATTATTGTAGAGGGTGTAGTTTACCTGTTGCAGTTTTCATCATTGTTTGAAGCAGCTGTTGACAGAGTTCTACATTGTCTGAACAGTTATAATTGAAGTCTATCCAGAATGCCTAGGTAAACAGATATGAAAAATACCAAACACAAGTGTCAAATTTTCTTTGTTTAAAAGAATTGTGTTCTCTTATTTATAGACACATAGTGTAATTCTGTTAGCGACAGTGTTACTGTTAGGGATTTACATAAATCAATAAGCACTCAGCTTAAGGGAAGTGCATTTGTGAAATCATAGATCCATCATTTCTCTGTTTGGTTATGTGGGTTTTTCTCACACAGAGAAATGAATGCTTATTGTTATAATGAGCATTGCTTGTATTCCTGTAGCATCTTTATCAGATTACAGGTTTCTGAAAGGGTAAATGTAGATAATATTTACAGGGAATCTTTAGTGCACAGCTCAATAGATTGTAAAGTTTGACACTAATGATAACAGGGAAGGGGTATTATCAGGCTTGCCTGTGACAAACCAAGGGACAATGCACCAAGGATAGAGGAATGGTATGCTAGTGAGGGCCTTGTTTGCCCCGAGATCTGCTGGCTACACTGCTGCACACTTAAAGTCTTATGCAGATGAGCCAGGAGCTCCTGGGGTAACAGGAGCCAGTGGGGAGGCACCGTTAATACACGGCAAAGGAATGCTGCCTGAAGAGCAGCGCAAAGTAATTACAATTGCCGCAGCTGAGTCAGCCTCAATGAGGACATGGCTGAAATGCCTCTGTGCAAAGGCATGTAGCATGGGGAAAAAACAAGAGGAGTTAGAGACATGTGCACGCCTCCAAGGCTACGATCTCACTGGCATCACAGAAACATGGTGGGATGGCTCCTATGACTGGAGTGTTGTCATGGAAGGTTACAAGCTCTTCAGGAAAGACAGGCAGGGGAAATGAGGAGACGGTGTTGCCCTATATGTCAATGATCAGCTGGAGTGCATGGAGCTCGGCTTAGGGATGGATAAAGACTTGACTGAGAGCCTATAGGTCAGGATTAAAGGGAAATCAGGAGAAGGGGACGTTACAGTGGGGGTCTGCTACAGACCAGCTGACCAGGAAGACTGAGTGGATGGGGCCCTCTATAGACAGATAGGGGTGGCATCACGTTCACAGGCCCTGGTCCTCATGGGCTACTTCAACCACCCCAATATCTGTTGGAAGGATAACACAGCAGGGCATAGACAATCCAGGAGGTTCTTGGATTGTATTGATGAAAACTTCCCTCTCCAAGTGGTAGAGGACCCAACAAGGAGGGGAGCTATGCTGGACCTTGTCCTTAGCAGCAAGGAGGGGCTGGTAGGCAGTGTCAAGCTCAAGGGTAGCCGGGCTGCAGTGACCATGAAATGGTTGAGTTCGAGATCCTCGAGGCAATGAGGAAGGTGTGCAGCAATTGCACCCCGGACTTCAGGAGAGCTGACTTTAGCCTCTTGAAGAATCTGCTTGGTATGGTGCCATGGGATGAAGGGCTGGAGAGAAGAAGGGCCCAAGAAAGTTGGTTAATATTCAAGGATCACCTCGTCCAAGCTCAGGAGTGATGAATCCCCACAAAGAAGGCGGCAGGCAGAAACACGAGGAGGCCTGCATGGATGAACAAAGAGCTTCTGGACATGCTCAAAAGTAAAAAGGAGGCCTACAGGGGGTTGAAACAGGGGCAGGTAGCCTGGGAGGAACACAGAGAAATTGATTGAGCAGCCAGGTATCAGGTTAGGCAAGCTATAGCCCAGATTGAATTAAATCTGGCCAGGGACATCAAGACAAACAAAACATCCTTCTGTAAGTCTATCAGCGAGAAAAGAAAGACTACGGAAGATGTGTGCCCAAGCCGGAATGCAACAGAGGAGCTCAGAGACAAAGCCGAGGTACTCAACAATTTTTTTACCCCAGTCTTCACTGGCAAGGACTGCAGCCACACTACCCGTACTGCAAAAGGCAAAGGCAAGGACTGGGAAAACAAAGAATAGCCCACTGTAGGTGAAGATCAAGTACAGGACCATCTAATGAACCTGAATGTGCACAAGTCCATGGGACCTGAAGAGGTACATCCGTGGGTCCTGAGGGAACTGGCAGACAAAGTTACTAAACCCCTATCCATCATATTTGAGAAGTCATGGTGAGGTTCCTGCCAACTGGAAAAGAGGAAACATAACCCCTGTCTTCAAAAAGGGAAAAGAGGAAGAAGACCCAAGGAACTACAGGCCAGTCAATCTCCCGTCTGTGCCCAGCAAGATCATGGAGCACATCCTCCTGGAAACTACACTAAGGCAGATGGAAAATAAGGAGGTGATTGGTGACAGCCAACATGGCTTCCCTAAAGGCAAATCACAGAATCACAGAATCACAGAATAGTCAGGGTTGGAAGGGACCTCTGGAGATCATCTAGTCCAACCCCCCCGCCAGAGCAGGGTCACCTACAAC
>VZSZ01008540.1:100532-114136 GCA_013398815.1 Ibidorhyncha struthersii
GTACTGGGACCAGTGCTGTTCAACATCTTTGTTGGTGACCTGGACAGTGCAACTGAGTGCACCCTCATCAAGTGTGCTGATGATACCAAGCTGTGTGGTGAGATAGACGCGCTGGAGGCAAGGGATGCCATCCAGAGGGACCTGGACAGGCTTTAGAGGTGGGCCCGTGCAAACTTCATGAAATTGAACAAGGCCGAGTGCAAGGTCCTGCACATGGGCCAAGGCAATCCCAAGCACAAATACCAGCTGGGCAGAGAATGGACTGAGAGCAGCTCTTGAGGAGAAGGACCTGGGGGTGTTGGTTGATGAGAAGCTCAGCCTGAGCCAGCAATGTGCACACTTCCAGCCTAGAAGGCCAACCATATCCTGGGCTGCTCTGCCCCTCTACTGCACTCTCCTGAGACCCCACCTCTATCCAGCTCTGAGGCCCCCAACATAAGAAGGACCTGGACTGGTTGGAGCGAGTCCAGAGGAGGGCTGCAAGGATGATCAGAGGGCTGGGACACCTCTCCTGTGAGGACAGGCTGAGAGAGTTGGGGTTGTTTAGCCTGGAGAAGAGAAGGCTCCTGGGAGACCTTATAGCGGCCTTCCAGTACCTAAAGGGTGCCTACAGTAGAGCTGTGGAAGGACTTTTTACAAGGGATGTAGTGATAGGATGAGGGGTAATGGTTTTAAACTGGAAGAGGAGAGATTTAGATTAGATACTAGGAAGAAATTCTTGATGGTGAGGATGGTGAGGCACTGGAACAGGTTTCCCAGAGAAGCTGTGGAAGCTCCATCCCTGAAGGTGTTTAAAGCCATGCTGGATGGGACTTTGAGCAACCTGGTCAAGTGGGAGGTGTTGCTGCCCATGGCAGGGCAGTCAGACCTGGGTGATCTTTAAGGTCCCTTCAAATTCTAACCATTGTATGATTCTATATTCTATGATACATATATCAAAATATTTTAAATCTTGTTATTAATTTTGCATTCGCTTATACACAACATTCTTAACTGTAGCATGAGTTTTGTCTGCTGAAAACATCAGACTATGTTATCAGAAGCCATGTGCACCCAAATCTGAAGAGATGAAAGTGAAAGGAACCTTTCTTCCATTGAGTTTTGTTTCTTCATGCAGGATGCAGCCATTTCTGCAGTATTCCATGCACTGTGGGGTTCACACAAAGTAATGAGCAATTTTTTGGTTGTAATGGAATGACATTAGTTTTGAACATCTGACACTCCTTAGGCTGACTAGAAGCTTTTTATGAAAGCTGGAGTAGGGTAGAAATAGCCAAATTGGTTTTGGTTTGTACCATGAAATGTAGAATTTAAACAGAAATACGGAAGCAAATGCACTGTGGCTGGAAAACAGCTCAATTCATGAATAAACTGTGAAATAAGAATGTATCATACGAATATAATTTCTCAAAATGGCACATCTTTTAAGAAACTACTTCAGCACTTAGGTGTACAAATAAGTTAGTCAATTCAGGACTTCTGTTTAGATTTCTGCTAAATACTTTTTGTATTAGAGCGCTTATTCTTTGACCCTTACATGCTTCTGTATGTCAAGCCTTCTGGTCAGTTAAGGATTTGTGTCATACTTTAATCCTTCTTTTATGGAGCAGTTCATGTGGAATAGTTTCTCAGATGTTTAGAAAATGTCTATTATATGAATCACGTTGTCTCAGTGGAAAAGCTGTTTGAACTATGGTCCACATCAGCTTCTTGTTTTATAGTCATATGAATCAGTTTTGGGGTATTATATGATTCATACCATGAAGGTAGCGCAGTAGAATTAGTCTGTTATGTTACATGTTGGAAAAAAGTCACGTATTTGTACCTGGACAATTGGTCTGCAATGATGTAATGGAAGGCAGTCTGTTAATTTGCCATTTACTTCAAAGTTCATTAACTCACTCCAATTTTGAGTGTGATTTTCAACTAGAAAAAAACACCCCAAACCCGAATTATTTGTATGTCCCACTTTATCTCTGTGGTATGTAAAGAAGTGATTTAAAGGATGTTTCGAATGGGTTTTAGATTTTAAAAAAAGACAGGCTTTCTTCTGATAACTGCAAAGCTAGCACACTAAGAATAGAACTAAGTAATTGAGAGGATTTGCTAGAATCTGTAATAAGAAAAAGGTCCTTTTAAAAATGTTTGGTATCATTTATTTGTACTGTTGTAGCACATAAATACCCTGGTTACAGGTAAGAAGCCCGTTGTTTAAGGTAAGGTGTAAATAGAAGCAAAGTGATTGTCCCTGATGGAAGATACTTAGAATGTAAGTGTAAGTATAAATGTAGAAAAGCTGCCATATATGGTTTCAAAATATAAGGAAACATGAGACCACATTATTTGGTGTGATAGGTAATGGTTTTAGTATACTTGTGATGTAGTCTCTTCAGGTTCCTTTAGGCATCAGAGTGAAGGAAAATTTATGGCCGGATTTGAAGAGGATAGTGAGGGGTATCAGGGAAGAAGGCAAAAGGTTCTTAATTCACAACATGAGAAGTGAATGTTGGAGGCTGGCATTGCTGCTGTAGTGCAAAGACCAGATTCAGTCTTTCAGTACTGAATGAGACTTCATGAGTAGGATGAAACGAAAACTTAAAAGCATTACAATATTTTTACACAATAGAAGCAGAGTGGAGTGAAAAAAGATGCAGAGAGGGGGACGGCAAGATCAGAAACACAGAGTAGACGGTATCTTTGACATTTAGGGAATGAAGTTTTTGCTGAAGTTTCATCCTTATACTCTGATCAACAAAGGTGTGAAGGGTACTCATACACCATAATCTAAACCAGTTGTATCTTTCAGCAGGACTAACAAAGACTGCCATTGGCATTCCTAACATATTCTAGGTGGAGAAAAAAATAACATTTCTTCAATACTGTCACCCATTGCTTCTGATCTTTATGACAAACATTATTTGATTTGAAGAACAGTTGATTGATGCTGCAAATGAAGCTGAGGGGGGAAACAATATGGAAATAAACAAGGTTTTGAACTGGCAAAGGAATCATAGGAAGCTCGTAGAGGAAATAAGAGTATACTTGATTGAGTAAATGCAGCTCAAATTGTGGATCTCTCATGTGTAGTTTCCACTGGTTGAGATGATTGTACAGACCATTTCATGGCTTTCTTGTTTTCCCTTAAGCCACAGATGGAGGTGTTATTAGAACTCTTTTGTTTCTGACACTGTCTTAGGTTCACAATTTTATAGGCTGGTGGTGTTTTCTCCATATTGAAACAAGAAGAAAATTTTACACCAAACAAAGTAAAAAATGCATTGTTACTGAATCTGAAATAGGCTAAACTTCTGTGAGTTTTTTAATTATTTCATCTCCTGATGTTCACTTAGACTAAAAATCCTCAACAGTTGGTTGGAGTTGGTTGAAGACTATAAGCTCAAATTTAAACTTTCAAGTACAAGGGTGAATAGAGGCTATAGTTTTCCACATGCACATGTAGTGGGGTTGTTCAACCTGGAGAAGAGAAGACTCCAGGGAGACCTTATAGCAGCCTTTCAGTACCTAAAGGGTGCCTACAGGAGAGCTGTGGAAGGACTTTTTACAAGGGATGTAGTGATAGGATGAGGAGTAGAGGTTTTACACTGGAAGAGGGGAGATTTAGATTAGCTACTAGGAAGAAATTCTTCACCTTGAGGTGGTGAGGCACTGGAACATGTTGCCCTGGGAACCTGTGTATGCCCCATCCCTGGAAGTGTTCAAGGCCAGTTTGGATGGGGCTTTGAGCAACCTGGTCAAGTGGGAGGTTTCCTACCCATGGCAGGAGGGTCGGAACTAGATGATCTTTAAGGTCCCTTCCAACCCAAACCATTCAATGATTCTGTGATTATCCAGCTTACAGGTGGGGCTTATTTAAGCAAGTGAGGCTTTAGAACCAAAGAGCTTATATTGCCTACCCAAAAGGTCTGTCTGGCCACATGTTTTGTCTCCCCCAGGGCAAATATATATAAATGATACATCACCTTATTACCTTCCTAGTCTCTGGGTTTTTTTTGATTAGGGATTATCTGAGCTGGATCTAGTTTATGTAGTTTTAGTAACTCTGGGTGGTTTTTCCTTCCATGAATTTGTCTCATCTTTCCTCCCCTTAAGCCCTTGCTTTGTTACAAGCTTTGTTCAGTATTTGTACCACTGAGTTGATTTTGCACAGAGGGACCTGCAGATTCTAATGTAATGTGACCTGATTGTTAAGAGATGTTCGTGTGATCTAAGTATCGTTTTTTAGAAATGACCGTTACATCATTACCAGTGTCTGCAACTATGGATTCTCTGAGCACTAAGGGAAATGGAAATGCTGACAAAACTTGTATTTTCTTGATTTTCTGCTCCCTTAGTCCTTGCTCCTTACTTCACTCACACTAGCTCATTTGAGTCTCTGTGTTACCTGACAAAGAACAGTTGCTTTGTTGAATGCAAGTTCTGTTCAAGTAGCCGTGATGCACGTTTTCCTGGTGTGGCTTGTTAAACAATTTAAATAGTTACTTGGAAGGGTGTCAGCATATTACAAGCAGCTGTGCTGAGAGAAGAGATTACTGCTTACTATCCTACCCTCAGCTGCCTGCCTTGCCCTCCTGCCAGAAGTCATCACTCGTTTAGATCTGCTTGCAGAACAGCTTGTGCAAACTCTGCATTATTTTAGTCAAAATAAAAGGGCTAGCAAAGGCCTACAATTTAAGCCATCCAGGCTGATTTTGACTAAAGTAGACTCAGGGTATCTGATACTGAGTCCAGGTATCAGTTGTAGATGCAACCTCACTAGTGTTTAAAGAGAAGCAATAACCACTTTTGTTGGAAGAGCTGGACCTGTCTGATTGACTAAAGCTAATACCATACACGATGAACTTCCCTTGTGTATTCTAGAATGATACTTCTAAGAGTAACTTAGGTTGGACAGGCACTTTTGTGATCATATGCTCCAATCCCCTGTTGAAGTTAGATCAGGTTGCTCAGAGCCTTGTCCTGCCAAGTTTTGTATGTCTTCAAGTTTAGTTATTCCTCAGTCTCTCTGACCAGCCTGTTTTGTGGTTTTACCACCCTCCTTGTGAAGATTGTTTCGTTCTTTTTTATTAGAATTTCCCTTGCTGCAACTTGCGCCTTTTGCTTCTGAGTCTTTTGCTGTGCTTCTCTGAGATGAGTTGGTCTCTGTCTTTTGTATAACTACACTTTAACTAGTTGAGAATAACAACAAGAACACTGTGGTAGACTGTCTAAAACAGTTTGTCTAAATTTGTGGTAAATTACAGTCTTTGCTCTCCCCTCAACTAATTGAGTCACTGTCTCACCATTGGGTTGGTCAGGCACTGCCTCTCACATGAATACGAATGACTTCCAGGAAGATTTGCACTGTAGTCTTCCCATAGACTTAGGTTAGGTTCGGTGGCTTGTAGTTCCCTGGATCCTCTTTCTTGAAGACAAGGACATTGGCCTTTTTCTCGTCTTCACATCAGGTACTTTACTTGATTGCTGTGACCTACCAAAGAAGAGACTTGTATCACAGTGATGTTAGACCGCTTTCTTAACACCCTCGGATGCATCCCATCTTGTCTCTTGAGACTCGCCCATGTCCCTGCCCACAGTCATCCTCTGCTGTGGGCAGTACTTCAGTCCTGCAGAGACTACCATGAGGCTCAGGAACCCTGGTGGGCCTGAGAGCTGACCTTGACAATAAAGAGCAAGGCAAAGAAAGAAGGCATTGAAATTTTCAGCCTTTTTATGTCCTTTGTCATACCTTTTCCATGTGATTTGTTTTTTGGTCTCATGCCTTATTCATCAGGGACCCCCACACTTACCCTGGTTGATTTTTGGTGCTAACATACTTAGAGAAGCTCTTCTTGTTCCCCTCCAACACCAGCTCTACTTCCGTTTGTGCTTATGTGGGTGATGTTTCGGTATTCCTCTTTAAGTAGCATGTCCCCACTTCCACCTTACATACACTTTCTAACATTCTCGTTTTTTTCTCATTTTCCTTTGAGATGTTGTATTTATTGCCTTCATATTTGCAGAGGGAATTTATCATGAGGCTTTCTGCATGCCCAGGTTTTTTCCTCTATGACTGCTGCCGGAATTTCATCTGCTTGCAGTTGGAGAAATACCTGGCTTGAAGCAAAGAGTTCAATAACCTGAAGTCTCTGCTCATGAGTAATTGAATATGTTCCATAATTGCAGCTCCCACTATCTCAAGTGGGAATGTGGTACCAGAAATATGTTTTACCTGTTATGTTGTAAAATACTAGAGCGCAGTCCAAAACCTTATAATAATTAACAATTTATACGGAAAAGTGTACAGTAAAATGAGATTGACCCTTTTCTGATTTTGGAGTGATTATTTCTGTTTAGTCAGTTCATAAAATGCACACAGGCAATTGTTAAGTCATATTTTCAAACAGTATGAATGGAATTCAAGTGTTTCAAGTGCATATTTAAGCAGTTTTCCTTCTCTTTTCTTTTTTTTTTTTGTATTTGAGACATTCCATTAAAAACAGGCAGCTCTGAATACCTTGTTTATAGCTAACTTTTTTTTTTAAAGCAGTCAGTCATTCTGTGGTGAGCAAATTTATTTTTAACAGCAATTTACAGAATTATAAAATTTGCAATTAATATCCCTGTTACAGTGGCTTTATTAGAAAATTTATATTTAATTTTGTTTCATTGAAAGAAATTTATAAAATGTTGCACTGTTCATGAAGAGTTATTTTATGTCAATAAAATGCAGAAGTCTTAATTACAGCAGTCTATAGATGTAGTGGATATGTGTTTAACACAGTTCAGGCCTCACTAACCAGTTTAATGGGCTGATCAAAATTCTCTTATAGTGTTATTGTGTTGGCAGCACTTATCATGTACAATAATTCCATATTTTTCATTTTGTATAGTGTTTGAAAAAGCTTTTTTTTTTGACAGTGTCTTAAATTAGGCAACTCTAGTGGTTTTTAAATGAGGAGTTTAACTGCATCCAAAGCCATTTAATCATACCCTTCCTAAAAAGAACTCTTTTCCTAATACTGTCTTGAGAGATGATTACTTGCCTGAAAACACAAATTGCTCTCTTGGTGTAAAGCAGTTTAGAAGGCACAGATATTAGCTTTCAAACAATTTTATGTAATAGTTTACAGACATGTAGAATGTCCAGTGACAGTTTCAGGCTTTATGTGATGAAGTGAAATGACTTTTAAACTCTGATGACTTCATGCTGAACAAAGTGAAATTTTAGCTTTGATCTTCAGGGATGGAACTTAGGACGTATATGATGACTCAGTTGTGGTTTGGAGTATGATGGTTTTAGTAACTTGTTGGATGGTGCTACACATTTGAGAAGTCTGTAGAAATAAGTGAAACAACTTTTGTTGTAGCTGCAGTTCCGGTAATTCATGTTTTAGTTACTATCCTTACCCTTATAAGCAGCCCAAATTGACAAATAGTATTTTTTTTATTAAAAGCAACTGCATTATGTTTTGAGGATTTTAAAATATACATTGTTTCTGTAATCTAGTTAAAGCATACTTGTATTAGACAAATTATTGAACTCCCTTCCCGATGATCTTTAGGTGGTAAAGGAACAAAATACAGTTACGGTGTGATTATTATAGCAAATTACATTTGACATGTAGCAAGAAAAAAAGAAAAACGTCAGTATGCTATTGTCATTCTACGGCTTCTGGTTGAACCTAACATGTAATTATTTGTACACCAGTCAAAATATCTTTTATGAGATTTTTTTGAAGTACCGAAACAATCTCTTTTGGGGCAAGTTAACTTCAGAGATGAAGTAACAGAGAGATTGGTGGCCAGAAATTTGCTCAGTTACCCTGTCAGTGACTTCTGAATTAGGAGGTAAATGAATGATAAAATACTGACATCTGCCTCTCTGAAATTCCAATTGGTGTTTCAACATTTGCAGTCCTGATACTTTTGAAAACCTATCCATTTTTAATTGTTTCCTCTGTGAGTTATAAGAGTAATTTTAGAAGTCACATTCAGAGGTAAAAAATATACTGCAGCAAAGATTGTAATGACCATGAGAAAAATCTTGGACAAGTAGAGGATGCAAATAATATACAGCTATCTAAAACATCCTCTCAGTTGTTGATTATCTGTAGAAATTACTTTTATACATGTAGTAGATGAGTATATGCAATATGTCTATTATAAACCTTAGAGTTCTATGCAGTATCTCTGATGAAATTGATACTGTTGGTATTTAAAAGTCATGGTGGTTGTCTTATATAGTATAAATTATTGCAAGTTCTTAAATGAGTTTGACATATTTTAATTAAAATTACCTAATTCAATGTACTGTGAGATGGCACTGTCAAAAGTAGAAAATCCTATATAACCAGCTAGTAGGAAAACTGATTTCTTAAGTAGCACAAATCAAAAGAGTATTTCTTCAGTGAAAGAATTTCAAAGTTTGTGGGGAGAGTAATGATGTTTCAGAATTAAAATCAGGATTTCAAAAGTTATCTATGGGAATGGAAAAACTGCAGCAAGTTTATCAGAGAATTGAAAACCGGTGCTGGATCAGATGTATCAGGCTTTTAGACTTTTCAGCACCACACTGAGTTCCGGATCCTCAGGGCTCCTGACCCACCCATTGGCCCAAATAGGCTGTCAGTTGTGCAGCTTGAGCATCCTGACCTATGCTGTGCCTCTAAGGCACTCCCTGCTGTGCAACCAGCACTGAGCTCTGAGATGAGCAATGACATCCAAGGTTGCTGTGAGTAAACGTAAGGAGTTCCTAAGCAGAATTGGATTGAAATGTAGCATACCATCAAAGATGCTGGTCCAGAGATGGAGGGGTTTCTTTCTTTTTTCCTTTTTTTCGTCTTCTTATTTTTCATTTTTTCCCCAGTCTGATGAAAGCTAATGCCCACCATTATTTGTTTAGGTGTCTTAGCTGCTTGACTAGTACTTTTCCTTGTAAAGTCTACCTGCTTCTTAAATTCATAGTAGAACCTGTAAGATTTCTTAGCTCTGCAGCAGGGAGTTTGGTTATTTGACACCTCAGCCATGACAAGCCTAAAAATCGTATGCCAAGGCTTTGCAGAGGAATGGATTTCAGAGGCCTTAAAGTCCTTAGTTCAGCCCTGTCATCAATATATATGACCTGATAGGAGACTAGGAAGGCTCCAGAGTGCTCACTGAATTGTCATGGGGGCTTTTCTGTTACTTGGGTGTACAAAACTATACTTAAAAGATGCCAGATAAACTTCATGTCCAAAACGAAGAGAGAATTGCAAAAAATGTTCCAGAGACTCTGTGTTTCAAAATGCCTATGTTTCAAAACAGAGGAATTTTAAAAATGTTCTCTAATGAAGTGTCAACAGAAGCAAAAAGTTTGAAGAGAAGGTGTTTGGCATGCAGGGGGCTATTGGAGCATTTAGAAGCATGCAGATGGGTGACATTTTATCATCAAACTGTGTTTCTGCAGATTGTACTGAAAAGGAAAACGCACTTTGTATAACTTATTCTGGAAGATATTTAGTAACTCCTGTTAACATGTATCACTGTGCCCAAAGTTATCTTGAGCTTGCCCTTTTAAGTTTCCGTTTCCATTCACTTTAATAATAAAATAACTGGAAAGCCCCCAGTGCTGACAAATTCTATGACACATACAGAATTTAAGCATGAAAGGTCATCATAACCCGTAGATACATGTTTTTAACGTAAATATATGGCAAGACTGTACTAGTGGCTTGATATATTTAAGTATGACGTTAGCATATGTTATTTTTGTCTTGAATCAGAGCGCAAAGTTTTGGAGCATATCGTTACATCTCAAATTCAGAAATGAAAGTGAAACGCTTAGATGGACACAAATGTTAAAGTGCGAACCTTTCTATGCTAAAGTTTTTGAGGAAACTCTCTAAGGGACTGCTCTGCTCAGGAGAAGGGGTTGACTATTACAGTCAGGATGTGGTGACATATTTTCAGTTTTCCAGTTTGAATTTACTTATTTTCGTTTTGAGGACTTCTGTGTTATTTGTGATCTATAAAGTTCACGTTTTGAAGCAGATTGTCGGTATTCTTTGAATAAGACCCGTCGTGCTGTATCAAGGAGAGGACATGACGAAAAGTTGGTCTTTATTATTGTAATGTAAAGCTTCAATTCAGCAAGTTGATAAGGCAAGTAATTGTTTTGGATATAAGGTACCAACTGATTTTCTTGAGATGCAGATCCATATATCTCTTACATCTCCTGTCATACACTGATGTTCTTTGCAGATTCAAGGGATAATAGCCCTTAATAAGTACAAACATGATGTTACATTTCTCTGTGTAATGTTTTCTAATTTGCTTTAAACATAAGTCATTGTTTGTTTATGAATAACAACAAAAATGATGATTTCCTTTTGGCACAAAGAACTTCAGAAAGCCATGAAGAGCTCTGTGCAAACCTAATCGTTAATGCTATGTTAAGGTTACGTAAATATGTGTACATGCATAATGTGTGTGCATATTATATATTTGTTGCAGCTGTGGTTTTCTAAGTTTGGAAGAACAACCTCATACAGTTAGAAAACACAGTAGATACTCTAATGTGCTGGTGTTTCAAAATACATTTTGAAAAGTACGCTGCAAGTGAAATAATCTGTTTTCACTTTTAATTGATTAAAGAAATAGTTATTTTTCACTCTGTTTTGACTTTCTGTAGCTGAAAGTATTAAAATGATACAATGAAATAACTGTGTTTGAGTTGAGGTGTTTCACAGAATAGTCCGTGACACTGGTTCTGGTTAGAGTGCTCTGCATGATGAAGAGAGAATGGTGTGGTTCAGTTTCTTCTCTATGAAAAAGAAGGCAGATTATTGCAAGAAGCAATACTGTGGGTAACAGTATGATAGAGGACCACTGTGTAAGTAAGGAAAAAACAAAGAGCAGTTTTTTGCCTCTCTGGATGCTTTAATATACTCGGAGGAGGACATGAGATTCCTTGGAAAGCTTTGCCCTTGCTTGCCTTCAGCTACAAACTAATGTCATTCAGAGCCATCTGTGCCACTTTCTATCCTCCAGAATTTTCCCATCCTGCCATTTCTTTTCCTAAAGGAGAAGAGGACTTGATTATTTTTTCAAAAAAAAATCTTGAAAGTGATAAAGCATGACTTGTCACATTTCATTTTTGGGAAATAAGCTTGAATGTCTTTTGTTCCAATGTATACTGAGAAAAGTATCATAGAATCATAAAATAGTTTAGGTTGGAAGAGACTTTAAAGATCATCCAAGTCCAACCCCCCTGCCATGAGCAGGGACACCTCTCACTAGACCAGGTTGCTCAAAGTCCCATCCAGCCTGGCCTTGAACACTTCCAGGGATGGGGCATCCACAACTTCTCTGGGCAACCTGTTCCAGTGCCACACCACCTCATAGTGAAGAATTTCTTCCTAATATCTAATCTGAATCTACCCTCTTTCAGTTTAAAACTATTACCCCTCATCCTATCACTATACTCCCTGATAGAGTCCCTCCCCATCTTTCCTGTAGGCCCCCATTAGGCTGCTCTAAGGTCTCCCAGGAGCCTTCTCTTCTCCAGGCTAAACACCCCAACTCTTTCAGCCTGTCTTCATAGGAGAGGTGCTCCAGCCCTCTGATCATCTTTGTGGCCTTCCTCTAGACCCTCTCTATTAGCTATATTAATAAAACATCTGCAGTAGATTTAGAAATTGATTTTAAGGTTTTACATCAAAATGTAAAAGTAGGAGTAGCAAATAGTATAAGTTGTAGTAGTATAAGTAAATATTTACTGCTTATTTCCTATACCCTTGAAAGCACAAGATTGTAATGGAAATTATGACAAAATTTCTTCCAGATGACGAGACTGATAACGTCACTGTAGAGGCTTTTAATCAGTGTAAGCCCATCTACTGGGAATCAATGCCATTCTTTAAATATTTAATATAGCTTCCATTATGAACTAAGCATTTGTAGGTTAGGGTTTCTGCCTAAGCACTTTTTTTTTTAACTAAAAATAAATATGAAATAATCTTATTATAAATCCGTGATCAATACAAATAAAACTTAGCAGTTTAATTAAAAAGTTCCAGAAGAAAGCAGCAATCTGACAGATAGAGTGTTTCAAGAGTTTCGTTAGTAAGCGTAAAAAAAAAAAGTCTTCAGGCAGGACTTGTTTAAAATGATATCCTGCCACAGCATAGCATGCAGCAAATGAGAGGCTAAAAAAAAAACACAGAAAAAAAAAGAAATAATAATTAAAAAAAAAGGCAATAACCAGCAAACCAGAATAAAATGCTGAGGAGAATTGCTAAGTTTCATCAGAGCACTCTGAGTTAATAAGCTCTCAGTTAATTTCATCTAGATTTCATTGCTGTGGTTTCATAGAAATAAAGTCGCTTTTTTACTATCTGTCTTGAGATGCAAGATAGAAGAAATGAGTGCGTTGTTTTACTGGTTATTGTTTTAAAAAGTAATGTGATTACTATCTATTTAGGAATAAAAACATTTGGGAGCTATTCTGAGTTAGAAGGAAAACTTATATGACCATATTTCACACACCATTTAATGTAAATATATTTCTTTTATGCAGTTTGGGGTTTATGTTCTAACATTTCAAATAGGTTTTAGTTAAGTAAAAATAAACTCCAGCAGAAAATGTGTTTTTCTAGGTAAACTTGCACTGCAGTTCATACAGTGCAGTAATCAATGTTGTAAGTGTAAAGATCTTCACTTTTAAACATCATCTTGATTTTGTTTATGTCAGATTTCTTTTGTGTTGTGTTTTGTGTCTTTGTGGCCTTACAGGTTAGCATGTGTAAGCTGATTCGAGGAAAAAAAAATAGAGTCCAAGTGAGACAGTGAGCTGTTCAGAATACCTCTTTGATTAACAGGTGTAGTGAAATTCAGGTGGAGTGAGCTTCACTGCAGCACAAACTATGGTGTAAGTGTTCTGGCATTGCTTGAAGCTCTGGAGTGGCTTTCATTGTAGTACAGGTAGGGTTAACAGGTATTTTCTGTAGATAATGTGTATTACAGGATGTAGAACCTGACCTTACACAAAAGTGTATGGAACATGGCTTTTCCTGTGTTTTTTCTCGCATTTGAATAGTTTTCAGAGGCTTGATAACTCAGGTTGTTCAACTTCGAGAAAAGTGGCTGTTGCGTACATGTGGCTAAATTGTACATGAATATTCGGTCCAGCACCAGCTGAGCTGGATTCATTGGGCATGACCAAACTAACTCTGCTGTGAAAGTGTACTGATTCTGAGGCACTGGCTTTGCTGCACATATGCAAACCCATATGTGTATGATTCATCTGACCAGGACTGTCATAGCTTTCAGCAGTTAGAATCTACCAGGGTTATATGTATCTGGGGCTTCATTTAATATTGTGCTTAAAAATGTCTTAAGGGCTTAAGTGCAGTTTAATGGGAGAAGAATCCCTGCAGCAGGTCCTCTGCAGTTTTCATGTTGCCTACTGAACTACTAGGTAACTGCTTTTTATTCTTAATGAAAGATATGCTCTTAGATCTTCGTCTACCCCTTCTGTTCATCTTAAAGTTATACCTGTGTGCCATGTTTATAACATTGATTGAATAGTATTAAAGAAAACAACTGTGCTGAATTAGTCATCTTGT
>VZSZ01008540.1:114161-146909 GCA_013398815.1 Ibidorhyncha struthersii
TTTTAACACTTTGTCATGGTTTAACCCCAGCCAGCAGCTAGGACCATGCAACTGCTTGCTCACTTCTCCCCCTCCCCAGTGAGATGGGGAGAAGAATTGGAAAAATAAGAGAAACTTGTGGGTTGAGAGAAAGACGGTTTAGTAAGTAAAGCAAAAGCTGCATACGCAAGCAAAGCAAAACAAGGAATTCACTGCTTCCCATCGGCAGGCAGGTGTTCAGCCATCTCCAGGAAAGCAGGGCTCCATCACACATAATAGTTACTTGGGAATACGAACACCATAACTCTGAATGTCCCTCCCTTTCTTGCTCTTCACCCAGTTTTATAGACTGAGCATGACAACATATTGTATGGTATATTCCTTTGGTCAGCTGGGGTCAGCTGTCCCAGTTGTGTCTCCTCCCAGCTTTTTGAGCAGTCCCAGCCTACTCACTGGAGAGGTGGTGTGAGGAGCAGAAAAGGCCTTGACTGCTTAGCAACAACTAAAAACACCAGTGTGCTATCAACGCTATTCTCATCCCAGATCCAAAACACAGCACTGTACCAGCTGCCAGCAAGAAAGTTAACTCTATCTCAGCCGAAACCATGACACACTTTTAAATGCATAAAGTGGTATTCCTGAGTAGCGTATGTTGTGCAGGCTGTTATATGTTCAGGCCTGGAAAGATGTAAGTAACATTATGGGAAAACTTGTGATTATGAGTATTTCTATTAAGTAAACACAGAGATCCAGTGCTGAGTGTCTGTATATACTTATATATCTCTATACATACATATATACACATATATATATGACTGTCTCCATTCAGTGCATAGTGCCAGTATCTGCTTGTTTCTCAGAGGCTATCCCAAGAAGATGCACCTTGCATAAGAATTCGTTTGTGAAGTGTCTTGGGATGGGTTTATACAAATGACAAGTTCCAGTCATTTGGGGTGAAATTTTTAATGCTAAGTGACTTTCTCAGGATAATTTTGGTCGGAATTTAAATGGAAATGTAGGCTATTTTTAAAAAAACAACCCACCAACTTTTTGGTCTGGGAACGTTGCAGGACTTTACAGAGGACCTTATGTTTAAGGAGATACATTTTTGTATCCAAAATTTGACTAAGCATTACCGTTGGAATCATAGAATCACAGAACAGTTTGGGTTGGAAGGGACCTTTAAAGGTCATCTAGTCTAACTCCCCTGCAATAAAGAGCGACATCTTTGACTAGATCATGTTGCCCAGAGCCCCGTCCAGCCTGACCTTGAACACTTGCAATGATGGGGCATTGACAAATTCTCTGGGCAAAATTTCTTCCTTACATCTAGTCTAAATCTCTTTTAGTGTAAAACCATTACCCCTTGTCCTGTCACAAGCCCTGCTAAAATGTTTGTCCCCATCTTTCGTATAAGCCCCCTTTAAGTATTTGAAAGGCCACAATAAGGTCTCCCCAAAGTCTTCTCTTCTCCATGCTCCCTCAGTACAACCCCAACTCGCTCGGTCTTGCCTGACAGATGTGTACCATCCCTCTGATCATTTTTGTGGCCCTCCTCTGGACCTGCTCCAACAGGTCCATGTCTTTCCTGTGCTGAGGGCTCTAGAGCTGGACACAGTACTCCAGGTGGGGTTTCAGGAGAGTGGAGAGGGGCAGAATCACTTCCTTAGACCTGGTGACCACGCTTCTTTTGATGCAGCCCAGGTACGGTTGACTTTCTGGGCTGCAAACACCCATTGCTAGCTTATATCCAGCTTTTCACCCACCAGTACCCCCAATTCCTTCTCCATAGGACTGCTCTCAATCCCTTCATCCCCCAGCCTGTGTTGATACCAGGGGTTGCCCAGACCCCAATGCAGGACCCTGCCCTCCACTTGGCCTTCTTGAACTTCATGAATTTAACACATGCCCACCTCTTGAGCCTGTCCAGGTCCCTCTGTGTGGCATCCAGTCTCTCAGGTGTATCAACCACACCACTCAGCATGGTGCTGTCAGCAAATTTGCTGAGGGTACACTTGATCCCACTGTCTATGTCATTGATGAAGATATGAGACAGTACTGGTTCCAATACAGACCCCTGAGGGACACCCCTTGTCACTGATGTCCATCCAGCTATTCAGCTGCTGATCACTGGATGCAACCATCCAACCAATTCCTCATCCACTGAACAGTCCATCCATCAAATCTGTGTATCTCCAATTGAGAGTGAAGGATGTTGTGGGGACCATGTCAGAGGCCTTACAGAAGTCCAGAGAGATGACATCGGTAGCTCTTCCCTTGTCCCTGATATAGTCAATCCATCATACAAGGCCACTAGGTTGGTCAGGCAAGACTTGGTGAAGCCATGCTGGCTGTCTTGAATCACCTTCCTATCCTCCTTGTGCCTTAGCATAGCTTCTAGGAGGATCTTCCCAGGCACAGAGATGAGGCTGACAGGTCGGTAGTTCCCAGTGTCCTCCTTTTTACCCTTTCTAAAATGGGTGCAACGTTTCCCTTTTTCCAGTCACCGGGGACTTCACCTGACTGCCACGACTTTCAAATATCATGGAGGGTGGCTTGGCAACTACATCAGCCAGTTCCTTCAGGGCTCTGGGATGCATCTCATCAGGTCCCATAGAATTCTGTATGGTCAGGTTCCTCAGGTGGACCATTTTTGCCTGAGTTTAAATCTTGGGTACAGCTGAACTGTTTTGGCCAAGTTAAAAAAACACCACATGAACAGCCTAGGAATATGAACTGCTTCCTGGGCAATCCTTATAAAGGGAAGAGCAGTTAAAAAACTTCAGCGATTATACTCACTTAAAAATAATGCTCTGTATTGGGAAATTTTATGTGATATTAATAAAGGTGATACTACCAGCACTGCCTGTAAATAGAAACATAAGTATGTTATATTTCTAATCTTCTTTAAATTAAGGATTATTTTTTAGTTGGATTTTAACGTTTTTAGCATTTGATTTAGGAAAAAACAGGCCTGTGATAATGTGCTTGCCTTACTATATCGTACAAAGGAAACTAATATGAATGTGAAACAAAAAATGATTACCCAGTAGTGTAAAGTACAAGACTGTTAGATGATGCAATAGAAAATGAAAAAATAACACCATAATTCAGAGAATTCATTAAATATTTGTTTTTGAATCCCTAATTTACATTAAAAAGATTACTTTGTACTTGCAGTAGCTAAATTACATGAACGGTCCATTTTATTGTCTTGACCAGAGGAATGTGAGTTGTCAGGATAACCTGATAGGGATGTGAGGCAGCATGAAAACAAGGAAGACTATTAAGTATAATCCCAACAATAATAGTAGATACTATGGTAATGTGAATAATATACTATCATTTCCTGAAATTGAGGAGATGGGTGAAATACAGTCAGAACTCCCTTTGGTATTCACTTCACACAGAAGCTTAGAAATATTTTATTAAAAATTAATAACAACATAAAAGACCTTTGGTCTTATTTTCATTTTAATTAGGCAGGATATATATGCCATTCACTTTGAAGCCAAATGCTACTCCTTTGTATTAACCTGCAGGGGGTACTAGAAAATTGAACCAAGTAGCATTTAGCTATTTCTCCTCCTGCCATGAGATAATTAACATCTACTCTTTTTGCAGACTCTCTTACTGTTACCTGATCCCCATATACAGGTTTCATATTGACTTCTAGAGTTTGAGCAGTATGGTGTGAAATGCTGCCTCAGCCCATTTCTTATAAATCGCCAGAACTCATGAAAGTTATTAACCTTCAGCTTAAACTGCTGAACCTACAAGGCAAGCTTAGTCTCATCGTGAGAACAGACTGGAGAGACAAAATGGACAATAATTTCAGGAGGGAAACAAAGCAGTATATAAGATACTGAACCCATTTCGTTTTGTGGTGAAAGATGAAGGCATCTGAAAAACCTGATAACTTAATGGTAGCTGGTATGGTTAAAAAGAATTGGAAGTTTTTTGACACATAAAGCTGTGGCAGGAACTGGTAAGAAGCAAATGAAGAAAAATTAAAAGAAATTAATTGTATGAAGTCTGTCGTTTTCTAGACTCCTGCCAGCTGTTTATACAACCTGCTTGCCTCTTACATAGCTTTCCCACTCCACATCTGAAGCCTAAGGATCATCTTAAATGGGGCCTTGGAGCTTCTGATCTAGCAGCCAGGGATCCTGGGGCCTCTGTTAGGATAACCTCGAAGAGCTGCCAGGCTCCTTGGCCATCTTTTTCCTCTGGCCAATGACCTGGGGCATCCACTTTGGCCAGAGCTTCTTAAATCTTAGACCTAACACATTTCGCTTGGTCAGCCTACCACAAAGCTGTAAGTTTGCCAGTCCTGCTGTCTGTGGGACTGGACACTCCTCATGGCTAAGCTTCCTCAGTCTGAAGTCTGGTGGACTTAAATGCATGTTAACAGACAGGAAACAGAGCTGCTTTCAGAGGAAACCCACCTGTGTTTCACTTAATGAAAACAACTATGTTTATACTGAATACTTCACTTACTGATGAATGCATATTTTCCAATGATTATAAGAAAAACTGTAACAATTTGCCTGTCACTATAATGCCCCATGACTGAAATTGTCTCCTTTGTACATAGGCATTATGAAACATGATAAATTACATCATCACATTTTTTCATGGATACCCTCATCCACAGAATAGGTGGTTCTTCAATTAGCTAGTGCTCAACATTTTATGTATTTTGTTTCCCCATTGTGTAAAATGAACATCATTTGCTATTTCCTGTACAATTTTCAACCTTGTTCTGGGGACATGATTATGCATTCTTCCATGTAAAAGCACATGAAGTTGATAATACTTCATCTTACAGAGGTGTTACAGAAATAATTTTCAGTAATATCTATGAGACACCCATGCTGTCGTGATGTTAAAAAGTTTGTTTTCTCCAAAACTCCTGTGAAGTGAAGGAGTATAAATAGCTTTGTTTTATCAACAAGGCAAAAATCCAGGAAACAACAGCTTCCTTCGTCTCCTGATTGTCCTTCATTTTTAGAGAAAATGTTAAGTGGTTAACAAAAATATTAGTCTCTATCTTTCCCTTTCTTCCTTTTTTAAACAACATCACATTAATCTGGTTGCAATACACTGAGTTACTTATCCTGTGTAGTTTGTAAATTGCAACAGGTGTAATCAGGTTTGTAAATTTAGAAACTTCCACATCTGCTGTAACATAACACCTTAGGTTCCACCCCTCTGCTATTAGAAAAACCAATTTAGCCTGTTACATAGTTGTTACCAGACTTGGACTAGTAATGACCACAGAAGTTGCAAAACAGTTTCTGATGTATCTCACTTCCCTTGTTCTCAGATATGCATGTAATGTGTTAGAGCTCACTGAAAATATTAAACCTGCTTCGTACTGCTAGAGCAGTTGGTTTGAATTTGGAAATGTTAATGTTCAATCTAGAGAAATCCCTGTCTTTGCATGTGGGAAGCTGTCAGAGTATTAGCTGTTACTAAGGGGGAGGAAACAGTAGAAGGAATGCCTTTGTTAGCGCATACAAGTTTTTGCCTTGTTTGTGACAATAAAAAAAAATAAATAAATAAACATCAACACCCCCCACCCCCCAACTACTCTGTTCTGAATATTACAAGTGGACACTTTCTGTGTTTAGGAAATATTATTACTCAAGAGTTTTGAGGCATAGAAGATCAAAAATATTAGACCTAGCTTTTGTTTCTACTAAATAATTAAATTTAATTACTCAAGGGTTTTGAGGTGCAGAAGATCAAAAATATGAGTCTTTTGTTTCTACTAAAAAGAATAAGCAAACCCAATTGATTATGACAAAAAGATAATCAAACATATTTCTTCCAGAGGTTCAGTAGCTGAATTTAGCGTACTCAAGTAAAACACAGTTAGGGGTCATTTATACTGTAATGTATAAAAGGCAAACTATTCTACGGTTACCATCATGGCACCGTAGAACACTGATGGGTTTTTTGGAAAACTCAACTAACCCAACTCCTGAGCTCTCAATAAGGATAGTGTAAAGGATGAATGAAACATCTGACACTTCTCTGAAACTGAAGCACAGCTTTCTAACTTACTGTGGCCCCATTTTCACCTGCCACAGAATTGAAAATCTTGAAGTAAGTAGGATCTGTATATCAGGCCAAGGTAGTACAAAAACCTAAATCAGTTCTACTTATGGTCAACATTAAATTTGAAACAAATGAAAAATATGTCATTAATATGGGTGTGAATAGTATAACTCAGTTTTTAATTGAATAGTTTACCTATTTTGAGATCCATCATTAGTGAATAATAGTACAGAGTCTGATTATTTCCATTTATGACTGTATTATGTAAGAAACTAAGATAGCTTCCAAACTCATAATGAATTCACTGTATGTCTGGTATTTTTCTTCAATTTCCAGAAAATTCAACAAATGAAATGGCAATTGTATAGTCTGCCTTAAAAGAACAGCTGCACAAGTTAGTTCACCACAAAGCAAGTTGAACAAAATGATGTATGATGTTTCTTAATTATTTCGCAGAACCTATCTGGCTCTGGAGACTTATTTGAGCCAACTATTGCAGATTTCTGAATTTCAAAAATAATAGATTCCTGTCTTTCCTTCTTTACGTCCATTTTTCATCATGTACTTTAAGTTTCTGACCAAGAATGACTTTTTTCCCCCTGATTCTAAGACACAACTGAAAACAAGCTTATAAGAATTAATCCTTTGTAGCTTTACACTAAGAACTCTATAATAATGATCTTTATATTTCAATATGAATTTGAGATCTGAGGAACTAGTGCTAATCAGATGACTGACTTAATCTGAGTTTTCTCTTGACAGCTAATGCTTACTGTAGAAGTTTTGTGAAATTGTAAAGAAAATAGTGCAATGTACTTGACATGGACATGTCAAGTGTTTTAAGCAAAAAAATACAGACTTCAATCTCTCAGAGGCCTACCCTGATGCATTTTTTTAAACATTATTTTGCATCAGGAAATACAAATGACTATGCTGAAAATTATCCAAACCAAAAGAGGATGAAGGAAGTTAGTTTAATTTTTCAACATGCTATCATAATATGATAGATACCTGTCAGAAGGAATGGCTATTTGTTAGTTCATTATGAATGGAGTGAAAGTCTCCTTTTAACATGGGACTATGAGATCCTCATAATTAGCTTCTTGGCTTTCTTGATTACACAGAATGATAAACATGTTTATTGGCCTGCCAGAATTTGGATGGTCCTAAGAATTTTTTCTAGGTGTTTCTAGAAAAGAACCAAGCTAAAGGAAGCCCTCATTTGCCCCATTTCTAGGAAATACAGTGATAATCTTGCCACAAAAAGAAAAAATTCAGGAGCTTTGCACATGGTCACTGGAAACTCTTCCAGTAACAGACATCTGTTCCAGCTCCCTGCAGCTGCAGATTTACTCCCTGCACTCATTTTCCCAGTGTTTTTTCCTTAGGAGAGTTCTTTCTCCCCATACCTTGTCTTCCTTTATATGTGCCTTAAGCATCAGCTATACGTAGTTTATACTTGCAGAAAATGTTTTGTTATTCTTTTGAGGGGGAACTAGTTGACTCTCTCCCATCCGGCGTGTTTGAACAAAACCATCATTGCTCTCATATTTAGGGAGCCAAAATGATCTAAAACAGAATATTGTGGGGAATCATGACTGTGTTTAGTCTAATAAGCAGAGGGAGGTTGTCTGTGGGATTTGAACCTACCAGCTTGATCTCACAGGTGTGCACCCAGTGCTCTGTCCCATTATGAACCAGTAAGGAGAGGATGTACATATTACTGGGGCTGTGGGATTATCAGTGCAAAACAATTAAACTTGCTGTTGCTCAAGGATACTCCACACATACAGTGCAGTAGCATATAAGATCACCATCACATTAATGGTCTCGGTTTTATTGATTGTATTCTATTTTTATCAGTTCAAACAACCAGAAGTTTCTTTGCTGCAAATTCTCACTGGTATGAAGTAGTACATGGTGTGAGTACAAGCAGCAGACTGGAGAAGAACAATAAATTTCCTTTAATAAGACATTTTTAAGTGTAGGTAGGACTACTAAAAAAATTGAAGGTTTGGTTCAGTTCAGTGGCTGAGCTAAATTATTAATCAAAATTAAGTGGTAAAACCAAAATGTTTTGTTTCAGATTAAATACAATATTTTGTTTCACCAGAAATTACATTTTAGGCTCTTGAAAAAAAACAAGGATGCATGAACAAGCAACCAGATAAGAGAGATTGAGACAGCAATGTAGACCGTCTCAAATCATGTTTAGGTTTTATAACATAAAAAGCATAAGGGCCATGCGAACACATTGCAAGTTTATCCCACTTTCGGTCTTCCATTGGATATCTCCACAGAATACCTACAGCTTGCTGTGTGGCCTTAAATTATAAGTGCATGGTAAGATACAGCCCTCTTTGTTCAGGGTTAACAACTGAGGTGGTGATAACGGCTTTCAATTTCTGAGCTGTTTCAGTGGTCCACCTGCAAGAAGAATAACTGTTACAACTGAGGCTTGCTGGGGAAGAGGGCTGCCTGTTCATAGGGTGAAACACATCACAGGCTTAAAATGAAAGAGAGATGGTAATTCTGTTAAAAAATACCATTTTTTTCTGAGAAAGAAAGAGAAAAGAGACTGAGGCCAAGAAGGTGATGTGCGTTTATGCTTGTTCATCAAATTCCTTGCCTTGCAGGAATTTGCAAGGGGTTTCATTCAGCATGTCTACTTTTTCTAAAGATTCCATGGTTCTCTTCAGATTTCAAGGATAAAGTGTCCTTTATTAAAGAAATTCTTTTTTTAGTTTCTTACTCATACACCATGTATTCTCTGAAGGACTTAATGCAGAAATAGAGCTTTTGAAGTCTCCAGGCTCCAGTAAAATGTTCCTAAAGCGCTGTGGAATTTGGGAGAGCTCTAGCACGGGCTCTAATCAGGCAGGTGGATTGCTGCCAGAGAAGGGTCAAAGGATGTGCACGTAGGAGTGCCTTGAGAGATCCAGAACTAGGGGCAGCAACCAGGCTATAGCCACACCTCGAAGCACAAATGGTTCAGCAGCTAGGTCTGCTCGCATCAGACTGGTCTTGCCTGAAGAGCAGGATGAGGCCAGTAAGTGAGAAGTGTGCGGTGCTCCCTACCTTGTTGATCCTCAGTGTTTGTTATTCTTAATGACTGATGTTAATTAGAAGATACTTGAATTTTTTTTTAATAAGTGCCGTGTTTCTGGCTACTATGTTAGCTCTTGCTGCTGATACAGATTCATTTCGTCATTACCTCCTGCACATATAGCCCCAAATGTCTTCCTGGAATTTGGATGTAGGTTGTAAGAAAAATAAAATTAATATCTAATTTCTTTGATCCTTAAAACTGTAAAGGTCCTTGAAAGCCAACTCATAGGTGCGTGATAATGTAAGAATCTTATTAGCACTAGCTTCTCCATCGATAGAGAATGACTTGCCATTGCATAGAGCCATTTTGCATTGCATGCTATAAACAGTGAGAGGAATATGAAAGGCCTTTTGTTAATGTAATTCCTTTCCTCAGTGTTGTAACAGTCAGCTAGCTACAGCCTGGGAATAATCACTTATTTAATCTCTGTCTTTGTTGATTTCCTGTCAGTTATTGGCTTTTGAGTTTTTTTGAGGAACTACAAATTGACTAGAAGGTGATGGAAGAGCTATGGTCTTCTGTTAAGGAAAACCAGCTAAGTAATCCCAACAATAAAATGTTAAAAAGATGGTTTGCACTTATTGGGATAGGTCCACTGTTGCATGGGAACTTCCCTAGTAGAAGATCTATCCCATATACATTTAAAGTCGTTATATATCTTTACACAAAATTATATGCATATTAAAGTGAAAATTTTTAATTAATTTGGGCTGTAATGTTTTAAAAACTCTGATTCTCAAAATGTTAAAAATGTGAATTAAATGAAATAGTGTTTATCAGGGAGGGAAGAAGAGTTGTTTTAAATGTACCATCTGTTGTCTGGCCTTTTAATGGTAGTGTAACTCAAAACAATGTGCTAGTCCTACCTACCCTCTCTCTCGGTTGATCCTGAACAGCACTATATGGAACAAAGCGTCAGTCGAAAGTAGTAAGGAGATGTGATTTCCTGACAAGGACATGAACAAATAAGCAATTTGGATCTTCTTCCAGTTACTTTTGTTTATGTTGAATTCATACCCATTCTTTTGTATAGTCTGGAGGGTATCTGCTGCTCTCTGTATAGCTGAGTAGGGATTTAATCATATTTGTGTAGTGAATAAAGAAGTTTTCTGTAGAGCCTGTAAAGGATGATGCTGGCTTTGGAAAAGTAGCTTCTATCCCAGCTCATGTAACAGGCTTCTAACCTGGTATGTTCAGGTCACTTAAACTGCAGTTTCTTAGGTGTCAGTTTACTGATTTGAGGATTTTGATAGCCAGTCCAGAGGTATTGAGCATGAAAACCTGAAGCTGAAATCACTAGGGCTGCTTGTGTCTCTGCTACCTGGATTTAAGTTAGTTAAAAAATGTACAATTTTTCAGGATCAAGGCCTAATCCATGAAATAATCTGTTGGAAACTTCGTGTTAAATATTGTCTTGGTAGAGTGTTTAGGCCTTTGGAGTGTTTAGTATTTTGAAAATTGCTTAACTTAGCAATGGATGGCACATTCTTTAAAAATGGAAAATANTCCTATAACATAGACTGAATGCATATTTATATTTACACTTGTGATTAATTTATTTTAATTGTTAATTTATAATATAAGTTGTAACTATTCTTCAGATAGGCAATATACTTAGAAGGAATAGCAAAGCATGTAATATTCAGAATACAAATTAACATGCACAAATAAAAATAACGTTTCAATTATTCATGTGACTTGCAGAATTTTTATTAACAGAAGTGATTATTTCTTCATGTGTCAACTGTTACTGTAAAATAACAAATAGAAGGATCAGGCTGGGAAGTAAAAAGAACAGAATGCCATTCTGGCACTCCAAGATAGTGCTACAAATTTAACAGATCAAGCTGAAAATGTTAGGAGTATTTCTGAGTATCAGACTTTGTATCTCAAAATTAAGTTCCAGTTTACTTAAGAGTTTGCTTTTTTGCATAGCAGATTGTTAGATTAATGCCAGCTTTGAAAAAGTTGGCCAGTTTTTTGGTAGAGTCTGTCTTTTCAATGCACTGTAAAATGTTGCAGACTTTACATTATAGCTGGGTAGTAGGCTAGGTGCAATGTAGCTGTAATGTAAGGCTGCCTCATCTGGGAGGACATCCTACTCAAGATAAAAGGTATGCTTCATAGGTATGAGTTCATTTTAAATATGTTTATCGGTAGAGAGAGCGCTCAGCCTTCTTGGGATTTTACAGCTGAACCAGGTGGGGTTGTGTCCTACAATCTCGTTGGCCTTGCTGTTTTCCCTGGGCTACCATTCTGTTAGCCACAGATTCTTATTTCTTTATTGCTGCTGAAGTCAGAGAATTTCAGGGATTAATAATTTCAGAGGTAAATTCTTAAAAGCCCATTACTTTGGAACAGTTAAAAGCAAATTAATTTGATAGTAGTCAGGATGGGAGAAAGAATAGGGGTAGGAATAGGGGATTGGTTTGGGGAGTTCACAGAGTGATGAATTTCTTTGCTGTGTGGAAGAATAAAATGGTAGATTTCCATAAGGAGGCCACTGAAGCAAGGAAAACATTCAAGTCACTTGCTCATCAACAGTGAATATTCAGATTTAATACTCTGGTTTTTGCTTTGCTTGTTGTTCTGTTCTGTCCATTAAAAACTAAAGTAACTGTCCCAATTTGGGACTGTGATCTCAGTGTTAAAGGAGAAGCTGCTAAAAAATTAATATTCCTAAACACTCATTCAAAATGTAAATAAAAATGGGATACTACTGTGGTAATTAATTTTTCTGTATTTCACTTGCCCTATGTAATGATGGTAGTTTTTGTCATGTCTGTTTTTGTTCTGATATTCACAAGTCTAGTTTTAGCTGTCATAGTCAATCCAAAACTGTAAGAATGTGGACTATAAAATTACTTATTCAAAATACAAGTGAAATAAAAGTTTTTACCTAATATTACTCA
The DNA here is from genome assembly GCA_013398815.1 of Ibidorhyncha struthersii. Lineage (NCBI taxonomy): Eukaryota > Metazoa > Chordata > Aves > Charadriiformes > Charadriidae > Ibidorhyncha > Ibidorhyncha struthersii. Next base: position 126,228 of record VZSZ01008540.1, read on the forward strand.
TAAAGCCTACATGATTTGTAAAGCAGGATCATACAGAGCAGCACTGGTCTAAGCCTCCTACCTATTGTTACAGCCGAGTAATGACTTCATAAATGTGTGGGTGTAATTTTGAAACTGGAAAGTGCCTTCTCCTTGGGCCATTAATTTCTATCTGCAGCAAGATGAGTTATGTTTTAATGTGCATGTACTTTTGAATTTCGTTTAAGTTCACTTTCCGTCATTGCATTCCCAAATGACAATAAGACCAAGTTCCTATCTGGTGTAATAGGAAGGCACGTGGCCTTACTGAATACCTGTGTGTGCTCAAGCTTGTTGCATTTGTTTACATTTAAGTAAAAGTTAATACGTAGATTAATGGCCTTAGGCATTTCTCTTTTCTTCCTCAAATAATTTCAGTTTTTAAAAAAATAAGGCAGATTGTCAGTTTGTGCATTGCTAATACCACGAGTCCTGGGAGTCCAGGGGTGGTAATGCAGATCTGTGCTCGTCAAGCAGTGTTTAGTCTGACAGTGGAGTCTGTGCAGTGGGTTGTACCACGCTTGTGAGGGAAACGTGGAGTGAGCTCCTTACACCAAATGCAGAATCCCCTTTGACGTGGAGTCCATTTTATAAAAATCAAGTTCCAGATGCATTTTTTCGTTCCATTCATTTCACATATTCTGGGAAACCATCTTCTACTTTTCTCAGTCTACAAGAGGATTACTTATTTTGAAAATAAATTAGTTTTTCTAAATTAGCTGACAATTTAATCTTTCTGTACAAAAGCTGTGATTATTTAACTGCTAATCAATTCTGAAAGTGTATTTACACCATCTCTCATGCATCGAAAGCATTCATACATCTTCAAGCCAAGTACTACATTCTTCTGATTCAAGCTGCCACCTTCAAGCCATCCACACATGGCGGTTTGGTATATTCTAGGCATTTTTCAGATAGGTTTTTAAATAAACCAATCCACAGATGCAGGTGAATAAAATGGATTGTGAAAATTAAGGACTGATTTGCAAATAAGGTTGGTAGATCTGGAGCTGGTGTTTACCACTGCCAGGCTGGCATAGGTAGCAGGTCTGTCTGCCTCTTCAACCTTAGGTAGGGTTGTGTCTGATGTACCTACAGGGCTTTCTTCGGTTTCGCTGGCAAGCCAGACTTCCACGAGCCCATCTGGCAGCCTACTACAAAGTCTCGCTCAAAAAACTTCTCTGTCATCACAGACCCCAGGGCAACCTCTGAGTCAGCCTCAGGCCACTGTCTCAGGCTTTGCTCAGGTCTCCACTCTTCTTCCAAATGACGACTTATACAGCCAGACATGAGAGCAGCCTCGCCTACTGCCTGTTCTTCATCAGCTCAGTGCTCCTTGAAGAGATAATGTTTTCTTTCCTTTCTTCTTCATCCCGTTTTCACGACGTCACATGCATCTTTGCTGATGTCCTTTCCGGTCTAATCTGTTTCTGGTTGTTAGTCGGTTATCCAGTTTGTGCCAGTGAAGGGCTCTTCATGTTTTCTTCTGTGAAAGGATTTGGGATGTCTGAGCCCATAAAGATTTATACTTGGGTTTAAGTTAGCTAAAATTGTACAATTTTTGAGGATCAAGGCCTAATCTGGGAAATAATCTGCTGGAAACTTGGTGTTAAATGTTGCCTTGGTAGAGTGTTTAGGCCTTTGGAATGTTTAATATTTTGGAAATTGCTTAATTTAGCAATGGATGGCACATTCTTGAAAAGCGGAAAACATGTTTGTTACACAGATTGTTGAAATATGACTTATATGACTGAAAAGTATCATATTAAAATAATAATTTTATCCTTGTTAGCTTATTTGTGGGCTCATATTGTTAAGGATTTGGCGTTATGAACAACAGGTTTCTGCGTTCCATATTTCTATAAGTGTCAATGGAAAGGAGAAAAATCTACTCCTTACAGCTTTCTGCAAAAGAATCACAAGGACACATTTGAGCCATTTCTTGATTGACTTGAATAATTAGAAAGCTTGTGGCTTACAGACTTTGGTTTCACCATTGATTATTAATAAAATATTAGAAATGCACAGTAGTCTTAAAAAAAGAAATCTAGAAACCTGTCAGTTAAATCAATCCAACATGAATCAAACAAAGCTTGTGTTAGGATAGGAGAGAAAGACTCATTTTTACTTGACTTAATAACAGGATTATTACTGAATTAAAGTTTGGATTTTTTGTCAGAACAGGATTTTTTCCAATATGTTTTGACAGAGCCTTGAGCTATGAGAAACTACTGACTGTAGATATTCTCTGCCAGAATGATGAATCTATTTCCAGTAAGCTAGTTGCTTCATCTTGTTGGATATACTCTTGGGAATTTATCACATAATTCCCTTAATCCAAACCAGTTGTGTACATATTTTGTAATTGATGAATTACTGACAGTAAATAAATATTCATACAAAATCAACTATTTGTTAAAGAAACAGAATACTGTTTAGCAATTTTCTTACCAGAACTTAGCACTTTTGTATTTACTGTGTCTTTTCACATGAACTAGAGTGTCATCTAAAGCTGCTGTTTACAATTATTACATTGAATATGTACCATCTCGGATAAGAACGCATTTACATTGCAACTGTATGTCAAATACTTTTATCAACACAGTGAGTAATACCAGATCACTAGTCCTTGAAATAACATGTCATTAAATTTGTGAAGATGAAACAACTATTCTTCCATCAAATTCTGCTCTACATTTAGATGAAATCCCTTGCTTAAGTAATGTCTTTGAAGACTGGGTGTTACTTCCTTTAGCTCTGATTGTAGTTGGCAGGCATTATATGTTCTTTGTGTATTACCAAAACAGAACATCTATCTGCAGGGTACTCTCTGTCTTTTCTTCATAAATGGTTGTAACTTTGGTGTGTTGGACGTGTTTTGGTGTGGTTTTTGCATTTGATTAATTGACTCTTACTGCTTTTGTGTCTACATATATTTTATTCCTACTACTGAATATATATGATTGATATACCAAACTGTTGGCTTCTGTTCTGTGAATATTAATCAAAGAATATGCTCCTTTGCTTAATAGCTTTGCGGTGTAGGAGGCAGCCAAACATCATAGACTATAGTCTGCTTTTTTTGCTCTTTAATCATTATTGTGTAAGACACTGGCAAGAACACTTTTTTCATCTATAAACACTATTTCATGCTTAAACATATCCATTGTTTGGTCAAAGTTATGAAATATTGTTGCTCAATTAAATTTTGTTTTCAACATTTCCTGGTAAAAGCAGTAATAGAAGAGATAAAGCAGTAAAGGAAGGGAAGATAATGAAGTAGAAAAAAATAGTAGGTATAGCAAGCAAGGAAGAAGCAGAAGATGAGGAGTCAGTAAATTCAGCCTCATATGGTTTCAGGTCTTATGATTTGGACAAATAGTTTTCTTTAGTCAAAAGCCAAACCTGATGCTTTTCTAGATTCCATTACTGTGATGAAAGGGATAATTTATGACTAAACTATTTTTAAAGAGAATCAGGGTAGACATTTGCTGTGTTCTGATGTACACTTAAAATGTGTGTAAGGATGGACATTTATTAGGGTGTGACAGGTTCTTTGGGTGAGAAATTAAGAGTCAAGTTCAGTATTTAAAGCAAAAAAATCCAGTAAATGTTCATTTGTGGTGATGTACCAAGCTCAGTATCAGAAGCAGCAAGCTTCTTGAAAACACAGCTCACATTTTTATGGCATGTGGTTCTGATATAAAGGTTGATAGCTGCAGCTTTAGTCATTCTCTGTGAATCTCACCAGTGAGGCAGCCAAGGCTAATAGGAAGGCTTAAGCTGCAGGGTTTATAGGATTTTACAAGGGGTTTTGGTTTAGTCTCCCTCCCACCCAGACCCTTTCATAAAAATGCCTGGGAGTAGGGTCTTTCTTGAAATTATGCTGTTAACAAATTTTTCCCCATAGCACTATCACTGGCTTAGCTGTACAACTAGCAGAATTATCAGAGTTTATTGAACAGGAGTTCCTCCTGCAGTTGCCTGTTGCCCTTGACCATTAAGGAGAGCCTTGCTGAAATCCTCTCAGAGTGGTAGGACCATAGAGAATATCACATTATTTGAATTTACTAATGTTCTTTTCCTACAAATTTTATTTTAACTGTTATGAGTGTAAGCATTTTTTAATTCCTCCAGTTTCAGCCCAGAGAGTATATCTCATTTTTTGATATAGATTGTGATTTTGTAATATTCTAGAAAGGCATAAGGCAGAAATCTCCCAAACCTTCTGCATTTTCGTATGATGTAATTTGTTCAAAGGCAGGTCTGGGTTTGTGGAAAGCAATACAGTAGTACTGAAGTTTGTGATTCATAAAAAACAATAGTTGAAAGCTGAATCATTAAATCGCAAAAGCTTTGTGTTTGTTTCCAGTCAGTTTGTTTGTCTCAGAGATGTATTTAAAGTATTTTTAGGAAACGTCAGTAAGAGAACTGAATGGCTTCAATAAAATACTGGCTTAGTCCACTATAGTGGAAATTAATCTATTGTATATTAGCTGAACACATATTTATCCAGTGTTGTACCACCTGCTATAAATATTCCCCTTGCATAAATACATATATTTCTATCTTAATATATTAGCATGCTCTTGCAGAAATAGCTATTTGGAAAAAAAATTTTACTTACAGACTGTCTATATAAATTGAATATTTGTTTCAGATCCATGTCAAAATGGTAGACCTTGTAAATTTTCGAAATCCATTTTCCTGAGTAAGCGCCATTTCCACTGTTTTATACAAACATATGCTTTTGTGATTTGAGTATACTTCTTCAGTTTTGATAATGATTATTCCCACATTCTTGTTGTGTGTCAGTTCTGGAAAGTTAATTGTTAGTCCAATTAAGCAATCTTCACGTGTCTGGTTAATGTGGTTACTGCTTATCAACCTTCTGAAAATGCTGATCTGCCAAAGAAGTTTTTAATGTATTAAGAAAAGCTAACTAAAGTTAAGTACCTTTCTCTGCTGATCCACACCTGTCACTGCCCTTCCCTAGTTTTTGTAATCAAGCTTTAAGATTTCAACATTAATATGGAAGTAAGAAGAGACAAAATTATGGCTTTTTAAAGGCCTTGTCTAGTGATTTTAGTTTAGTTTACATATAAATTTATATTGTCCCTAACATATGCAAATTTCAGCATGGACTACAGTATTGTTAGAGTATACAGTCTTTTTGAGTATAGTTCTTCAAAAGTGTTCATTTTGTGGATATTAATATCATAGAAATAGATTGTTAAAAAGAAGCAGAGTTTTTGGACATGGTAATTACTGGCAAATAGTTTTTCTTCAGCTTTTGGCTGATATGAATAAGGTAATTTGTCTGTAATCAAACAGAATCTCTATTAATATTATCTCTTCTCAGTTACGTGTCTTTCTAAGAAACAGCAATTTAGTTCATTTTAGACGTAGTTTCAAAACTGCAGAAGGCATTTAGGAATGCCTTTGTATGATAGTTTAATTTCTATATGTTCATGTAATTGTGATAGTTTAATTTCTATACGTTCATGTAATTGTTTATGGAATTGAAAATGAAAATAATTTGGACTGAACCAGGCATCTACATTTGTGGTATAAATGGATGGGAAACTAATAATTGCATTTTCTCTTTTTCCAAACTTTAGGGGGCACACAGAGATTACCTCGCACAATTGGAGTGTCTTTGGCAAAAGAACTAATCTTCTCTGCACGTGTTGTAGATGGTGAGGAAGCAAAATCAATAGGATTGATTAGCCATGTGGTAGAACAGAATGAAGCAGGGGATGCTGCATACAGAAGAGCGTTAGCTCTGGCAAGAGAATTTTTACCTCAGGTAAAAAAAATTATTTTGATTCTAGCTTTTAGTTTTTACCAAACTTTAAAACTAAAAAAGAACCAGCTGTATTAAGAATTTATATATTAAAAAGCCATTCTAGTTATGTGGAGAGCAATCAGAAGTTTTCTCTCTTGTGTATTGAGTGGTGTTATTTGGTAATTTACAGTGAAGCAAAAAAACTCTGTCAATCCTCGTATCATCATGATGTGGTCTGTGCTTGTATTGCGTATTTTGGCTTTTGAGTTTTAAACAAAAAAATAGCGTAAGGGTTTTTTTTAGTAATTATCTCAATAGGTTATTCTGTTGCTATTGAGTATTTCAGAAGAGAGGCAAGCAGGTCCATATGAAAAGTGGATGTATCTCAGTGTAACTACTATTTTGAAAACATAAAGCTAGATGTAATTTCAGTATTAAAGCAAAACCCGTTTACTGGTGGAAAGTTTGCTTTCTATCCTTTGTGTATAAGTTTGATGAAAGAATGATGCTCTTACTATCATTCATTCTAAGTGACATCTTATCTCTGTCTTTCATAAAAGAATTGAAATGGGATTTGCTGAATTCCTGTGCTTTAGAACTCGAAAATTTTAGTAAGAAGTTTGAGTATGACCCTTACGGGACTCTCTGTGTTATCTGACTGCTACCTGTTCCCTCATTGACATAGACTGCAAGCTGTTTGTTCAGAGTAGGAATGTGAGTTTGGAGCTTTTAATAAACTGCTGTTCAAGTGAAGGGTCCCAGGTAGCAAATACATAGGAGGCAGAAGAAGAAAATAATTAATAAACCACTTTATTGGATCACAAGTGTAACAGCTAAAATTTGTCATTGAAAATGGAAAATGTTATGGGTTAAATATGGCATTTAACATTGGTTGACTGTGTCTTAAACACCCTGATAGGAAGACAAACATGGAAAATACAGTAAAAACTTTAACATACAGTGATTCAAAAAGGTTGATTTATAGTTACAACTTCGAATTGGAGCCCGCTTAAAAGCATTTGGCTTTTCCCAGAACAGCAGGCCACTTCTCTAAAGCAATGTCGGAACATTCAGAAGCTAATGCTAATGCTTAAGCACAGGAGTGAGACGAATCCCAACAACGTCTCGCTATTTATTCTGCAGCACATTGAGGGAGGGGGGTGAAAATCCCTCTGTTCGCTGGGGACCTCAGTCTCTCATGGCAGAGCGTCATCACTTGAACATTGCAGGCTTTGCAGTAGTGTATTTTAGGTTTGAAGCTGCATCACTTCATTTTATTTCATTATCACATCTTTTCATGTGTCTCCATTGTGTGTTTACAGGGACATAAGATTGACCTTGCGAAGGCTTGTAATGATGTTTCTTAAGGTGGCTGTTCTGAGCCTTGTTTTGAAAGAAATTGAGGAATATTGACAAAAGTGGGCATCCTCAGCACCTTTGAAACATAAACCAAACACACTGCTTTAATTAGGTTCTTTTGAAAACAGTATACTTTCACTTTTTCTCAATATTCAAACTATCAGTTTGGAAGCAAATGTCTACTATAGTGATATAATTTAGGATATTTGATCTATTTGCTATAAATTTAATAAAAGTCCAAAGTCTAGAGGGTCCCAATATAAGAATGTTGATGTGCAGACTCTTCACTGCATAATCTTGTAGATTTTGATGATATCTAAATAAGCTTTTTCTGTCATTTTAGGGACCAGTAGCAATGAGAGTTGCAAAACTGGCCATCAATCAGGGTATGGAGGTAAGGATCTGTTCTTTCCATAAAATTAATCAGAAGTCAGGCTGGCAACAGGTCTACTGTGGTAATTTTTTTTCTAGAACTGTTTTTAGTTTCTCAGTGTATAATCTTTCAAAATCTATTTGGTCAAAACTTTTTAAAAAGGTGAAATACAATTTTTTTCTCTCTCAGACTCCTGAGACTAGAGTTGGTGCTGATTTCCGTAATTAGGCTAAGTAACCTCATGTCTGTCCAGGAGTAATGCACTCTGCTAATTATTAATACTAGAATGTAAACATAAGTTACTGTGAACAGGTTGTATTTCAAATGCTGGGCAGAAAAAAAACTCGAAGTCATATTCTGTCAATGCTGTCAGCATTTAGTAACAAAGTTAAAGGCCCAAATGCATGTTATTTATTTTTAATAGTTTAATAGAGGTTACTGTTCAAATTATATCTGGAGTCTGATTTCGTATTTGATTCTGATTGCCACTCCTTCTTGAACACTATTGACGTAGCTCTAAAGCTTCTTAAAATCCAGCCCTGAACATGTCTGAACATGTGTTTTACTTTAGGCTTGTGAATCATCTTGCTGAGCTCAGCAGGACTATTCATATTTAAAGTTAAGCACATGCATAAGCTCTGCACCTTATAGCTCAACCTGGGACAAGGGAAAGGGGATCATACCTCATGCAACATATGAATCCAAGAAGATGAATTTAAGAATGGTCCTTTTTTTCTTAAAGTCTCCAAAGCAACCAGTGATATAGTTGAGTTCAACAGGCCATACCACCAGTAAGCTGTGGCCTGAGAATCAAACTCATGTGCTATTGTGCGAAGAGTATGTTGGTTAGGTTTCCAGAGCAAGTGATGGAATTTAAGATTTATTTCGTTGGTACCCAAGATTCAAAATGCTACAAGCTAAATTATCTAGATAACAGGTACAGTGGACTGAAAGGTCAAAATCATGATGTTTATAGAATTAGGGACAGTAGGGTTAGAAGGACTCTGAATGATCATCTAGTTCAGTCTTGAGGCCCCAAGACAAGATCTACTGTATCAAAACCAATAAGCCAAATGTTCATTTAAGCTGTTATTACAAACCTTCTATGGCAGAGATTTCACGGCTTCCTTTGGTAATCTCTCCTATAGCTTATCTCCCCTTAACAAATTTCTTGTCAGAAGAAGCCAGAGGCCTTTCAGTGGCCATGTGGAGAGCTGGTAAGTTCTGCAGCAGCTGATGCTTAAGACAAGTGGAGAAATAGTGAGGGGAAAATTCAGCCTTTTCAGCTGTTCAGACCAGCTCATAAAGAAAAAAATGTAATTAAAACTAGCTGATGATGCAGGATGGCCATTGGCCTCTTTTTTTTTTTTATTTTAAATCCCTTTAAATTTGAATTTATGTTTATTTTGTGGCATGGCATCATGTCCTTACATGACATTTTGAAGATAACTTGTTTCAGAACAATTTTTAAATAACCATGCAGTACATTAAATCTTTTCCCCTGTAGTAAATTAAATTATTACAAACATGCAAGCAGCTAATGGTTTTTAGTCCAGATGATTTGTAGTGAAGAACATACATTGTTTTGACAGTGTATTATATGCTAATTGTATCGCAAAGTATGGAAATGTTACGGAAATACTAACCACTGTCACCCCATGGCAGTGTAGCATTTCCATGTTAAGATAGAGTAGAAGAACTTCACAGAAGTGTTTTAGTGTGTGGCATATAGTAACACTATTTAAGTTAGCTGTATAACAAAAAGACAAAAATATGCCTATAAAAAACATTGTATTCTTTTCCTCAGGTCGACTTAGTAACAGGTTTAGCAATTGAAGAAGCTTGTTACGCTCAGGTATGTAACTATGATTACACGAAAAAAAACAGAAAACAGGCTTTGTTGGTGCTTGTTATGAAACATGCAGAAATTGCTCTGTGATTTCTTCTACAAATATTTTGGCATTGTATTTAGACCTTCCTTCTACTTACTCTGTTTTTGTAAGGAATTTAAGGAAGGAGGTGTAGTTTAGCACAAAAGCATGTCCCTGCCAAGACTGTTAAGGTGAAGGTAGTGAATATACCTAGCCAGTCATACACTACCATGCATTTCATCCACGAACTGCCTTGCTTTTGGTTTATTTTGGTTTAACATGAGATAACATGAAAGGCACTTCACTAACATGTGCCACTAATGGCATATGTGCTAACGAACAGAAAACCGAGACAAATCTCTTTGCCAGAGAAACATGGGAATGATGTATTTGAGTTTGCATGTTCTTGGACTTTAAGACAAGTTTTTGATCACAGAAATAGAAGCATGAGAATTAGATGCTTATTTAAAAAATATGGTGATCTGATTGAGAACCTACGGGCCCCACCACCTCCCCCCACCCCCCCCAAAAAAGAAATCAACCAAAATCTCAAAAACAAACCCTAAAGAGTTTCTTGCAGTCATCTGTTTGGAGGAAGATACTCCTTCTTCTCCCAAATTGTTTCTCAGCCTTATATTGTTTCTTTGAAGTGTCTGGTACTTTCCTGTATCTGACTAGACATTTTAGTTTTCATTTTTCTGTTGTACTATATGTTGCATGTTGGGTGCATTGAAGAATTATGTTTTCTATGAAAATATTTTTCATGGTATTGTTTTTGGTGTCAATAATGAATTGTTACTCTGCTTATTGCAGACTATTCCAACAAAAGATAGAATTGAAGGTCTTCTTGCATTTAAGGAGAAGAGACCTCCTCGCTACAAGGGAGAATAAAAGAAGCTGATGCCTTTAAAATACAGGGGGATAAAAATACTGCTCTGAGGACCATTAAGGTGCACTTCGCTTCTGCACCTGGAATATCACAACCACCAAAGTAAAAGCAAATCATACTGATGTTACAACATTTTGAATGTGTCCATACTTGTACTGGGCCCAGATAGAAATGTGTGACAACTCATGCTCATGACAGTTTCTGAAGGCTGATCTGTGTATTGGCAAGGTCACAGGTTCATGCAGCGTTTTTAAAATTTCACATGTATGAAACATACCATTCCACAATTCAAAAAGCTCTGTAAATTCTTTATATAGACAAAACCTGTATGTGATGTTAAGTATAAATCTGCTGTATCATTTTATCAAAACAAATGCGACTACTGAACACCAAAAATAAGAAATTGTACCAAATATGCATTAAGATGATTCTGTATATCAGTAAAAATTATATTTGAGTATTCTACCTGAATATGTGCATTGTTAATAAAGCTAAGGAAAATGAAAAGGATTATTGTTTGGAAAATGTTAAGCTTTATTTATCTGACTTACATTATTCTAAGTAAAATGAAATTAGCTTTAGCACATAATGGCATCTTTTTGATGAAGTCGTTGCCATTATATTCATTTAATAGTATTAAATGAAGACATTTTCGAGGCCAGCCTTTAATTATGCATTCTTGTATGTTAAACCTGGCTTTGCCTTGCATTCTTCCAACATATCATCTGATCAGCACTGTCTGCTGTGAAGAAACTTCATTTCCCTTGCCCCAGTTATTTTAAATTTTTGATGATTGTATTAAAGATTGCTGTGCAGAGATGCAACTAATGAACAATTAATGAAACTAGAATTATCTTAATCTCCAGAATATTCCTTTCCTAATAATGTATATTTATATACAACAGGCATGATATTGAAATGTTCTTTATTCTGTGGTGGCCTGACGGTTCTTTTCATACATTGAAAGAGAAATCCAGTAGGTTACGAGATGAGAAAGCTGTTGTGATTCACTCTGTATATTTGCTGTGGACATGGCATATAGAGCAAATGCCTGGAAATAACCTCTTAGAAAGTATTTTTGTTAACTTGACTGGAAAATAAACATGACTTAGCAGTCAGAGGCTGTCTTTTTATATGAACACTAATTTCTTCAGGTTTGTTTTCCATCGGCTCATGAAACTTGTGCATGCTCTGCTGTTTCTGCAGCATTAACTACGGCCACTGTCCTGTCTATGATCATAAACCAGCTGATCAACATGAAATGGCAAGAACTCATTTAAATTCATATTTAGACATACCATTACATGTAAATTGATTATAACTAGTAGAGCACACACTTTGGTGACTGGTAAACTTGCTGAATCAATCATTTCATGCACGATAATTTGCAAATAAAGTACCAGTGCTTGTTTTGATAGTCATATAAAGCCTAGAGGGTCATTTTCTTGTGTTTTTGAAATGCTAACATGTCATTTTCATTTTTACGGAGTAGGAAATAATTATGTTAATGGAAGAAAAAAAATATTAAGTCTATGCTGACGGGTTTCTGTTTCATAGCTTTGATATACTTTGTGGTTATTGAGCTGCCTCTCTTTTCCTAACAAGCGCTGATTAAGAATCATAGAATCATGGAATCGTCTAGGTTGGAAGGGACCTTTAAGACCATTGGCTCCAATCATCAACCTAACACTGCCAAAACCACCACTAAACCATGTCCCTAAGCACCACGTCTACCCATCTTTTTAGATACCTCCAGGGACAGCAACTCCACCGCTTCCCTGGGCAGCCTTAATTAGCTTCAGTGAACATCTATTTCAAAAAAATCTAATAACTTTAAATACTGTGGCATAAGACTATGTAGATTCATGCCTTTAATTGGTAGTTTTGATCTCAGAAAACAATTTTGCTGTTGCAGTGGTGTCTCCATTTCTTTTCTCAGGAGAAGATACTGTCATATAGTAGCAATTTGAGTCCCTTCTTTGAAGTCAACAATTTGACTATTATTACAAAGTGAGTACCAGGAGGGCAATTTTTAAAGGTACTTTCTAGTGATGTTGAAATAGTTCTAAAGCAACAATATTTTAGCAAAAGATATGTTCATCACTTCCTGTCTTATTAAGTGATGTGTTATGATGGCTGTGGTGCTCATGATTAATAGCAATATCAGACTTCTGCTTCCACAAGAAGGTGATTTGTAACAAAAATGCTCTTATAAAGGCTGACTTTTCCTTACGGAAGTTATGATCTGGCAAATCCTCCTTCAAGTGCTTACGCTTAGCTCTTTCAGTTCCTGGTAAAGCCATGCTTTTCTCCATAATACCTCATGGGTGAGTGAGCCCTGGTCCCCACTGGTTTCCTGAAAGGTTATCTTATGGTCCCTAGGCATAAGCAGCTTTTCCTCCTGCTAAGCTCAAGTGGATAGTGAGTTCTTCTGCACATCTCCACTGAATTGGATATTGAAAAGTTACAATACAGGTAGGTCTGCTACCTTCAGCTAATGACCTCTCAACCGTGTAAATGCAAGTTCAACTTAATAAATTGCCTAGAAATTCTCACATTCGTTCAGAAATTAATGTGTGAGTTTATACAACACATATAATTTTAGCCTGTAATCTTTGAAAGCATTTGTGTTTTCTCTTCAGTATTATTGAAGTAACTCACATTCTTACTAGTTTTATTAAATGTCTGGATAAAGTTTTCAGAATTGTCTGAGTGGCTTAAGTCAGATCAGTGCTTTTGAGTATCTCACCTGCTATGAAGAAATACGGTGTTTTATTTAGTCTAAGGTTGTGTAATGATACAGTTAAGAGCACTTGGAGGATGTTGTTCTGTGGAACATTTCTATGAGATTTGCAGAGCCATTTGTGCCAAATTGTTGTTGAAATTCTGTCAGTCTACATGCAATTACTCATAGTCCTACACCAAGGTTCATATCAGTGTTTTTCTAGAACTCCTTTTAACCAGCTGCATTCAGAATAGTAAACATCAGGGTGTATCATTTGCAGCTGTTTCATATTTTCCTCAGTCATTGCTCTTTGATGCATTTAACCATAATCAGATTGGTTGAACAGGACAAAAAATAACAGGAGGGCAGAATATCATGCTACTTGGAATCTGGTTTTGGGAGACTTCAGGAGTAAAGTAAGGGGTTTGGTACTAGTGTCACTTCACATACCAAAACCAACTCATAGATGCATAGTGAAAAGAGTAATTGAAACGTCTTAATTTACCACCAACTTAGTTTTTGTTTCATTGGTTTTCCATGCAAGCAAATCCCTGAAAAGAAGTCTACTGAGATTAGAGAGAAGATTTATTTAAAAATAAAAAAATATAATTGAAAGCCATTGGTGTTGTTTGTGGTGTACATCGAACAAGATGTGCTTTCATGTGTCATTTGCGGGATTTTAGCCTTGCTCTTGCACCTAATGACACTACTGGAAAGCCATAGGGCTTCATTGTCTAGTAAGGCTGATACAGTCTGTGTACTCAAGGTGTTGTAACAATCATGATGATGTAGTTATTTTAAGATGTTCTTTTTCTGCACACTTTTAGAAAGACAACTATCTCCAAAAATGAGAAAAAGGAGAGTAATTGCAAACAGATAAACCAAAGCGAGAGATGTGTTCAGCTAAAGGTAATGAAATTCCTTCTGTGTATTTTGAGGGATTAGAGAGACTAGTTTTTCTGTTTGTGCCTTCTTTGTCTGTTGGCTTTTGTTTTCTCTGAGACTGGAGCTTGGACACCAGGGTGCAGGGAACACTTTTAAGAATTTGTGTGGGTTGTTTTCACTTTAAGAACATTGATATTTTATAAGCAAAGTTAGGAAATTTTTAAAAATTTTCCTGAAAGGTTTTTGAAAGGTGTAATCAGAAATGATCATGTTATCACCAAAGACTGGGTAACATACCTTTTTTATTACAGATTTAAATCATGTTCAGTTTCAACCTTGGAACAGAGTTGAACAGAAGTTTCCTTAGTTATGCAGAACGTACTGTGTTTATGCAATTTATTCATTATGTATTATAATATATGTGTGTATACAGATATGTCATATGCATGCATATGTATGTGTGTGTATGCATATGTGTACATATACATAAAATTCTTCAGACTATTAGACGAGACCAAACTGCCTCAGGATGTTACAGCAATATTCTACTGCAGGAAGTTTTGAATTTGTTTGTGCAAGAGCACTACCAGCAAACACTTTGAACCCCACACAGCATGTATTGTGACTGCTGTAAGTGGCCATACTCGACGTTCTGTAACAGAAATTCTGCTGCAGAAGCAGTAAAGTAGCAAGGGGACGCACGTATTTTACTGTCTGTCTGGTCATGCACATCTGGTAGTTTAAGGCTAGAATAAACGTAGCAGAAGTCAAAGTGAATTCTAAGTTTCAGCAGAGGTGTGGCATCCAGATAGCACATTCCTCCCCGTCCTATAGTATCATTTAGTTCTGCAGTTTGGACATGCCTACAGCAATCATGAGCAGCTCATTAATCAACAACAGTCGTCGATTATAAGATCAGTCTCCACCCCCCTTAAATAAGTCTAGACTTAGATTTCATCTTCAAATTTTATCTAGTAGATAATTCTTCCAAGGACACTCATTCACATGGGAAGAAATATGAAGTATGTTAAAAGAATTTATTACAGAGGGTGTGAATGTTCTGTGTCAAAGCTAAGTCCTATTGCAATACTTGAGTTCAAAATAGTACATTAACCCTCTAAGGCATAGTCTGTACGTGTATGTTTATAAACTCTTCAGAGTTCTGGCTAGTGACTACTGCTCTTTGATTATAATTTCTGAAACGTATGCTACTAAAGCTTTTGTAACATTAAAGAGATGAGAATATGTTGCAGTTTTCTTCTTGCATAATATAACCACTTTCGGAAGAACATGAAAAGTTTGTTATTTTTTTAAGGAACGTACATCAAATTGTTGCTTCTTTATTCTAGCAACTGCTAATTGATTTAACATTTTCCCTTAACCATAAGGGACTTTGTGATATCATCTTTGGCTGAATTCTTTCTAGCATGTTAAAAAATCTGATGCCAGTTATACAAATTCTTAAAAAATGTGTCTCTTTCATGCAACTTAGAAAGGCAAAGTTTAAAATTTTAATTGTAGTGGTAGAGTTGTGAAGCTTGTGTTTTCATTGCATATAAGTGTTAATAATATGTCTGTATGCTTGTGTGGAAAGAGTTTGACTCTGCATCTTTTGTGTATTAAGCCTATACTGCTGGGACTGTTGTCTTCAAAGCTGGTCCATATCTGAACGGGTTTTGTAAATATATATATGTGTCTCCAGCTAGTGACCACTCAGGGTTGAGTCTGTGGTTCCATGTTGTCCTGTCATTGTCATCTTTTGGCCAGCGTCCTTGTCCAAGTAGTGGTGAGAGGAGAGTGCCAGAGAGCATGCTTCTAAGAAGCAGTGGGTCTAGGAAGGATGGGTAGGAGAGATGGCTTGTAGGGTGTGTTCAGGCTGCCTGTTAAGTCACAGCCCACTTTGGCACAGTCATTTCTAATACCTTCATGAGAAGCTCCACAAAGTGGATTTTTCTATATTGGTTGGTTGCAGCACCTGAGTTCTGTACCCTAATGACTAGTAGAGATCATAACATTCAAATATGATTCCTAGACTATCCATATAACATAAAAAAGGAGGTAGGAGCCACAAAAATAGCATAATGAAAAGGGTTCTGCCTAAATTACTGGTTTGTAAATGAACACATGGACGTGGGTTTTTTCCACTTTGTGGGGAACAAAATCCCTTTCTTTATTTTGGATTCTTACCCTTTTTCCCAAATCTTAGCTGAAGTCATTCCTTTTTTGAAAAGGTGAAGAGCATATGGTGCAGCCCCTCGATCTATCTAACTGCTCAGTAGTTGAAGGACTTGGGAAACATGGGAGCAACTCAGTTTCTGCTCTCTCCTTTCACTTAATTGACCTGAACCGAACCCTCCTACAGGAGTGACATGGTCACTGGATGCTCTCAGTCACTCCTGATGAAACTTTTCTGCTTTAACTACTTATTCTACAAGTTAATTTATTGAGATGTAGAGATAATTACCATTGGCCTATTAGTTTAGAGAGGGAAGACCTGTCTTACAGCCCCTCATGTAGCAAGTATCACACTGTTTTTTTAATAGATGCTATAGCAAGGACGAGAATCCTGCTTGCTTTTCTCTTGTCCCCACCATTTCCTTTGTACTCTGTGGAGTCCTGTCTGCCAAGTGTGAAGATACCTCCTGAGTCAGACTCCTTAGGTGTGGAAGGTTTAATTTATAAATCCTGAAAGGCCTTAGATACAGCACTGTGTAATTACCACTGCCTAATATCATCAGGACTGTGACTTCCTGAAGAAAAATCTCAGCAGGAATTTTAAGATTCTAAATTTTGGGCTTGGGCACCTCAGTCCCTGCATAGATGTAGTCTTAGTTGTGTGCGTATGTGATTGTGCTTCTAGGCTGCTTTACTCTTTAGGATTAGTAGTTAAGCTTGAAAATACTTCCTTAAAGTAAGCGAAGGATATCAGAAATCACTTTAGCCACTGGTGACATATCATAGATTCCATGACGGAACTAAGTTGCTATTAACAGGTGGTAATAGTTAATGGAGCCTGGCTACGCCTTCCTGTACCAGCTTCAAAGTAGTCAGCCTGTCATCTGTGAGGTAGAAGGAAATGCTAGCAAGTCAGGGAGGAGGTGGTGTAGAAGCAGCTGTGGCATAGCTACGCTACCAGAATGGTTGGCTGTGCTAAAGCAGTTGTACGAAGCGGGTTATTGCAGCTCTGCAGCCTGATTCTGCCAACAGAGTAGCTGTGTACAGGACAAGCTTTTGATCACGCTGTGTGTGTTTGTGTATGCATAATACATAAAATGTATGTCCATATGTCCACTCTGCTTCCAGCACATAGTTTTAAGGTTGTTCATGGAAGCTTTTAAAGCGTTGTTTCCATTGTTAAAATAGCTCATTAAAACCACATCTCCACAGGTATGTATGTTTAGAGTTACAAAAACATTTTGTCCTATACATGTTTTTATATTTCATGTAGTTACAGCATATTTATCTGAAGTATTTCGCAAGTATACTTTTGTGTAATACTGGTAGGACATTAAGTAATAGCTGGTTACTAGCACTATTGCACAAGAACATCAAATGTTATTGTGATGTTCTGAGATTTGAGGTACCAAGCATGCTTTTGGCTGCTTTGTTCCTGTGACCTTTATGCTCTTCTGGATAATACAGCAGTCCTGTAACGATGCACATGTTTTCCTTTACACAAATGCCAGTAACCACTTGAGCGGGGCACTTGATTCCAGTTTTGATAGGCGGTGCCTATAATGGACAACGGTAGTGTATCCAAGCCAAGTTGGCCATCTTCGTGCTTTACAGTGCCAAAAACTTCAAAGCTTCTTCCTTTTAGAACTCTAAAGCAATACAAGTTTGTGTTTCTTCATATCATCAAACTTAATTGTTGGCAATAAGCAACTGTTGGCAGGAGCAGCGCATCACATGGCTCCGTTTCTGCTTTAGAAAAGGTCAGCATATGGCATAAACACTTTGCTGTATTATGCAGCCTTGTACTCTGATCACATAACACATGCTTCAGAAAGCATTATGCAATGTTATACTCACTGATTAATGACTGCTTGCACAAGAAGTTTTTCATTACCCTGAATGCTAGCATCCTGGGAATGATTAACTTTGTGACATAACTCTCATCACATAAATATGGAAGATTCAAATATAGCCTCAAAATAACGTGTTTCAGAAATAACTGAACACTTTCCTGCTTAGTACTGTGTACAGTACATGATTAACAACTGCTTTAAACCTTCGGAGTTGAATAGAAAAGCCTATTTGTGAGAACTGAAAACAAGATTTATTTTTAGGGTTTAAAGTTTTACCCAAGATGAATTTTTGCACACAGCAGCATCTCATTCGCAATGTTTTTCCCCTGCTTGTGTAAGTTTGAATTTCCTGAGAAAAATCTGTGCCAACTATTTTCAGTGTTCAGCCAGTGAGTTAAACAGAACAAGTCAAATCTAGCCCTTATTTAGACCAGCAACTGCATGTGTGTAAAATGACTCAGTTCAGTGTGTTCAGTATTATAGTGCATGCAGTTGAGTGCTTAAATCAGCGTGGTTATAGCAGAGTAAATTCCCAATAATTGTTGATTATTCTGCACACAGAGTAAGAAAGCAAAGTGTGGTCCCAAATGAAGCGGCTTGCAAACTTACAGTCTGAACATTGCTACACATTCACATTTAAAATTTTTGTATTCTATTGGTTCATCATCCCATGTTCAAATTTTGCAGATTCTTATGTTAAAAAGCATGATGACGGTGCATCTCTGATGTTATCATCTTGAGGATGTACAAAAGAGGAAAAGGCTATAAAAAGAAATGTTCCTCACCATATTCCTCCACATATGAAGATTCATCCTTGGTTTTGAAGTACTGTCAATTGCTACCAGTTATCTATGTTTCAACAGCTTTGTAAAGGAGAAAGTTTTTCTGCCTGTTTGGAAATTCAAGATCAGTTTTCACAAGGAAATAACCGTATTAAAGTTCCGCTTACTAATTTGCCTTTAAATGTCAGACTGAAAAAAATGACATCTGCTTTTTATGATTCTCTCTCCTGTAAGTAATCCTGCTCACAGTCAGTCAGTTTAAATAAAGCTACTTGAAGTCCTTATAATAGGGGGGGATGGTTTAGGATGTCACCATATTAATGCACGTGTGCCATTTCTTCAGAAATAATCTTCATTGAGAACAACTAGAGAAGGTAAACATTGACCTTCAGTATGTTCTTTTTATTTTTTGCCTTTTCCTGCATTCCAACTCCTACAAGCAGTAGCAAAGGCTAAAGGAAACAGCCTCTGACTAAGCATTAGCTACCAGCGTGCCCTCATTATAGCTGAGGGCTCTTATTCTCACTTAGCCTACGTGCAGAGCTAGCTAGTCTTTCAGCTGTGATGACGAAATGCCATGCATTTCTTCCTGGAATAGTACGCAGATAAGAGGCCACTTGTTATGCTGAGGTTTCAGATGAACTCCACTAAGGGTTTCAAAACACTCTGTCACAATTATATCAGGTTTCTTTAGCAACCAATTCATTTCAGACACTTTTAAGATAAAAAGGGAAGAGATGTTAGTTTATTTTCCCTTGTGGTTTCACTGTTTAAGCCTTTACAGGATATGACTGGATAGTTTATACATGGCCTGAATTTATTAATTTTACATAAAACTAGCAGATCAAAATGGATCTGTTGCTTTCTTGGAATTCACATTATTTGTACTCCCCTATGTGTACCTATAACTTGAGAGAAGAAACAAAAATCTCCTGTCTGTGATATGCTGCTAGAAAGATCCTGCTGTGCCAAACCAGTTGCTGAGTGCCTTGAACTCATTCTGGGTCCAGCAAAAGCTGAGAGTTTTCAGAACCTTGCAGCACAAAAGGTTAATCCTTTGTCCTGGGGTTGAGTTCAGGTGCTGGGACATGTGTGCACAGTACAAGCCCAGTTGACCTAGGTATTGCTTTGCAGCGGTGGGAGGACATGTTTGTGAGATCATTTTGCAGATTTGGAGCCTGTTTAGGTGATTCCGTGCATTAACAAAAACAGTTTTAGTGGGATCAAACAAATCACAAAAGTGTCCAGACTGTGAAAGAAAGAGGAATCTATGAAGTGTTTGTTTCAAACCAAGCAATATCCTTAGTAACTGCAATAACTGTATGTTATTGCGAAGAAAAGAATATATTGCCTGGAATAACCAGTGGATCATGTGCAGGTTACATAGCTCTCTTTGCTCACCCTTAGACACTGATTACACATTTAGAATCTGTGATATGCCCCATTTCCATTCATTCATTAAGGATGACATTAATTCAGTTGCAACTTGCCTTTCCATTGGATCTAAATGCCACTTTAGATAAATGTGGTCAGTAGGATGAAGAGTCTTACAATGATAAATCTGAGTAAATAGCAGCCTAGATAAGCATTTAATATGAGAAAAAAAAAACCCAAACCAACCCAAAATGGCATCCGCTTGATCACTTCCCCTGCAGTTCTCTACATTTACTAGTGTCTCATTAACTGGGAACTAAAATCTAACTTCAATTTCCTTTTAAGACAACAATTTTTTTTTTCCATTTACATAATGGAATTTGGATCAGGTCTGAAGTCTGTAACCTTATTGCTTTAATGCCTTCCAAATAAGTGTGTAATTCCCAGTGAGATCACTAGGAATCTTGGCTATTCATAGTCTGTTCTGTCTTTTTTTCTGCAACTGTTCGTCTGTGAAGAGGGTCCCCTTTGGAAAGGTCCAGAGAACACAGAAGTTGTCAAACCCACCACTTCCTTTTTTTTTTTTTTTT
>VZSZ01008541.1:54267-64918 GCA_013398815.1 Ibidorhyncha struthersii
TGTGCGGGCGGTGAGCCCCTGGCGCAGGTTGCCCCGAGCAGCTGTGGCTGCCCCATCCCTGGAGGTGTTCAAGGCCAGGTTGGACGGGGCTGGGAGCAACCTGGGCTGGGGGGAGGTGTCCCTGCCCAGGGCAGGGGGGTTGGAACCGGATGATCTTCAAGGTCCCTTCCAACCCAAACCTTTCTATGATTCTATGAGTTTGTCTTCCACCTCCTCTGCACAACACAGCAACTAGCTATGTTGATTTAATAATATAAAAATTAGGTCCGCCCTTACCTCATTAAACTCGGGATTCAATGTTTTCTTCTTAATCTGTGTCTTGTGCTTGGCCTTTTTTCCCATGTCAGGTTTCAGCCAACTGGGGGCAACAGAAGACAGCTCAAAACTCAAGTGCAAGAACAGCGTGACTTTACAAGCTTAAAAAAGTGAGGTTTAGGGCTAGAAAAAAAAAAAACACCTGAAGATATTTAAGGCAGAGGAATGGGTTAGCCAGTCTCCCTTCCCATCTTCTAAAATTATTTAAAATAAATGTAAAATCACTAAAATCCTGAATAGTCTTACCCCCACCCCACCCCTGGATTGCCAGTCGAGACATGGGAAACCATAAAGACCCGCCTTGCACAGAAACCCTTCTGGGAGAGCATCTCCTGCTCAGAGCCGCTGGGTATCATCCGGACATCAGAACGTAGCGAGCCCGCACACGCGCTCTTGATGTCCTTCCAAACTACGCACTGCTCCCAAGTCTTTTTTCTCCCCAAGCCACGCTAAAAGAAACGGTCGTAGGTGTTTTACGGAGCAAAACCGAGTGAACTCTGCGTTTTGCTGGGGAGGAACCTGCCGAGGCCGAGAGCGCGGAACAGCTGAAACAGTCAGGGAATATGGAAAACGAGCAGCTGGGCTGGTCACCGGCAGACGGGGGCAATCGCATGGCCGGTCACCGAGCCTGGCCGCTGGGAAACCCAGCCAAGAATGTATGAACGCGTGCAGAGATGGGGAGAAACATGGCGGGGGGAAGGCAAAAAAAGCTGAAAATAGCTCATTAGTATTTAATACCACGCAGACTAGTATGCTCAGCCAAGGTAGGTTCACCTAGAGACTGTGGGAAAAATTAGGGCTCGGGCTGCGCAGCCTGGCTGCAGACCCAGAACTAAATTGTAGAGTTGGCATTAATTAGGTTCTGTGTTGGAAGTTGATTTAAAACCGGAAAGCCACCATCTTCTGTTTGTGGGAATGGAAAATATAAAAAAAATAAGAGAGAAACCGAGAAGAAAAACTACTCAGTTCCGCTCAGCTACAAAAAGATGTGTGAAACGTTCAACACGAGAGTTATTGAAGGAGTTTTAGGGAGAACGGGGTGTTGGTTTTTTTTGAAGGCAAGGAGGAAACAGCAACGAAAACCGCAACCAGGAATGACTGCAGGGTCCTCTCGGTGTCACAGTTTATAAGATTTGAGTTAAAACGATCTTATTCCCCCATGTTCGCAGGAGCCACCTGACAAGCGCTGCTCCCCCATCACCTGCCTCCGCCGCCGAGAGCGCCGACGGGTGCGCTGCTGCTCGAGGTGACGCGCTCCCTCTCCCAGCACGGCGTCACCGCCACGAGCCGCAGCAAACGCCGCTGCCTGTATTAATTAAGCCGATTATTTTTTTTTTTTTTTTTTTNNNGGAGTCGTGGCACGGGACGGGGACAGGCGCAGCAGGGCGATGCCTGTGCTCCTTGTCACTCACGGGGGGACATCAAGCCAGTCTCGCCCTGCAGCCCTGATGGGTCAGAGCTGGGGAGAAGGACGTCTTGTCCTCCAGCTCTGCAGCTACAGGGCGGCTCTTGGGTCTCTGCATTTGGGAACCTACAGGGAGCGGACGGACCTCAGGGCTGGGTCAGTCTCGCCTAGCTTCAGCCATGGCAGGGGTACTCACTACCACCTTGTACAGGCATCGCTGGTGGGCAGCTTAGTCCTGCACGAGGTCTCAAGGTGCTTGGGAAACACTCTCCTCTCTCTCCAGCGGTTTTGGAAGGAGCTCTCAGACCATCGGCTACCACCCAAGGACAGTGGGTGGCTCCATGACCACGCGTTCCCGCGCTACGCCAGCCCCAGCTCTCACTTACAGTTTAACGAAAGGGTCCGAGTATCCGTTGGCATCCATGGCTGCTAAGTGCACGCAGCGTACGATGCCGACGATCAAGCCGCCCTGCTGGGTGCTGTACATGAGGGACACGAGGATCTTCCCACGCTCCTCCACATCCCCGCCACGATCTACCTGCAAGAGGAAGCAACCAGAGATGGGGATATGGGGACCGAGCGAGGAAGAGGGTCAACTGCAGAGCAGATGAGACAAGATGGATACAAGGGAACCTTGTATCTCCATGAGGAGGGGGAAAAAAGGGGCTCGTACATGAGAGATAGTGGGTGAAATGCGCATGGAGTACGTCGTCCTCCAATGATTCTTACCTCCTCCTCATACAGTGCCATCCCACGGGATGAGCCGGTTGTTCCAGCACGCTTCATCTTGGATGGGGAAGAGAAAAAGAGACACTGCCGTGAGTGACCGCACCTGGAAGAGGCACCACCCTATGGCAAAAACACCCCCGGGAGCCCAGCCCAGCTCTTTCGCTGGCCTCTGGAGTGGAAGGGGGCTCAGCTACATTCATCTGCTCCATCAACCTCCACCTCAGCAGAGTCAACACCTCATCCACAGCACTGGGGAGCGGAGCTCAGGGATAGAGCAACCTGCCCTCTCCTCCACAGTGACATACATCAGCACAGGTTGGCAATGCCAGCAGATCTGCGGCCACCGGGGAGGTCCCCAGAGTCACATCCCCTGGATTCCCCCTACGCTCTTATCTTCTGGCCTTGACGGGTCACATCAGCCCAGCCACGGGTGGGAATCCAACTCCTAAAGATACCAGTGCAGGCACCTACAGCTCTTGGCTGGTTCCATCTCCGAGCTCACCACTAGCTGCCGCACGCGCCGTTTGTTCCCAGCCTCAACAGTAATGGTAGCAGAAAGACGGTTCACAGAAACTCACCGGTATTACTCTCTCCAAGCAGATGTTGAAGTTCTTTTTCTGATTGGCTTTGAGTTTTTTCAAGGAAACTCTAGTTTCTCCAATAAACTCGTTGTGGCCAAATTTGTCTTCATCACACACGGAGATCCTGAAGGGAACAGGAAAGGTGAACATCAGCCAGGCTGGAGCAGTACCTGACTCCGGAGCACAAAACCACTGCCGCAAGGGCACTGCTCAGGGGTGGACAAAGCAAAGCACCATCGAAGCCTCCATCCATCTGGCTCCCCCTCCTCTGACCAAAAGCGGTCAGAAAACCGAACTTGTTTTGCCAGGAAAAAAAATAAATAACATTTTTAATATGTGCTCTACGATGGGGCAAGAAATCGAAAGGTGGAAATTTCCTGTAGGAAGGGAACGCCACAAATTTTAGAGACATCTGAATGTTTTGCTGGGACGCTGTCAAATCACGCACAGATACGCAACACACAAACCTCTGTGCTGACAAGAACAATAGTAACGCCGATAATTTAAAGCGAAACGACAGGGCCAAAACACCTTCCTTTCTCTTTTTAAAAAGGACCATCAACATCAGCGTGTTCACGTGAAGGACGCTGATTTTGACAAAACCCCTCTGCATTTCCCAGGTGCCCTACCAACACCTGCGCTTTGCTGCCGGTGCCCTCCTGAGGAAGGCCGGCTCGCGATGCTCCGCGCGAGGAGACCCACGGTCCCCATCCCACCACACTGCAGGATGCCCCGGCTCCTCTGCTTGCCTGAGCGTTTTCCTTTGCATGTCCTCATCTGTGATGCCGTGGTACACCAGGGTCTCGTTCCACACGGGGTTACGGGTGTTGCGCAGAGTCTTCGTTCTCAGCTTATTTGACTGTGGCATCGAAACAAAACACGGCATAATTACATCCCTGAACTCCTCCCCACCTAAATTTAGGCTCCTGGCGGAGGAACGTAAACGAGACGCTCCATCCCTTCTGGCTCACAAGAGGCGGTTTGACTGGGGCACGGAGGAGTCTGCAGGACGTCACCGCTGCCTGCTGAGGCTGTCGCGCCAGAGAGCCACCAACTCCAGGTGAGCATCACTGACCCGACAAGGCGGACCTTCACGCAAGCACCGGGGACTCTGTCACCTGCAGAGGCCAGGGTGGCCTTCACCGCCCGGCTTCCTCCACCGCTTGGGGTCTTCTCCTTCAAGGACACTCGTGTATAAGAGTTGCACAGGGCAGGCTGTGCGGGGGGGTCGGGTAACGGCTCTCGTGGTCTAAAGGAGATGACGGCTTGGGAAACAAGGAGCTCTGTCACTTGTTCGTGTGTTTTCCACAAACACGCACGCACAATAAAAAAAAAAGTGCGACGAGCAAGATCAGCAAACAAGAGAGCAAAAGTAAAGCAAAGCAGCTCCCAAGATCACAACGCCTTGATTTACCCTGCACGAGACGAGGTGGCCAGAAAGTCCCCGCGCATAGAGCAAACCTGTAAATACCAATCCCAAGGTTTTATTATCAGTTCCCCCCGCTTTTTTTTTTTTACACTTAGTTCCTCTGAGCAAAACTCGGCCACGGGAAAGAGCTTTGCAGCCCCCGAGCAAGGATCCAGCATCCCTCAGGCACCGGGCCAGCCGAGGGCATCCCTCCCTCAAAGGTTTCCCCACCGAGATCAGCTTAGCTGGGCTGGGGAGCGGGATTTCCAGTGCTTTCTGGGATGGGGAGGGGGGAGTTTACTCAGACTTTTATTCAGTGGTTATTTCTTCACAGCCCTAACAAGAACACGCTGCAGCTTCAAAGCGAAGGGATCTTTCAAACTCCGGTAATAATGAGATTTTGTGTCAGATGTTTGGCGATGCATTAACAGCGTCGCCTCCTCCGGAGCTCCCTCCCATCCCTAAGCAGATCCCCGTCTGCGGCACGAGCTGTTCCTCGGGTAGGGGAGAGCATCTGCGAGCGTCATCGCTTTTCACAGATCCCCCCCCGGGTAAAATGGCAGCAGCGAGCGACTGCGCGGAGAAACCGAGGGGCGAAAGTCTGACGCAGAGAAAGGACCTCAGGGGGCTTCGAGAAACCTCTGCTCCATCCCCAGCCCAAAACGCACCCCAAAACCAGGCAAAGCCTCACCTTGCTGGCTCCGGGCAAGAGGTGCAGTTTGACGTAGGGATCCGCCAGGCCGTTCGAGTCCATTGGCTTTAAGCCCTAAAAGATAATAAAGAAACCACGGTGTGTGAATCCTCCTTACGCAGGGCCGGGGAAGAGAAAAAGCGACGCGGGAAGCACCTCAGTAAAGAGAAAATGTGTTCAGCAAGCCGAGAGTCTCCTTCTGCCCTGAGCCGGCGTGGGCGCCATGACGCGCTGGCAGATCAGCTCCGCTCGGGGAAAAGCCCCGCGGAACCCTCGGCCCCACAGACATCTCGGCCCCACTCGGGGAAAAGCCCCACAGACGTCTCAGCCCTCCTCCGGGAAAAGCCCCGCGGACCCCTCCTCCCCATCCAGCAGCAGTGCCAGCGGGGCTGGACTGGGATCTCCCGGGGGGAGCAGCCTCTGCCAGCGGCCACACCGCTTCCATCCCATCGCGCTGGGGTAGCTGGGAACCAGCCGGACTTAAATCGGCGAAAGAAGGCGGGGGGGGGAGGAATAAAAAGAAAAGAGGAGTGCTTACTTTGGCCTTGATGAGGGTGCAGTGCAGGGAACTGTTCTCCTGGTCGTAGAGCAGGCTGAACTCCAGCGCTCCCAGCGTGGCTGACAGCGTGGCGGAGCGGGGAGAGAGGAGGTGGGTATAGGACCTCGTTAAAACCCCAGCCAGTAACTGTTTAATCAGCCCCGATTAATAATAATTGGAAAGATTTGCCGTTCAAACGTAAAGCCATTTAAAGCACGTGGGTCTGCGCCGGCCAAACGGCCACAGGCAAATCCAGCCAGACTGACGAGCTCCGGTCATCGCAGCGTTACAGAGGTGGAACCGGGGAGCCGCCTGGGACTTCTGAGCCGACTTTAATATTGCCACGCAAAAGGAGGACGTAACGGTACAAACCCTTCTCTGGGCGCAGCTGAGGGCGGCAGTGCCAGCCCAAGAACGCCCTGAGAAGGTGTTCCAGCTCGGGTGGCCACCGTCTCCTCCCACGGCTCAGGGCTCGGCGTTTGGCCCCTGTTTTGACTTGTTGGAAACCAGCTCGCGCTTGTCTTCATGTGCTCACCAGGAAAAAAAAAAAAAAAAANAACCACCCCGCCCTTTTTTTTAGGGGCCCACAAGAAAAAAAAAAAAAAAAAAAATAAAAAAAAAAAAATAAAAAAAATCACAGGGATGAAGAGTTGGCACAGAACCTCAGCCGGGTCCATCTGCTCCCATCCAAGCACAGTTTCTGCGCCCGCTGCTGGCCCCGAGCAGCAATTCCCGTCCTGGGTGGGAACGGGCTGGACGGGCAAAGCACCGCTCTGCCACAGAAGCTCATCCTCACGCAGCAAATGCCCTTTTTGGGGAGCAAATAGCCAAAGACCAAGACCTGATGGCATAAAGGTACCGAGGCCACCGAGCCTTTCCTACAGACGGGCGCGGCGGTGTTTCTCGCAGCGGAGGGCGCTCTGATGGAAAGCGGCAGCCGCCTTCGGGACTCAGATTTGGAAACGGGAAAGTCGCGGGAGCACAGAGCCCGAACCCAGCACACCTCAGAGCCGAGTCACGTGGGGCAAAACCCACTGAAGATCCCACAAGCCGTGTTGAAATGACTGAGCGGGGACAGCCTGCCAGACCCTGCCCCAGCTCCGAGCCCCGCCGGGACGCGGCGTTCCCCGAGGGCTCTCCCTGCCACAGACCCACGACTTTACGGTGCCAGTCACAGTCCCGCAGCAACCACCTCCCCAAAATCCCAAGTTTCCCAAAGAAACACCTCCCTCCCTTCCAGCCGGGCGCCCCGGGTACGTACTGCCTTCATCAGAGTCGTAGCTGTTGGCGTCCTCCTCCTCTTCCTCCTGGGGCGGCTGCCGCAGCGGGGCAGCGGGTGCCGGCGGGACGGCGGGGGGCTGCGGGAAGGTGGGGGGCTGCCGGCTTGGCCTCTCCTCTCTGGCGGCGGGCACGGCGTAGCCCCCTCCTCGCTCCTCCCTGGCGGCGGCGCGGGCCGGCTCCGGGGGTCCCAGTGGTGGGCTCGCTGTGGGAGGGACCCTGTTAGCCCCCGCCACGCTCTGCCCCTCAGCCCCTCGCAGGCGGCTGAATTTTACCTTGTCTCTCCGGGAACCGGCCGGCCGCCCCGGGACCCGGTCTTCCCGCTGCCGGCGGTGCTGGGGATAGATGCAGCATTACTGGGTTGTTCTCCGGAGTGATGCTCTCCATCCCTCTCCCGCCCCAGCAGGGCGGTCTGCACCCATGGCAGGGCACCGGAATGCCCCCCCCT
Organism: Ibidorhyncha struthersii; assembly: GCA_013398815.1. Taxonomy (NCBI): domain Eukaryota; kingdom Metazoa; phylum Chordata; class Aves; order Charadriiformes; family Charadriidae; genus Ibidorhyncha; species Ibidorhyncha struthersii. The sequence continues at coordinate 61,661 of VZSZ01008541.1, forward strand.
CCATGGACCGAGCATCCTGGCCGCATCCCCATCGCGTCCTACCTGGGGGTGCTGCTGGACCGGGACCGGGAGCCGGGCCGGCAGCGGCTGGCGGGGGCGGCCGTTGGGCTTGCATGGAGTTGGTCCTCTTCACGCCTGCAAGGAGAGGGGAGAATCGGACACGGATTTTCGGGCCCCGGGGGCTTTGCCTGCGTTGCGGAGGGATTTAGAGCCGGAATCAGCCGGGGAAGAGCAGCCAGAGGCAGCGGAGAGGAGAGAGGTTGGGTTGATGGATGGAGGTGGCGTGTGCTGAGATAAGGGCTCAGCCCCACACGCTTCTGGGGCTGCGGGGAGCGAGTGCAGCCCGGGCTGGAGCAGGGAGCATTTCACTAGGGGGACCCCGTGCCGCGCCAATCCGCCTGCAAAAGGAGATGCGGGAGACGTGGAACAAGGTGGATGGATGTGGTTGCGGTCAGGCACTGGTCTGAGCTGGAAGGTGAACCAACCCGGGAGCGTTGCCGCAATGCCCATCGCACCCCAGTCCTCCCGCATTCCCGACCGGCGGCAGCGCCGCAGGATCACCCCGCACGCACATCCCGAGGAAGCGACGGGGCACGGGGGCACCCTCACGAGGGTTACCCAGCCAAAGAGGAATTAAAACACCGGCTCCCCACGGCAGAAGCCCCGGCAGCCCTGAAAGCCCCTCTCCAGCTATTCCCCAACTATCTGATGGTCGAGTATTCCTTTCTTTCCCAAGGAATTAAAGAGGACTTGGACATTTTCCAGCCATTTGCAGCTTCGCTGATTAAATCTGCAAGCTCAGCTCCTAGAGGAAAAGTGGTCTCTGCAATGTGCCTTTCCCCTTCTGGAGGCACCTGGGGAGGATTCAGGCGCCGCCGAACGCTGTCAGCCACCCGTTCCCATCACAGCCATTTACAATAGCTTGGAGCGCATCAAATTTTCATGAAACAAGGAACGACAACCCCAGCCAGGCGCCCACCAGCGAAGCACGGGCTGCCACAGGCAGGGCTGCCTCCTGCCTGCTCCTTCGGCAGCGCCTGGTCGTGAAAAATGCTCGTACTCAGGGTCCCACCCCGGCTGCATTTCAGCTCTGCTTCAAATTAGCCTGGGAAGCACCGAGCCCACTCCTTTTTCCACCTGCAGCTCTCACATCGTGCACGGACTTTTTCAAATTCACGTCCTTCCACAGGCTGTAAGATATCCCTTCGCAAGGAAAAGCACGGCAGGACCCTGCCACTCCTCCCCGCACGCCGAGGAAGGGACGGGGATCCCCCTCGATGTCTCCCCCCCCGATCCCACCAACACCCCGGACCTCCCCGTCAGCAAACCCCACGGGGCAGCGTAAAACAGCAGGCGTGGGGCGCGGGAAGCTGACGGCGCTTCTCCGCGCTGTGAAATCCCTCAGCATCGCTTAGTGCCGCACGTGGAGCGGAAACAACCCTCGTACGGCTGCCGGCTTCGTAACCCCCAGCCCTCTTCCTTCCAAGCGCGCACGAGCATGCGGAAACGCAGCTCTCACCAGGGCTCCTGCTGACCCCGCTCTCGGCGGCGTAGTCGCGGCTGTCGGTGTCCCCGCCGGCGCGCTCGCTGCCGCAGGGGCCCGGCCTGCCTTCGGCCGGTTTGCGGCCGGGCGCTGCGTAGCTCCCCCGGGCAGCCACCGTCGCGTCGCTGCCTGCGGAGAGAGCGAGAAAGGCAGCAGTGAGGATTGCACCCCGATCGCCCGCCCCGTCCCCAAAGCCGGCCCGGAGAGGAGCCGCCCGGGTGACGGCCAGCCTGGGTGTCAGCAGGAAGAGGATGAGGATGGGTACGGCTGCTGCGGCATCACCCCCAGGGCATCGGGGACCGCCAGCCACGCGGCACCCGCAGCGCGGCAGGAGGGCTCTGCACCATCAAACCCGCACACGGTGGTCGGGAAAGCCCGAAGGACACGGCAAACCACGGGGACATCAGGAGACACGAGCGCCCCACAGGAAAACAAAGCCAGGGGCATCCGTCAGCCCGTCCTCGTGCCCGTCAAAGCCCTAATGCCATTACAGCTCCACGGTCCCCGGGACCGGGGGGGATCATATTTTCTTTTTGCTGATCATCATCCATTTATTAGCGAGACAAGGGTGACAGCTCACTCTCACTTCCATCCGCCCAGCGACGGCCATCCCAGCGGATAAATCCCAGCCGCACGCGCCAGGGGGCCGAGACCGCTTCGTGGTGATAAATCGCGACCCACGGACGTGATGGAAAAGGTCTCGGCGCTCACCTGGCTTGTGCCGGAGACGCCGGGTATAAATCTTTGCCGTGACATAAATGGGGTGTTTATCCTTGGCTGGGCTCTCAGGGTCGCCAGGCACAAGGAGAAGGCAAAACGCAACAGATTGCAGATGGGAGAGAGGAGGGGGGGTAAAGATGCCGCGATGCTGAAGAGGGAGGGAGGAGGGGAAACGAGCAGCCACAACCAGGAGCCCCATGGTGCAAAAAGAGCGATGCAATAGATAATTTTCCAAGGGAGCTTTAGGAAAATCACGGGCACGTGATCCCCATGCTGATCACCGGGAGGGATCTGTGGAGCCTGACAAACCCTCCCCGTCTCGCAGGCGAACCGGCGGCTTAATAAAAGCAGCCTGTTGTGGGGCCGGGAAGCTTAACGGCACCAGCTACCATTGCGATTAAATAGTCTTAATTAAGTGGTTTCCCCAGCTGCTGCTGCGTGGGAAGGTGAAGAGCATCACTCGGCACAACCGGGCTGGGCACCGCCTTGCCGAGGCTCAGCCGCAGCCCCCCCGTCGGCGCTGTGAGCCGTAGCACAGGCTGTGGCTGAGCCCGGGTAACCCCCGCCATGGGTACCCCACCCCGGGTACCCCCCCACGGGGCTCACCCCGACACCACCACCACCGCCCCCAGACCCATAGGACGTGTCCCCAGGATGAGCGGTGCTGCAGGGCGGAGGGAGCACGGCTCGGCGCACGGCTGTGCCGCCCACCCTGCCCGCAGCCCACCCGACACGCAGCGAAGCCCCAGGCAGCCCCCACCGGGAAATGCACCCACGGCCCCGGGAACCAGCGGTTACAACCTCCTGCACACCCACGGCCGTCTGCCAGCTGAGCTATCGCTGCCCCGACAGGCCCTGGGCTAAAGGACGGGTGGGACAGAGGGGACCGCTCCTGCTGGGACGGCGGGGTTGGGTCCTCACCCCCCCACTGCCTCCTCCACGCAGCCGAGGAAGAGGAGGGTTTGCAGCCCAGCCTGACCACCGCCCGGTGCTGG
>VZSZ01008542.1:0-22324 GCA_013398815.1 Ibidorhyncha struthersii
CAAGGGAAACCTACTTAGACAAACACAATTGGTAGTGCTGGTACTTGGGCTGCATTGCGCTGCAGTGCAGCGAGCTCACGGCAACTTCTGCCTTAGAAGAGAGGGGGAGATGCTGAATTCATTTGTAGAGGTGGCACAAACTATGCCAAAAATTACTGCTTTGCAAGGGAATTGCAGAAAGAACTGGAAGTAGAGCTGTAAAGGATTTTAGAAGGAACTTCCCAATGAATTTACAATTGACCACAGAGGATTTTAGGAAAAGAATGAACACCCAAATCAAATAAAGTTGTCAGATTAGAATAATCATAAATGGCATACTTCTGTTGGTGGTTGTTTTCCTATAAATTCTCTATGGGAAAGACTCCTGTTTTAACTATGCCATATGTCCTCCTGAATTACTGAAGTTTTACAATGGACCTTCATTTCATGGATTGAGGTCCCTGTGGGAATGAAAACTACCGTTGTACTGTTTCATGCAATATTCATAGTTTTCCCTGTAATTAAGCATTTATTCATCATTTTCATAGAGAACAAGGCACTGAGGTAAATGGGAGATCTCATTCCTTCCCTCTCACATAGCCATTTTCTGCGATGTTACTGAACAATAACATGCATTAAATCTTACTGTTTGTGTGCTTATTTTATTTTTTTTAAATCTGTTTCCATAATGTGAGAGCGAGAAGCATTGCTTTTCTGCATTCCAAAGAAATGCAGAGTTCACTAAAATATTGTCACAGTAAGTTCCAAGTGAACTTCTATTTACATTTGGAGGAAAGCTTTGCATAGGCCAAGTATTGACAAAAAAGACAGTCTGTCAATAAAAATTATTGACACACATTGAGCCTCCGAACATCTTCAAATGATACTTGAAGAAAAAGAAGAAACAATCTTTTAATGTCTACATTTCTGAAGCTGTACTCCTACTGCTTATTCAATAAAGATGACCCTGAATATCAGTGATACAGACTAGACATAGACTTTCTCTGATGGCAACTTGATGTAAAATCACACGTTGTATCATTCTGGAAAAATAGATTAATATTTGGCCAAATGAGATCAAACGAAGTATTTTCTGAGTGTATATTTTGAGATATCTAATTAATTTTTAATAACAGTAAAGCAAAGGGGTTAGTTTTTTTTCTCAGTTCTAAGCAACGTGTAAGAAAGATGTTTACAACAAAGGAAAATCACGTGAAGCGTTCGGTTCTGTTTGCAAAACATGGTGTTACCTCAGGTGACATTGTGAAGCCTATAATTGAGTTTATATGTGCCTGAGTGTATAAGCTTATGTAAGTTGCTCACAGTAATGGCGGATTTCAAATTATTTTTTTACATTATGTGTTCCAAAGCACAGAGGACAAACGTTTATCCACAGTGGTCCTGATTGTCCCATTAAAATCAGTGTGAATTGTATTGTAGCTTTCAGTGGGAACCAGAATGAATCTAGCTATATAATTATCTAGCGTTTTTAATATGAAAACAGTATTAATGAAGATATTTCACATTCTCAGACATATAAAAGTTGTTTCAGTGTCACAGGCAGATCACTTGGGTTGTATGTCGCTGTGAATCTTTGCAACCCATATGCATCACAGGATGCATATCAATGCTTGTTTAAACAAAAGCTCATCAATTAGATTAAATGTGTTTGCAAACCTGTGATAGGGAACCCACAGCTGTTGCCACCGCCTTCGTATTATGTAGTGCATAATATTTTCCTATTAAAACAGAATACAGAGGACAGGATTTAGAGCTTGTCTTCTTTTAAGTGTTTGTAAGCAGTAAAATGGAAAAATTAATTGAAAGTATGCTCAAAGTATTGACACTAAGAAGAAAAAGTTATTTTTTTCTTTTAAATTAGCAAACTGTTTCAGTTTTAAATTAAATGTGATACATTCTCTAGTATCTATGTTACCAAACATGGTGGGCCTTTTTCTGCCATGAAATAGTAGTTGATAGACTCACAGGCTTTTAATTTATTTTTGATTTTGTGGATTGCTGCATGGTTCTTCTAGAGACATTCTAAACATGCAGAGTACCCGTTCTCCTGTAAATATATATGTAGCTAGTTTGTGATATATTAGTCAGGTTTGATTTCAAATTACCGTTTTTATGTCAGTGAATGCGTATTAAATATAATCAAATGCAAAGTTCTTTAGTGTGATTATTAAAAAAAAAAAAACAGAGGGAGTAAAGCAACACACAGCATATCCTTTCCTTCTCTGTGGTTTGAAGTGTCAGTCACTTTCCCACCCAGAGAAGCTAATAAAAGTATAAATGTTGCAGACACAGCAATGAAATTGCTTAAGGTGTAATACAGTGTAATACAATTAAGGTATTGTAGTGTCCTTTCATTTTTAAGACTGAATTCTTACCTCTGTCTACATTCCCGCAGACTGGCTGCTGATAGTAAAGACTTGCCATGCATCAACAAAACGTCAGAGCCTTTTGTGATTAGGTGGCCCTTCCATCCAAACATTTCTAATTCAACTAAAAATGTACCATATTGAAAATATGAATGACATCTACCACATAATGTAGCTGTTTCAGCACACAAGGCATGTAGCCTTATATTGATCTGAGACTTGTGAAAAACATGGTGTTGCTACAGCTTCATGTTTGCTTGCCAGCAGCAAGATATTTTTAAGATAAAGCAGCAACCCTGTGGCTGGATGCTGCTACATCTCTCCTTCTCAGCAAGTTATTTTTGTGGTCATGGCTGTGTGGGTCTAGTTATGTGCTTTGTTCTAGGATGGTGGTCTGTGTCTCACAAGCACATCTAGATTTTTGATTGAAAATCCACGTTACAATGAATACAGTTGGTAACAGCATTAAAGCATCCTGCAATATTTTTTCCCCCTTTAATGATCATATGAGTTTTTGTGTAGGGAAGAGCTTTGTGAAATACATCATGGAAATGAGTTATTTAGAAATACGGGTAACCATGGAACCGAGAGATGACTTTGCTCATAGCACCTCATAGGGCTTCTGGGTCTTTAAGTGGTACCATTTAGAGCCATGCCATATAGAGCTGCAGGGTGAACTTCCCATTTCTGCAAGAGTAACAGTGCTAATCCCAAGAAGCTGGGTTTGCAAACTGGATACCAGCCTTTCCCCCTCCTTCAGTGCCCTGATCATGGCAGGTTTTCCTTTTATCCGGGAATCCCAGCCATTGCTGTACTTACAAAGGAAGTGGTCCTCTGCACTGCTGCTAAGGCTGAGAAATTAATGATTCCTTAGAGCAGAACTTCCAGCTGGAAGTCACTCTCTAACATGTAGCTTTTTGTTGTTTCTGTTTTATCGGTGTGGATTCTAGAAATCCTGCATCTTGGACAGCTGCTGGTATGTCTCACAGCCTTGCTGTCTATAAAAATGGGACAAAATGCATATTTATTTTCATTAAAAAGGAACACACTTGAAAATTCCACCACAAAATATATCCAAGCACCAAACAATAAAGATAAGATTAACAGTGTATTTTTCCATTTCCTGGTCATCTTGAAAGCTCTCTGCAGCGCACTTGTGGTATCTTTCCTGTACAGCTATGAAGGCACCAGATATTGTTTGGTATTTTCCTTTTTAACTCTCAAGCCAACAAAGTAAATTGCTTGGTACAGATTATGGAAGATCCTATAGTGATGGTTTGTTAGCACTTTTTGAGGGTTTTTTTAGGTCCTGTGAATGATTGGCATGCTTCTTCATAAGTCATACAAGGCTGGTCCTGAAAGGAAAGGTAAGACCAAGTGTTACCGTGGTCTTCTATGAGTCTACAAAATACATATTCTTGATTTTACAGAGGAAAGTTCTCAGTTTTTACTGAGCTGCATTTGAGCTGGTTTTAATTAACAAGTTAAAATAAGATAACAAGTTAAAAGAAGATAATTAACAAGTTAAAAGAAGATAATTGTAAATACAGTAGATGAAGGTACCAAATGTTAGCATTTCACGTGTCTTGGCCTCCTACTTTTCGTATCAGCAGGTAGCTGCAGTTGATGGTGGTTTTTGCTTTTGGACAGTATTCTTCTTGGTGTCTAGACATCACCTCTCACGAGCAGGACTCACTGCCTCTCTTCATGTGTAGCTGGTACACAGACTGTCACTGATGCCAGATACACTTGTCCTTTTAATATTCTTTCTCAGCGTGCTAGCAGCACTTTATTTTCAAGGAACTCAGCTGTTATTTCCTCTCAGCTTTGATAAACAAATCAAGTTCTGGAAATAGAGTATCATAAAAATGCACTTAATGATATAAGACATATAACTAACAAACTCATTACTGTGCCTGGAAATCTTGTAAGGGTGATCTGTTCAGAAAAGAAAAAAAAAGGAAAAAAAAAAGAAAGGAGTATTAAGGCTTGTGGGAGTCTCTGCTATGCAGATGGAGTCTGTCTTTCCCTCGGTATGCCATCTCATCACTGGCTGCAGTGTACCGTAGACATAATGAAGAAATGAAGATGTTAAGATAGTTAATTGCTGTTGCAGTCTGGTATACCAGTATGATACTGTGAACAAACCACAGACATGCTTGAGGTTATCCTACGGTACGGACTGTGATGCAGAGAAATTTACCTCCATTCAAAGCTAACTAGTTTAAAACTTGCAAGGTTTCTGCACAACACTGCTGCAATGCAACAGAATAATGGAATAAAGTACATTTGAAGGGACTCCTTGAAGTAATTTAATCCAGTCCCGTTCTAAAAGCAGGGCCAACTTTTATAGCTAGATCGGGTTGCTTAGGGCCTTGCCAAGTCAAAGTTTGAGTATCTCCAGGAATGGGGACTCCAAAGCTTCTCTGTGCAACCATTCCTGTGCGTCACTGGCTTCATCACAAACAATTTCTTCCCTATAACTAGGTGTTGGTAAGGGGGGCAAAATTGGACATTCTAATACAAATGCAGCTTCACAAGCAGATGGGAATAATTACTATGGGTAAAACTTTTGCTAATGCAGCCCAGGATGTGGTTATCCTTCATCACCATAGGGTACACTGTGATGTATAGCAGCATAAGTTAAAATGGTGTCCCTTTGCCATAATACTGGCACTGGTATAGAGGCCCTGATTTTTCTTGTAGAAAACATTTCCCATTATCTCTTAGAAAGATGTTACTGTGCATGATTTTTGAAGTGTGGCAATCCATGAAAATATTTTGAGACATGACTGCCTATAAACAGCATGAAGATAAGTGTCCCTGAGCTATGATGTAGGGGCTCAAGTACCAGTTAACAGAGGTGTCCTCCACAGGTGGCATCACCTCAGTTGTGAGATGGCGGACTTCACAGACTATTACAGATCTACATACATACATATATTGACTAGTTTAGGTCTCAGTACAGCCCACTGTAATTTAAATGAGGTGAATGGAGTTGCATTCAATGGGAATTTGGCTCAGAATCTGTCAGTCTTTTGTTGGAGAAAAAAAGCTGTCAGCTTTTGTTGGAGAAAACGGGTTATTTAAGTCATTGATCTTTTTTCTCTGATAAATGTTTTTTCTTTGATTTTATATAGTCTTAACTACATTGATAAATAAATAAGCAGAAGACCATAAAATATGTATCCTAACATTCTATGCATCCAGAGATGTCTAAAACTTGTATTTAAATAGAACCTACATGGTTAGTCTTGGCAGATATTGTCGTGTTAATTAGCATGGGAAAATTCAGATTCAGTTTGTCAGTACCATAAATAAAAAAAGTCACATCTTCTTTGTGGGTGTATACCTACCTTATAAAACCTTATTAAGGTTATAAAGGCATACCTTCAGCTTTGAAGAGAAAAAACTTTTCCGTATATACCTTTTAATACTTTTGTAGTTATTACGCCTAAAAGGACTAAAATTGAAAATGACCAAAGTAAAAATTACTTGTAAGGAATTAAAAGCCTTTTCCCATATATATTATGCATTGCACACTATTTCATATACAGATGCTCTCACAGATTTCCCCCATGTATCTTGTAACTTAGAAACGTTGTGCACTTGCATGGATCAGAAGTAAAAACAGGAGAGAGAAGAGCACAGTACCACAAAAATACAGATATTGTGGTAGCAATGTCACAAAAACCAGCAGGAAAATCAGTGGTATGTTTGCAATCACTTTCAAATGCTTTTCAAAACAAAGTGGTGTTCTAGTTGGTGGCATCCCTTTAGTTCCATTTATCATCATGGTCTCATCTAGCCTTATTAGAATTAACGAAGTTTTGCTCCTATCAGTTGCATAATTTGACTACTTACATGTTAAATTCAGAACAAAGCTTTTCTTTGTAGTATAACCTCTATATGGAGTGAGGAGTCAGAAAAATAAATGTTTTGTAGTATTCCAGTTCTTAAATGTTAGTGTACACAGTGTAAATGAGCAATGTTATTTGGTTTTGTGAATGTATATATGTACTTACTGTGTAAAGAACAGAAAAATATCAAACCATATTGCATTCTGACTTAAAAAAATATACATCTTCTGTAGGTGTATGACATTCAGATTTCTAAATGAGTTTAGGTCACTGCATTTGCCTGTTGAGGGGATAGTGCCTATGGGCAACAGCAAGCATACACTTAAAGTGCTTTCATTGGTGTTCTAAGCTACCAAACAGATTCCTAAGTTTAATGTATTTCATAGGGCTTTCCAAGCTGGGTAGGCCAAGACTGATGCAGCAAAAATTCAGCTTACTTATTGGGAAAACTGGAAAAGCCTTATATGTTAGTCTCTGATAATTCCTTTGGTCCATTTAACTGCGATCTTTTCCAGTCATCATCTTGCCTTCAAATGAAGTCCTGAAAATAAAAAAAAGAAACAACTTGGACCTGGAGAAGTGGGGATGCTTTTCCTAGAAAAAGAAAAAAGATGGCATAAGTGCTAGACACCATATAGGAACATCTAGCAGTTGTCTGCTAAAATGAATTGAATTTTGTTTAATTTTTGTTTCCTCAAATAAAATTTCATGTTCAGTTCACATCTGAACTTGGGATAGTCCAAGCACTTATTAGTGGTAAAGGTCTTAAAATTTTTGATTAATACGTGGTGCTAAGGGTCTGAGCCATCTTCTGCTCCATAGACACACTCCTTAAACTGCCAATGTCTAAACAGAAATATTTAGGCCCATATTTATAATCACAAATGTCATGGCCTGACTTTCACAGACCCTGGAAATTCTGTCACTGGAAGACATATTCCAGTTGACTGCAGCAGGTAACCGTATTAAAAAAATAATTAAGATATCAGTCCTTGTACACCTTGAACAACCAAACAATGGCAAACTCCCAGAGATTAAAAGATAATGCCATCAGGATGGTTCTGTGTATTTGCTAAAAAAAAACAATGCAGGGGAAAAATAAAACAATCCTGCTAACCGTTTGTCCAAGCACATTTTAGCAAATGGATGTTTAGAAAAAGGGTGTTAGTTGACTAAACAAGTTCTTCTCAAAGACCATTATTTATTAGGTCTTATATAGAACAGAAGAAACTTGCTCCTACCTTAAGAACCTTAACAGCTAAAATCAAAATGGACAAAACATAAACATCTTATATGGTATTTGTTGGAGTCATGGCTTGGCTCGTCACTGTCTGTCCATGACCACATCTGTCCATAGAGAAAGTAGCCATCCAAGATGTAGCACTACTCATTAGCAGTCTAAAAGCAACCCTCATGTTTTGGTACTGGACTCCTTACCTCCTCAAGGAAGTTTTGTCTGGAGTGCTGCTTGTTTTGGACTCACTTCCTTTGTAGGAATAGAGAGACTCCTGGAAATTGTCTTTCAGTTCACATTTGTTCAATGTTTAAACAATGAGCTTTTTTTTCTGCTGTAAAACAGCATTATAATTTTGATTGCAGAACTGAAGCAGCTAATAAAAGTAAAGCATTAAAAAAAAATAATGAGAATTTCTCTGAGACATCTTTTGACTGAAGTGACTAAGGACCAACTCAAGAGTAACCCATTTAGGTTGCTCTTCTTTATTGTATCAAAACTATTCTTTGATACAAAAGAAATATTAGTGTACTTCAATTTGTGAAAATTCAGGAAATATTTCTCAAATCCCTGTCTGGGATCGAAATTCACAAAACCTTTGAGTGATGGTTATTTGTATTATCTGGCTCACCCTCTTGCCTAGGAAGATGGCTGAAGTGCCTCCTATGTGATGTCCACTCTCCCACATAGCATGACAAACTTTCTATGATTTCATAATAACTTAAAAATGTTACATATCATCTTCCTTCTCAATTTTAAAGTTTTGGTTTCATTCCAGCTACAGTTTCATAGGAGAAAACTGCCAAAAGTCACAGAACTTATTTCAGTTCTCTTTTTTCCAGTATCTAGTGAACGTTTATCATTCGTGTGGTCTTAGAGCACAATATAGAAGATTCCTTGCTACGACCAGCTGTACAAAATGATTAAGTAGAAGGGCACTTTGCTGCCATTCTACTAATCATTTAGTAGATGGGAAAACTGTTTCTTCTGTGGAAAATAGGTATCTCCGAGAAGAACAAATTTTCACTGGAGAAATTGCTTGCTAATTTCTGTATTATAGTCACAACTGAGTATAGTGACTCCCTGCTCTGTAGTCCAAAATATGAAAATCTATTTTCTAGTATTTGAGAAACTATTGCAAACCAGCTTTTTGCAATCTGTTGGTGGTGTGACTGCTCTCTAAAGTTAATGTTGCTCATGGAAATCACCAAAGAGTCATTATATTTTGTATATTTGCTGAAATATGAGTAACTTAATGTTATGACCCGAAATGCGCATAACATCCCACTTGCTGTTTTGAGGGATGTGTGTTACTCTGGTAGGGATAGGTTGAAAATCTTTGCTAAATGTTCTAGGCTTCCCTATTGCTTGGCCTGTGTACAGCCTTTCAGAAACGAACAACTGCAGTCTCCACCTGGTGAAGAAACACTGGCAGATGGACAGTCTAGCAGGTGGTTAGGGCACACAGTGCATAAGGAGAGGTTGTGGGTTTGCTCAGCTGGGAAGAGAAGGCCAAAGGAAGATGGGGGGATCTAGTTGCTCTCTTGTATTATCTAATGAGTGATCACAAAGAAGTTGCAGTCAGGACAGGGAATGGACATTTGAACAAGGTAGAAGGAAGAAATTCTTTGTGTGGGTGGTGAAGTACTAGAGTAGGTACACAGGAATGCTGTGGCATCTCTGTCCTTGGAAATGCTCAAAACTCGCCTTGTGTCCTGGTTTGAGGTAAAACAGAACCAATTTTCTATTCAGCAATTTCACTTTGCAGCTAAGCTTCTTCTAACTAACTCGACTCTCTGAAATCAGCTGCATATTGTCCAGACTCTCTTCGCTCCCAAAGTGGTGTCACCTATGTTTATAGTTTATGCCAAGGCATGGTATGCAGAGACGCTCTTGCTTACACTTATTGCTATAACACCCAAGGCCAGATAACTGTTTTATTTGCCCCATTGGAGGGTCAGAAGCAGAAGAGTGTAAGGGAGGAGCGGACAGGACAGGTGACCCAAAACTGACCAACAGGGTATTCCATCCCATCTGTCTCATGCTCAGTATAAAAGCTGAGGGATGAAAGGGTCAGCTCTTTTTCTTCAATGCCCATTGTTCGAGGAGGACTCTGGCTGTTTGTCTGCCTTTGATCCCACTCCATGCATTCATGAATCCAAATCTGGAATCCAGTTCCCGTCCATCGCTGAGTCCAGTCTGGGACTTCCCCAGTGTCTGCTGGTGACATTATCATCATTCTGGGAGCTTGATACTGGGTTTGTATATATTGTATATACTTCATTATTTCCTTTTTATTATTTTATTAATATTTCATTAAAGTAGTTCAGTTTTCTTCTAAACTTATAAGTCTCTTTCTCTCTCTCCCTCCTCTCCTTGGAAAGAGAGATGGGGGAAAGCATCTGTCATTTGTTTCAGTGGCCAGTCAGGCCCAGACAATGACACCTGGACAGGGCCCAGGGCAACCTGATCTAACTTTAGGCTAGCCCGGCTTCCAGCAGGAGGCTGGAGTAGAAGACCTCCAGAAGTCCATTCACACCTTCATTATTCTATAATTCTACTGTTATGAGGGATTACATGTATAAAGATCATGTATTTTATCCCAGGAAAGGGATAAACCCACTCTCACTAGAGATAAGTGTGGGGGTGGTATGCCAGTGTTGGAGGGATGGTATACTAGCGAGGTCCCTCAGTCTGCGATCTCAGGGGAAGTAGGGAATGGAGATTCATGCAGCAGCAAAGATACAAGGGTTTAGAGTTAGAAACCACGGAAGCACCTGAGAATGGTCACATAAGAATTATGCCTTATCCCCCAAAATGGTGGCAGGATCAATAGCCCAAGTGAAGTGCATCTACTCCAATGCATGCAGCATCGGCAACAAACAGGAGGAGCTGGAAGCCATTGTGCAATAGGAAAACTATGATATATTTGCCACCACAGAAACATGGTGGGATGATTCGTGCAGCTGGGGTGCTGCAGAAGGGATAGGCAAGGAAGGAGAAGCAGCGGCCTCTCCTGCCCTCTCCGGGCTCTAGATGTTAAGGGAGTGTTTTGATTGTCTATTGGTTAGTGATGGTGATGATAAGGTCGAGGGTTTATGGGTAAGAATCAGGGGGATGGCCGACAAGGCAGACTTCATGGTGGGAATCTGTTATAGACCACCCAACTAGGATGAAGAGGCAGACAAAATATTCTATAAGCAGCTGGGAGAAATGTCACGATCACTAGCCCTTGCTCTCATGGGGGACTTCAACTTACCCAACATCTGCTGGAAATACAATACACTGGAGAGGAAACAGTCTTAGAGGTTCCTGGAATGTGTGGAAGGAAAGTTCCTGACACAGCTGGTGAGGGAGCCAGCTAGGAGAGGCTGGACCTGCTGTTTGTGAATAGAGAAGGACTTGTAGGTAATGGTATAATCAGAGGCCCTCTTGGGCACAGCGATCACAAAATGTTAGGGGTTTTGATTCTTGGAGAAGTAGGGAGGGAGGTCAGCAGAACTGATGCCTTGGACTTCCGAAGGGCAGACTTTGGCCTGCTTAGGAGCCTGGTTGACAGAGTCCCTTGGGAGGCAGTCCCGAAGGGCAAAGGAGTCCAGGAAGGCTGGACATTCTTCAAGAAGGGAATCTTAAAGGCGCAGGAGCAGGCCGTCCCCATGTGCCGAAAGATGAGCTGGCAGGGAAGAAAACCAGCGTGGCTGAAGAGAGAGTTTTTGAAGGGAGAATTTTGGCTGGAATTCAGGAAAAAAAGGAGAATTTATGAGCTTTGGAAGAAGGGTCAGGCAACTCAGGAGGAGTTCAAGGATGCTGTGAGGTTATGCAGGTAGAAAATTAGAAGGCCCAAAGCTGCTGCCGTGAAAGACAAAATGTTTCTATAAATACATTNGCCTGGGGAAAAGAAAGCTGAGGGGAGACCTTATAGCTCTCTACAGGTACCTGAAAGGAAGTTGTAGTGAGGTGGATGTCAGTCTCTTCTCCCAAGTAACAAGCGATAGGACAAGAGGAAACAGCCTCAAGTTGCACCAGGGGAGGTTTAGGAGGGATATTAGGAAAAACATCTTCACCGAAAGGGTTGTCAAGTATTGGAAGAGGCTGCCCAGGGAAGTGGCTGAGTCACCACCCCTGGAGGTATTTAAAAGACATGTAGACATCGTGGTTATGGACATGGCTTGGTGGTGGACTTGGAAGTGTTAGGGTAATGGTTGGACTTGATCTTAAAGGTCTTTTCGATCCAAAATGATTCTATGATTCCATGATACTACTGAAAGTTAATAAACCATGGAATTCAGTCTACCTCTCCTGTGAGCCCTTTTACTCACGTCAGAACAGCATTTGGTCAAGATCAGGGCCTTTTTTTACAATTGGTTAGAAATTCAGAAGATGTACGACTAGGAGTGAAGAATTTACGATCTGAGACGGAATATGATTACTAACAGCAAAATGCTCCATCCTGTTAAACTGTATTCTGTGAAATATTTCTTATTTGGCTAGAAATTCTTGTACTGGCACAGACTGAGAGGCAAAATCAAGATAATTGCCTTGATAAAAAAAAATTGGTTTAGCTGATAAATTAGGTTATGTGATCTATTGTTAAAGGGCCCAACTGTAGAACTGCTGAATCATTTCATTCTCTATTTATTTACGAGATGCAGTATCTCATAGTGTCATCTCATGGTTGGCCATTATTTGGCTTTCTGTCCACTTTTCTCTTCCTAGGGAACTGTACTTTGGAATACACAGAGAGGATTTAAGTAAAAGTTACTGTACTTTATAGTTAAATACAGTTATTCTAAGGCTGAAATAATAAAATATAGTAAATAAATCTCCTCACAGGGGATCAGAAAACATGGAGACTGTAGGGCTTTTTTTACCAGTCTAAGCTGCTTTGTGGTAGTGCTTGTGCATGAGCTACAAAGTTTACCTGCAGTATTGAAATTCACATCTGATAGGCACAGTTTATTCTTTCCTTTTCTTGGAAATGCATAAGGGTTTTTGCATGCTGGGGTGCTGAGTTTTTCCTGACTTGCAGGAGCACAAAATCTTTGGCATATTTTCCTTGAGATTTTCTCATGTGGCTTATCTTGAAAATTATGCAGTCAGATGCACTATTTCATTTTCACTAGTATTCACTTTTACTTGCTGTATAGCCAATGTTGTGCAGAAGCAGACTGGGAGAATTCAAAACACAGAAATGTCATTCCTAAGAAACATCTAGTGGAGGTTGTTCCCCTGCATTGCCCTCCCCTGAGGCTGGGTGATTTACAGGGGTGCTTTCTTGTGGTTTGCGCACTTAGCTCCTATCCCAGAGGAGAGTAGCAGAATACATTGCTGTTCTTATAAATATTTTTTTGTATATATGTAAAATATAATTTACTGTAATAGGGTTGTTTATATAAATTATTTTACTCAAGGGCGTAAATTAATGCAGAATGAGACCACTTGGCTGATAAAGTGGAAATCTTGTGGCAAATAAGTGTTGACAATGTAAGTCCCTGCCAGGAGACAGATAGGAAATGGAATTGAATTACCAATTAAAACTTTTTCAGTCAAACATTGATGATTCTTTATTAAATATGTAATGTGCTTTTGGCTCTATTTTATTTCTAGTTATTGAGTAAAAATATGTTTTCTCCTAGTTGGGGGAAATTGTTTTATATTGTACCACTCACACATGAAATAAATGGAAGCTGTTATGTATTTCAGTATCAAGGAACAGAAGTGAGCTACAGTTTCCAATACATTGTCTTCCTCCACTCCTGTGACTGGGAAAACTAATTTATGTGAGCAGAAGTATCCTTTTGTTGGCTGAACTTTATGCAAGTAATTTTCTTTAAACTATGGCTATTGTTAAAATATTAAATTCAATTTTATTTAATGTACTAAAACAGTGGAAGTAATAATTCTGTGATGCCTTTGATCTTTAATATTCTAGTAATGTGCATTTTTAGTTAAGAAGCTATTTTAACTCAATCAAACTTTCTGAGAAAGTGCATGACACTGGAATAGGCTTGATTCAAAGGGAACTGTTGCTGTACTTCATAAGGTCTCTGCAAACATGGAGGTTTTTAAAAAGATCTAAGTAAGTGCTAAAAATACAATTAAGAAAACCTGTTACCTGCTGGTTTAACAGTGATGTAACAGCATAGAATGCAAGAGTTATATGCTGTGCTGTGACCTGTACCACTGAAAGCTGCGGGGGGGGTCAGGAGAGGAAGAGCACATGCAGTGAACAGAAAAGATATACTGATTCAAATTCCTGTAAAACTTTGGATAAAATTAAAAACTGCCTTTCCTTAACAGGAATGTCCCTTGCTCTAGGGGGCAAGCGCTGAACATTACATCAGTTATACAATCTGCAAAACTATTCTCAATGAAAGCTGATACACATACATTCAAGGAATTAAGCACTTAATCAATGTGATGTATATCCCGAGGCCACCACAATATAATGCTTTTAAGAAGCTAATTGTAAGCTATAATCAAGAACTAATTGGCTGATGAAGTAATAATTTCTTTTCTAAAATTGCTTTGCTTATTAAATTTAAACATTTACGACAACGGATTTTTTCTTTTTTTTTTTTTTGCTAGAAAAGGAAAATTACTTTTAGAGCTTCTGACTGCTGTGTTTTACTGGGACTTGATTTGTTGTTTATTTTGCCTGCTTTTGACCTATGCCTCTACACACACGAGTGAGTTGTTTCTTCTTATACTCACTTCAGACTCCCCCCGTCACAGAGTAGGCAAGAGAGCTGCTTGGAGCGTAATAAAAATTTCCTTCATTACTCAGCTGGCACTGGTGGTGTACATATAATTTTCTGTCCTTGAACCAAAAATTATCTGATATGAGTCATCCAGGGTCCCCCTTCTTGGTGGGTAAGGGGAGTCTTAATGTTTCTTTTGAGTAAGAAAACTGATAATAATAAGCCATGTCTAAAGAGAAAAAAAAATGGAAATGCTTAAAAATGCCCGTTAGTAATGTGGAACTTTTAAATATAAGAGCATGAGAATAAATGAGAACCCACTGGAGGAGCCTGCCAAGTGTGAATAGTGGTCCTTCAACATGCTTTGTTAATGTGTGTAACTGAGGTGCTGATAAAGGGATGGTAGACCTTATCTGTGGCATTCAGGGAACGTTACTGATGCGCCATTGCTCCCCTGATCCACTAGGAGTAGCAATACCTTTAGTTACACAAAAAGCATGTGTGAATATGGTACCACTAAGCAGACTTTAGTACTCAGTTGCCGCCAGAACAGCCATGATTGGTTTTGCTCAAGGGCGATTATCAGTGAAGATCCAGGGTGCAAATGGGATAATGGTTAATCAGGTTGAAGACAGAAATTCGAGGGAAATTACTTCAGAACACAGCCAGGCCAGGATGGCACCTTATTGACCTTTGTAGTGTCAGAGAGCAAGAACATAGTTGCTCTAAGTCTAGCAAGATAAAAATAAGTTGGTGAAAAACCTAAGTAATTCTTCCCTCTTGGGAATTGTATGCTTTTTAGGGATAGAGCCAGTCTGATATTAGACTTCAGGAAGTTACCAGATACTTTTTATTTTGTAACATGTATTCTTGACATGTTTTTTGCTTCTCTGACTGTTGCATGGAGTGATCAAAATATTGCCAATATTCCATCTTTTAAAACATGGAGGTAACATGATAAATTAAATAAGGCTGCTGTGTATTCTCTCTCTTAATGGTCTGATTTATCAAATTGTATTGAACCTTGGGGGTTAGAAGAGAACCATTAACATGAATACATGCTACAGTCCACAATGTTATAATAAACAAGTACTTTTTTTAACAGGAAGACATACACTAAGAAGCAGGGATTTTTTAATTATTAAGCAACTCCTATTATTTTCTCAATCCATAAAGAATAATTTTGACTTTTTTTCACATGTTTTTATTCCAGTTCCTTTTCATGAAAACTTTTATAGGTGAATTAAGAAAGGAGAGGAATTTGTACATTCAATCTCAGCAACTGGCAGGGGTAGTATGTCATCCCCCCTTCAGAACTGTGACATGGTTTTTCTCAGTGTGTTCCAAACCTGAAACTCAACCAACTTAAGACTTTTGACACCACACCCTCCAGAAAATGTCTAATTGCTCCTACTGCCATCTTTATACATGATAGAATAGATCCCCCTTTGGTAATATTTCTGATATGCTATTTGCGTGGCAGCACAGGAAATCAAACCCATGGCCCCCGAGCGCAGCACTGTCGCAAGGATCCTGTTCTTTGAGCCTTCTGTCCTTTCAAGGATTTCTTCCAATGATGTTTTTCTCCTTGCGTATTTACTCACGATGTAAAAAATGATGAATTTCTATAAATTCATAATCTCTGTCAATGTTAAAAGTTGTGCAGCATTTTGAGTTGTTTCCTACGGGTTTTTAGCATGCACTCCTAGTAAACTGCTGAAGATAACCACTCCATAAAAGGTGGTACATGTTCATTCCAAATCCCACTGGCTTCAGTGTGAGCATTTTAATTAATTCTAATCCAGTCCCAAATGTTCATACTTAATGTTTCTTGCAAACAGCCTCTTCAGACTTGAAGAGTGTGTTGCTGCTTCATGTGGCAGAACAGAAAAATGAGATCACAGACAGGTAACAGAGGCTTGATGCCAAAACTGGCAGTTCAGCAGCTGAAATGCACTGGGTGTTCCTCGGGTCTTGCCAGAAAGAACTACGCTAACTTCTGTTTGTAGACTAGACTTGCTACATGTGCCAAAAGTAATCTTCCTACTAACCATTCTGATAACAACTATAATCACTGGCTGCTAATGAAAAATATTGTCACATTTTCCAGTGTGTCTCTCTGGCTGTTACCGGTGCTCTTCCAGATCATAGTTTTGGTCACAACAGACTTCATAGGTTTGAGTATACTGTTTTGTACACATAAAGAGGTTTTCAACCTTTAGGAGTTCACAGATGCCTTCAGATTTTCCAGTGGAAGTAAGAAGCCACGTATAGAGAATTACAGCCTGCTGGCAGTAGTCTCACTGTCTGTTTTTAGTGAGCTTTCACAGTCCTAAGGGACTGCAAGTCAGGCACATACCCTCAGCCTCTGTGAGGATGCTGAGTGCCCCAACCGACCTTGTTTGCCCTGATGAGCCTCTCCTGGACCCCTCACACAAGCACCTTCTGCCTGCTGGTCCAGGAACTCTGCTTCTGCTCAAGCTGCAGCTCTTGTTAGAGCTGCCAGGGAGCAGCAAACATGACACGGCTACAGGAGGGAGAAGAAGGCAGGAGCTGAGGGGGACCACAGTGCAGGCAGGGCAGCACCTTAGCTGATGGAGCACAGTCCCCAGGGTGTACAGAGATGGGGAGAGCAACAGCTTTCCATCAATAGTCTAGTGCTCATCAGACAAGATAAGGCAGTGTTATATCCAAGATCAGTCAGGGAAATCCAGTCTGAGATTCAGGAATAGCAGGGGACAGGAGACATACTCTATGATGTAGCTCAGGCAGAGCTGGGGTGCCCAGGTCTGAGTTTAAGTGGAGCTTGAGTCCATGGCCAGGGATGTGAGTGCCAGGGAGGGGTCCCAGATGAGGCTGGTCAGGGTGATTAAGGCCTATTGAGGCACTTGGGGCCCTGACAGTCAATTAAAACTGTCCAAGAAAAGAAGAAAAACAATTTCAAAGCAGGGAACTGCAGGAACATGGTCAACTTCGGTGTTGGGTGTCAAGCATTTTAAGAACCAGACTAAGAATTAGGCTCAGAATAAGTGGGAAGACTGAGAATGTCAGTGAATTGAAGAATCGCCCATGTCCATAAAGCACATACTGAGAAAAAAGGCTGCCATGTGTCATTCTGCTTTAAAATAAAATAGAAATGGTTTCATATGGTAGAATTTATTTCTGAGATGTTTCAGCTCACCACACCTTGCTGCTGTGCGGAGTCAACCATAGGGAACAGAACATTTTTTCAAGTTGGCAAGTAGGTTGTTTTCAAAATAAGCTGCAGGAAGCTGACTGAAAGTGAAAAAACTGTTCACCAACTCTTCTGTCTTCATTTTGCTGCCTATTCTGTGCCTTCAATGACAGACCACTGTGTCCAGTTGTGCTATCCACCTCTACATATTCTACCCAAGGCAAGAAAGTCATGCTGGGGTATTGCTCAGAATGCATAATGCACTCTGAGATGCAGATAAATCTCATTTTGTCAGAGGTCTAAGTGGCAGAATCTGCAAAGCTAGAGACTGCTACATTTTCAGTACAAATTCTGTTCATCAGTCCATTATTTTAGTCTCTTTCTGTGCTCCTATTTTAGTCTCTTTCTGTGCTTCCTACTCCCCTATGTTATCAAATCTAGAAAATAAGGGCTTATGAAGTTTAGTGAACCAGGTAGAGATATAAAATATAAGCTGCTAAAATATTAAATTTGTGATTTAATGGAAGCCACGCACCTACAGCCACTTGGAGTTATTCACTTTAGGGCTGAAGTTTTCTTACGCTTGCTGAAAAACTGCAAGTGCTAAGGCATATGTGCACTGTGCAACTTGCAATAAGAGTGCGATTCTGGTCAACAAATTGAAGACGCCTAATTATGTGTGTTGTCAGCAAATGATGTAGTTTGAATATGGCTAAAACCTGAGTTTATGGGAATGTTTCAGAACTCTTTGTTTTCCAGTATGGAATAAAATTATGTAAACAATTTGTACAATTGTAAGTCAGTGCAGCCTTAAAAAATGCAATTGGATTTTTAGCAGCAACATTTATATTTGGTGATGTTAGAATATTGGTGGTTTTCTTTCTTTCCTGGTTAAGGCCTGGAAGACAATGAGTCAGCCTTAATTGTGAAAAAAGTAATTTCTACCTGAAACTGTTCAGTTTTCCCCCAGGGAGAGGTAAGACTTTATGAGTGTGCAGAATAACTTTTTTTAATGCAGCAGAAGTAGTGCTCTATTTGGATATCATGTTCCATAACCTTTAATAGCCGAGGTGTGTCTGAAGCAGAGGGATACATTACTGTGATCACAGGCTTCCAGTAAAAACACTATATCTGGTGTGGTGCAGCAAAAAGTCCCAGAAAACCCTGAAGGAACAGGATGAAACATAAAAGATTTGTGTACATTATCTGGAATATACACAGTATGTTTTTTTTAGCCAAATCATTTAGAAAGCACTGTGTTGTTTAGGAATGACAAGGAAAAACTAAAATGGATATAAAACCAAATCACTTTGATTGCAAGAAGGAACTTAGCAGTCTTGGTTGTACTTGTACAAAAATGTTTGAGAAGAATTCAGGTT
Source organism: Ibidorhyncha struthersii (assembly GCA_013398815.1). Classification (NCBI taxonomy): domain Eukaryota; kingdom Metazoa; phylum Chordata; class Aves; order Charadriiformes; family Charadriidae; genus Ibidorhyncha; species Ibidorhyncha struthersii. The sequence goes on from VZSZ01008542.1 coordinate 18,716, forward strand.
TTCAGGCTACTTTTATAATACAGTAGTCTGTTCATTAATCTACTTCCTCTTTTATATCAGATGCCAAGATGTTTTAAGACAGATCATCAACTTTTAATCATTTCAGAATGAAACATAAAATAAAACTATATAAAGCTTTTAAATTTAATTCCTACTTAAATATACAGGAAATTTTTTTTTGCTATTTATAAATCTATTTTGAAAGCACTGAAAATACATTTTGCCAAGGTACCTGTTATATGCATATTATTAGACTGTTTTTATCACAGCTCTCTGTGAATGTTCTTCCTGTCATTCTTGATTATAGCTGAGTTCCCATATTGATGAATTTCCATGTCACAGACTCTGAAAGTCATCGTTACTTATGTGCAAGTACGCTTATAATTTCTGTTATTGCCTTATTCTGTGTAATGATCTGTACCTGACATGTGCAGCTTTTTACTTTTGTAGTTAAGCAGCTTTCTATTTTGAGTTTGGGTTGTTTTCTGTTGTTTTCTTTCAGAGGTAGTACGTTTATGGAAAAACATAAGGAAGAAATAATCTACAATTCAAAAAGCAATGTGTTGAAATTACCAAATATTAATTTTAAGACCTATTTTGATACCTGCCTGTGTCAAGGTGGGCAAGTGACCTAAATTTTCTGTTTCAGTTGCCACTATTTCAGAGCAAGAAAGAGAAAATTATTAAATACCCTGCCTATGTAGTTTATCTAAGGTACTTGTCTAAAAGCAAATTCTTGTGCTTTTTAACAATTACAGTCTAAAACATTTGTTATATATTTCCTACACATCCTAATTAATTTGCAACACAAAACACATAGGCTATATGCCATGTAGTTTTTGCTTTCAAAACAGAGGAAAAATAGCAGGCATATTCACTAAAGTGACTTTTTTTGTTTTTCAGAATCACTAGAGATCAGACCTTTTGGACTACAGCAAAATCATTAAAAAGTTGGCATTTTTGTGGCACATGACAGGGACTTCACAAATACCCAGTCCGTACTTAATTACTGTTCAGATCTGACATCTTTTCAAATGCTTCTCCAAGACCAAATTTGTATGAAAGAAGACGACTGTTTTCCTGTTCTCATATGGGCAATGTTTTTTTAATCAGTTTTAGCTAACCGTTTAGGCTTTCTGACATTTGGGTGCATATGTGCCACCTGTCCTCCAGAGTCAGCTGAGGTGTCCCTTAGTCTGTTGCTAGTTTTCCAGACTGCATTCTGAACCTTTTCAGTTATTCTGTGAAAGATATATTTGTACACTGTCATATTCAGCACTTGACACTTAATTGTCATTTATAGAAATGAGCTCTTCATTTAATATGAGACAATTATTATTTTTTTTTTTTTAATATGTGTTTAGAATGATAGAATAGCTTAGGGGGTAAGGACCTCTGCAGGTCGTCTAGTCTCAAACCTGGACTTAGAGTCTTGTCCAGTTGAATTTTGAATACCTCCAAGGTTGGGAACCCCAGAGCTCCTCTGTGCAGCCAGTCCAGCCTCACTGTAAATAATTTCTTCCTTATAACTATCTGGAATTTCCCTTGCTGCAGCTTGCAGCTGTTTCTTCTTTTCTTTTTGTTCTTTACATCTGAAAAGAGCCTGACCCCATTTTCTTTATAATCACAGAATCATGGAATGGTAGGGGTTGGGAGGGACCTTCAAGGGATTATCTAGTCCAACTTCCCTGCCAAAGCCAGTTCACCCAGAGCAGGTTGGACAGAAATGCGTCCAGGCGGGTTAGATGCCACAACCTCTCTGGGCAGCCTGTTCCAGTGCTCTGTCACCCTCAAAGTAAAGAAGTTTTTCCTCATGTTCAGACAGAATTTCCTGTCTTCCAGTTTGGGCCTGTTGCCCCTTGTCCTGTCACTGGGCACCACTGAAAAGAGTCTGGCCGCATCCTCTTGACACCCGCCCTTTAGATATTTATAAGCATTGATGAGATCCCCTCTCAGTCTTCTCCAGGCTAAACAGACCCAGGTCTCTCTGCCTTTCCTCATAAGAGAGATGCTCCAGCCCCCTGATCACCTTTGTAGCCCTCTGCTGGACTTTCTCCAGTAGTTCCTTGTCTTTCTTGAACTGGGAAGCCCAGAACTGCACACAGTACTCCAGATGTGGCCTCAGCAGGGCAGAGCAGAGGGAAAGGATAACCTCCCTTGACCTGCTGGCCATGCTTTTTTTTAGTGCGCCCCAGGATACAATTGGCCTTCTTGGCCACAAGCGCACATTGCTGGCTCATGGTCAACTTGTTGTCCACCAGGACTCCCAGATCCCTCTCTGCAGAGCTGCTCTCCAGCAGATCAACCTCTAACCTGTACTAGTGCATTGGGTTATTCCTCCCTAGGTGCAGGACCCTACACTTGCCCTTGTTGAATTTCATTATGTTCCTTTCCGCCCAACTCTCTAGCCTGCCCAAATCTTGGTGAATGGTGGCACAGCCTTCTGGCCTCATTAGATGATGGAAGATGGTGATTAAATTTCTTCTTAAGCCTTCTTCTCTGGAGGCTGAGCAAACACATCTCCCTCTAGTTGTGTATCATGCATCACAAGCCTCTAACCAGTCTGTGATCCTCTCCCTCTACAGTTTGTCACTGTCTTTTTTAGATTGTCGTGGTGTTCAGGGGGGTGAAATAGGACATGGTAGTCTAGGTGTGGCTATACAGGTAGATGGGAGAAACTCCCATCAGCCAGCCGGCAGCACTCCTGCTAACGCAACCCAGGATGTGACCCATCTGTCATGGTGTAAAGGGCTCTGCAGGTTCATGTTCAGCCTGTTATTCACCTTGACCCTCAGGTCCATTTCTGCAGACTTAATGCGGTGGCTTAAATCTAATGTATGTAAATATTGATTTAAGTCAGGGAATACATTCCACATCTTAAATTCGCATTTTGGTGTAACCAACTTAACGAGATATAGCAATAATACACCTCTATGTTGAAATACTTATCAGAGAATACTTTTGTTCATGTCCTTCATTGCTTTCTAGCACTAATGGGATAACAAACCCCAAACAAACCAGTCTATGTCACTGTGACGGGCTGACCCTGGCTGGACACCAGGTGCCCACCAAAGCTATTCTATCACTCCCCTCCTCAGCTGAACAGGGGGAGAGAAGATACAGTGAGCCTTGTGGGCTGAGATAAGGACAGGGACATCACTCACCAATTACTGTCACAGGCAAACCAGACTCAACTTGGGGAAATGAATGTAATTTATTACAAATCAAATAAGAGTAGGGTAATGAGAAATAAAACCTGAATCTTCTAACACCTGAATCTTCTAAAACCTGAATCTTCTAACACCTTCTCCCCACCTCTTCTTTCTTCCCAGGCTCAACTTCGCTCCTGATTTGCTCTACCTCCTCTCCCCAGAGGTGCAGGGGGGTGGGGAACGGGGGTTGTGGTCAGTCCCTCACATGTTGTCTCTGCTGCTTCTTCCTCCTCAGGGCAGGGGACTCCTTACACACTTCACCTGTTCCAGAATGGGGTCCCTCCCACGGGAGACAGTCCTCCACAAACTGGTCCAACATGAGTCCATCCCATGGGCTGCTGTTATTCATGAGCTTCTCCAGTGTGGGTCCTTTCACACAGTCCATTCCTTCAGGAAC
>VZSZ01008543.1:0-16951 GCA_013398815.1 Ibidorhyncha struthersii
CCGCGGCTCCCCCAGCAGCTTTTCCAGCGGCTCCTCCTCCGCACCGCTCCGCCTGTCCCGGCCCGTCCCCTCCCATCGCTCGCCGTGCCCGCATCCCGCTCCCCCTTCCCTCGCCTCCGTCTCCCCGTGCCTCAGCTCAGCCCTGTCCGGCCTCCCCCCACGCCTGGCTTTCTCCCTGCCTTCTCATCCCGCTTCCCCTCATCTCCTGTGCAGGTGTCCCGTCCTCACGCTTCGCCATCCCGAGACGTGCGGCTCTGGGTTGGGCACAGGCAACAAGCAGCTTGGGTAGGTTGCTGTTGAGAGCGGAGAGCAGAGAGCAAGACAAGCTTTACTTATTTGCGGTGACAACAGTATAGTCTTCCTTTGGTCTGTTTTTCACCATCTCCTTCAGACATTCACTGTAATTTTTCAGGATTAAGCTCCAGCCCGATTCCTCTTCTGATGCAACATCCATTTCCAGTGCGAAGGAAACCAAGGCATTGTAAATAATTCTAAATTACATACCAGGACCTCAAAGTATCTTCTACACCAGAGAAAGCACAATGTTTTTGCTACAAAATGTTCGGAAAATGGGTCATTCTTTGCTTCTAATATTTTCATTTAATTACTTTGTCAGGATGAATGAGAGAGGACATTTAAAATGGACCTAGTTTGTAGGGGCTGGCTGATCAACCTGCATATAGTAAGTTACAATCCAGCCCAAGTTAGTTCTGACCAAGAAGCTGTCACTGGTTAATTGCTGCTTGGCATTTTGTGTGAAATGCTGGCTTTGTGGCAGAGCCCATTCAGCTCAATGAGGCAATTGCTAATTGGAAAAAAACAAACAAACCGACCAGCCCTTAATATCATTTGCATTATATAGCAGTCTCAGAAAAGAAATGTGTGTTGAAAGATACAAAGAATAAAGTAGCCTAGGAGTAGTCCTCATGACTTTGAGCAGAATCAGTGTATTTTTGATTCCTAGGGAACTATGCGCTGTTACATGCTTGTTTATCCTGGGTAGGTATAACACGCGTTTCAGAAAAGACATCTTTTTTCAAAAACTCTGATCACCGCAAAATAGTTGCTTTTGTTATTTCACTTTCAAAATATTTTCAGACTGGAAAGGACAGCTTCTTGGGGAGAAAAATATAACTTTTAGAAATTATTTCAGTGTTCTGAAAGCTAACATCAGAAATCATACAGGGCAAGTTTATAGAGGCAGTGGCTTCAAATAAACCTTATGCAGCGTGGTATGTACTTTCTATGTTATTCTTGGCAAAATGCAACTGGCTGGTAGATCGCTTTGGGAGTCTGCCTTTTATTCCTTTAAGAAGTAGGAAAAAAAACCTTTTTTTCTTCATTTTTTTAATTATGGTATGATAATAGCTAACATTTTAAAACTCAGATACCATGTAGGCACTTCTATATATGTTCAGGGGGTTCAACAGAATGATACAGATCAAAATATACTTGTTATATGTAGGGCTATTTCTTGAACAGCAGTGTCTCACAGTGTTGATATTGCAGAGGAAGGAGCTGTTTGACCAGCAAGTAGCAAGAATCAAAGAAGATGTCTTCATAAAACCTGTCAGTGGAACAGACGTTAAAAGAATGCTCACAAAAGGCTATCCAGGTCTGTTATGACATGACATTAAAACAAATAGTTTGCAGTACTTCTCTGGCTACCAAGTTTCTGTTTTTCATGCTTCAATGTTACTCCCTTCTCCCAAGCCTTCTTTTTCTCAGAAGAGACAGAAGTTCATCTCCAGCACTGTTCATCTCCATACTCATTTTGGTTTTCCCCTGATGTTTTCATGCTTAGTCAGCTAGTTGTCATGCCTATTTGTTGCCACTGTCATGCTTTCTCATTTCGACTTCCCCAAACGCAGGCAGCGTTAGTGGCCTGCCTCTTTACAGAAGTGCGCGCCAAAGACTTGTTTCCTTACAGTGACCGGCTTCCTTACTGCCGCTGCAGGACTGGGAGCGAAGCAGAGCTCCAGACGGCAGGATTAGAGGGTCCTGAAAGGAAAGCAGCACCCAGTAGTTTCCACAAGACCAACTTGCTGCTGCTAATGACTTGGCTGCTAAAATTCTACACTAACAAGGCCATGTGACTGTAAATACCTGCAAATTCACCAGAAATATAAACGTTTGCTACTTGCATTATTTGTCTAAATGTTAGCAGTTAAGTAATCTCTAGGTTTGTCGTTTCTAATTTCATTTTTATGACTGGCCAAATATACTCAGTTCTTTAATGGTAATGGTAATTATGCTGAATTGTCATTGTTTAAGGAAAAAAATTTGGGTTCTTTCTCTTTAGGACATTTATTGGACTTTGATTTACATTGGCTTGACATGATTTCTATGAACCTTCACTGGAAACCTGCTATTTTATTCATATTATTCTGTCCATAACCTTCATGCCCCATCCCTAGAAGTGTTCAAGGACAGGTTGGATGGGACTCTGAGCAACCTGATCTAGTGGACGATGTCCCTGCTTGTGGCAGAGGGATTGGATTAGATGACCTTTAAAGGTCCCTTCAACCCAAACCGTTCTATGATTCTGTGATTCATTCATTTCCTTTTGCTGTCAGATTTTCTCACATCATTTGGATGCTTTCCCTGATACTGTTATGGTATCACAAGTTTTTCAATAAGAACATTTCGAAGTATGCCCTAGCAAATTTGTTGACATTCTAGTGTTGTTGCCATTTATTCATTTTGATTTATTCATTTTGTTGTTGCCACAGTCTCCATTACAAAAAAACAGGTTTTCTTACGGCATTTCCCCAGCTAATTTTCATTTACAAGCCATTAAAATTGAAACTGACATTTTTAATTCAGATCTAAAAATTACATTTTTTCATATTTAGTAAGCTTTCACTGAATATAAAAATTTCAAAAAGGAGGCAGTGTGGATAGATTTGTACTTTAGAATAGACGTATTTTAAACCAAACAGTAAAACATTGGAGGGTTTGACTGACACTATTGCATTTTTTTAAAATTCAACCAGAACTTGCAAATATAATATTTGAGAGTTCAAATTATTTTTATGTCTAATTCCTTGCTCTGTTCAAAAACTGTGGATGAGTAAAGGCACAACTTCTCAGCTGTCTTGCTTTGCAGCACAATTCCTGTATAAAATGACAACAGACACAGAATCATAGAATCATTTAGGTTGGAAAGGACCCTTAAGGTCATCTAGTCCAACTGTTAACTAACACTGCCAAGTCCACCACTAAATCATGTCCCTAAGCACCACATCTACACCTCTTTTAAATACTTCCAGCGATAGAATTGTACTGAGAACTCTCATTGTAATGCTATAGATTTGCGTTTAATTTTTTAAGTAGTTCCTGAGCATTTGTTTCACCATTCAGATGTTCAACTGTACACGTTGAATTTTTGATAGACCCTTCAAAATATTTATAATATTGTTGGTTTAAATAAAAAGAAAAAATGCCATATGAGAAACAAGGTAAGTACACAGCCTCCTCAAACACTACAAATATCAAAATCACAAAGCTGTTTTATGACCACCGTTTCTTAAAATAATCTTGAAGCATGGCCTGAAAGTCAACAAAATCTAAGTTCCATTCCTCAGACTAAAGTGTTCCATTTGTGTGTCAAGAGCGCTCCATATAAACAGTGCCATAAAGTTAGTGACTTAATGTTTAAATCTGGGAAAGGACAGGTTGATTACAGTAGAAAAATTGAATTAGTGTCTTAGTCCATACAGACCTTTCTTATAGTGACCACAGCATAGTTCTGCACAGGCTGTTTGAGGACAGGGCTTAGAAAATAATGTTTTATTTTTTCACAGTTAATCTATGCCTGACAGTTTTGTGCTATCATTGTTTAGGATATGATACAGCCAAAAATGGGATTCACTTTTTATAAACAAAGAGGAAGAGATACTATCTGCTTCAAAGAGCCTATAAGCTCATGGTCAAAAAAAAAACCAAACAAGGTAGCTTGCATAAGAAGAGGCTTAGAGGCTGTAGGAGAAACTTAGAGGCTTTTGGTTCTATCACAGAAATAATATTTTTGGAAAAAAAAATTAGACCTCTATAACTGCATTTTGCAATTCCTACACCACAAAAAAAAACCAAGTTTTCAGCATGTAGTGTAGAGGATAAAAAAATAGCAGTGTCATGCAAATAACAGCACATTCTTGATATGTTACAGTTCTTGGAGATACGTACTCCTGTGTTGCATCCCTATTCTGTAAATATTATAAAAAATAGAAGTCTAAAAAATAGACCCCTAGTTAACATGCTAGATTTCACTGAAATTAGGATGCCAACAGACGTTAAATATGCACTTCTCAGAGATCATGATTTTGAAGTACCAGCTAAGTCTTGAAAGCACTTAACACTAGGGACGTGGTCTGATCATAAATGTTGACATCTGAGCCAGGTGATTAGGCTTCTGTAGTCAGGTGAGAGTCATAGATATCTGTGGGGACAGTTCAATTCAGCTTTTGGAGCCCTTCAGAGGCACTTAATGTCTTCTTATTAAAGATATAAAGGACTTCTGTGATCTGAAGCACTCTGATTAAGAGCCATGATTTTTTGGCAGTGCAATGTCTAAGATTGATGCCTAAAGTAAGAGGTCTGAATAGAGTCCTAAATCCCTAAAATGCAGTAGCAGTTTGCTCTACTACAATGATTAAAACCGTTATAGGAATCATACTTTTGGAAACTGCACTGTAAGCATACTTCCCTTTCCCCTAAGCAAGGGCGTGCCACATTGTAATTAATCTCTGTGGTCTGTTATCAGGTGTTTTGTTAGCTTAGGCTAAACCATCAGATTGAAAAAAAAAAAAGCTATAAAAATTATTGGCTTATTAAATACAAGGGTGTCTTGAAACAAATGTAAATACAAAAGGGATCTGCAAACAGAAAGGTATGCAGCAAGGAAAGTAAGCAACAGAGCTACAAAAGGAGATGAGGGAAAGGAAGCTGATCACAGCGCACATCACGTTATTTCTTGCTCTCAGGTGCTAAAGTTGCCATAGGGATAATATCAATATGGGAGGGGAAATGGGCTCTGAGACACTTTTATCTTTATAAGTTGTCCAAAGGGGGGAAACAGGTGGGTATTGAGTTATATTCACAAAAGTGATAGCTGCTCCTGGGATAGAAGTCGTATATTTTATTTATTGTTCTTTGTCTGTTTACACTTTGGCTAACGCTCACTGAACTGCAGAACACAGTACGCTTGTAGCTGAGAAAATAAGCGGGAGCGTGAGAAGTGAGATGCTTTCTGGTTTTATGCTTGAGAGTGTCATTGCTTGCCGAATGACATCCTCAAAATCGTTCTCAAATATTTTGTCCCTGTGGCTTTCAATCACCTCAGGGTGTCAAAGAGCACGTGCTTTGCGTCCTTGAGACCTTCACCCAAGCCCACATCTTCAAAGTGGCTTTGCTGCTATATTGTCTAGCCTTAGGACAAAGAAATAAAGGTTGCTTTATATAAAATATGGTACTCAGTTATCTGTATGTATGAAATACATATTTCATATGAATATGTAAAGTGGTCATATGCAGGTAATTGAACCCAGTGCTGCCAGGGGGAATGGGAAGGCTCCCAGCAGCTTAACATTCGTGATAGTGTATTGCAACAAGTCTTGTTTGCTGGCTGGAGAGTAGGAAGTTGCAACCAGTGATACTAAACAGATGTTAGCATTCTGAAATTCAGAGAGAAGTAGTCATTAAATCTTCAGAAGTATTAAAACTAATAAATTAAATTGTGAGTCCTGAATAATCATGGGAAAGAAGATAAAAACTGGATAGAACCTCAGGAAATTTGTGAATTTGGAAATGCAAATTGATATGAAAATGCTATTCAACACAGATAAAACAAGGGTTGAACCGAACTATGACACTTTCTTAAGAGTTCATAACCCGCATGAAGTAGAGCTGCCCTTGGAGTTGAGCTGCAGCGTAAGTGAAAGTAGGCATGATTTTCTTTTACTTTTGTGTAGCCTTTGCTGCCAACTTTAGTTTCATAAGAGACATCCTTCCTACGCAAATTGAGATTGTCTTAGCAAGGGTTAATCTTGCATCTACTTATTATATTCACAAGTTTTTCTTCCTGTTTTTACTCAGTCTCCTTTCCCACCTGGGACTTGGTTGTCCCATGAAGTCTCAAAGTTGACTATTCAGCCTTAGAATATTCACAAACTGCTGTGAATTACCAGTTTCTTTTCATAACCTCAGGTTAAAGGCGTATATCCATTTTTATATGAAGTACGGTATTACAGTTGTTTCATACTTAGCTATCCCCAAATTAATTGGAAATGGCTAAACGTCATAATATGAAGCACATAAAAATAATCTGAGTTTCTTATCTTACTGTGTCCCATCACTGCTAGATAAAGTAAAACATTACTTAAATTTCCATCGGCTGTATAACAAATTTCTGGAGAGTTTTGGTTCTTATGGAGTTCCAGGTAATTTTATTTACTCTGTACCTCTTGTCCTACATGTTCCTCTGGGTTCAGCTCTGTCTACCTCTGCCTGACAAGCCACGCAACTTTCCACAGATGTACTCCAGGAAAGCAGAGAAGCCCACCGTGGCTGTACCTAGCTGTGAGCTTCTTGCACAAGCATTCGTGCAACAGGAGGAAGGGAGTAGTAAACTTTTGGTCTCAAAGCAGCGGCATGGGCAAGGTTAGTTTATACGCCAGAGTAGGCTGATCAAAGCACTTGTGGGGACTTGAGTGCCAACATTTGCCTGATGCAGCCTCAGCTGGAATTTAAGTGGTCTGGGTGCCCCGGTGTGGGCACCTTGGTTTTTCACATTTCTGTAGTTTAACTGACTTCAGTTAGATTAATCTTGGGTGACAAAAGAAGAATCAAAACCAGAAGCTCTGTTAAAGTTTTATATTAGAAAAATCATGTGAAGGCAATAACCGTAATACTACTTACAGCAAAAAGGGCACTGCTTTGCGTTGATGTCACCCGAGATCCAAATCTTCCTTTCTTTTCTTCTTTTGTTCTTGTTTGATTCAGAAAGTTCTTGCATTCTTCCTTTAATTATGTCATTTATAATTTTATTTCCTAAACAGAGCTCAGCAATAAAATTATTCAAAGCTTCCAAAATATAACTTCACTTTTTGAAAATACATAAGCCCTTTTGACATGGTATAACCTATATAGTCAATGTAATAGAATAAATCCCAAAAAAGTTCTTCTAACATTCTGCAAAATCCAATTTTGTGATAAAATAATAGTCTGCCATATAATCCAGGAACGAGAAAAGCACAAACATGTCCTTCAAGGCATTCTTCATGTATTAAGTTACACCATATTATATCTCTGCTGTGAAACTTTGTTGCGTTAGGTGCGAGCCTGCTCGGTTTCCTCAGTGAGAGAAAGGATCTACATCATTATGTCAATTTTAAAATGGCATCAATATTTTCCATGTCCACTCACCGTTACCAGCTTCTATGTCAATACTGCTTAGACTAAAAAATTAGGGGGTTTTTGTTTGTCATCCTGCCTACCTAAAGGTCAGACCAAGCTACTTTCTGTACGCGAATGAACTTCATTAATAAAACTTCTGCTGTGAGAACTTGGGGATACATCGACAACAGGAGTTAGGCACTGGACTCCGCATAGAGTCTGTTCTGTCATACTTGCTGTGCATATGGGCTCTTCTTAGCACACATCAAATCTCAGTATGATAACTTATTTAAATTTCCTGTTGAAACGGTAGTCCCCATTTAGCTTTTATTTGCTCTTTCTAGGACATGTTGTTCTCTTAAATTTGAGCCCAGAAGGTAAAGACTGACTCTAAGTCTTACCGAATTATTCATCATCATTAAATTCTTTACAATCAGAAGTTACCCAGTTTTCCTAATGATACCTTCACAAACAGATGCTGATCCCTCACGGTATTTTCTTTGAAAAATTCACCAATTTACTTGGTTAAAGTACACTGAATTAAACAGCAGCTAAATCATATTGTGCTATAGTTACTTATTAATATGAGAACTGAAATTTGTTAAGGTAGAATATAAGGAATTTGTATTGCGTAATTGTTAATACCTTATCTATGCATGAATTAGTTGCTCGTTGAAAACAGGTATGTTTGTGAAAAATCAATTTTCCTAAAAATTTATAAAAAAAACTATCCATATGCAAATATGGGACCTCTTCTGAGTAGGTAGTAATTTTGTAGTTTCAACAAGATATATAACTTTACATTGCTACCAAGCTTTCATGTAAACATCCTTACGGTCTTTTTGTGTCATCATGAAATACATTACTGTAACAAAATAGTTTTTCAATTTTTTGTCAGGGCTGAAACCACTCTTATCTTTCCCTCTCCTGTGTATTGACATTCTCAGCTGGGCTTTGCAAATCATGTCTTACAGTGTTCTTTGTCTTTATATCCAATTTTCTCACTGGGTAAGATAATTTTAAATAATAACTTGTGATATATGCAGTTCCATTTGAGGAAAACAGTTATCAAGAGGAAGATTTACTGTCTAATTTTCTAATTAGGTTTGTCTTCAATTAATTAAATTAGGTTTGTCTTCAATTAATATTTCCAGAAATTAAGTTTGTTTATTAATGGTTAAACCATCCTCAATCTTCATCACTGGGCATGTGGTGTAAGGGAAATCTGAGGAGGAAGGCAAGAGGCCTGCATTATTGCTGCACAGCAGAATGAAAGTGTGCTGTTGAAAATGAGGGAGTTACTTGATTAAATTAAAACCAAATTATTATCTCATGGTGTGACAAGGTAGTGTTTTTTCTTAATTCATAGAGAATGAGACAGATAAGAATGTATGTGACAAATTTAGCTGCGTGGTAAAGAATGGAGTGTATGTTGATTAGCTACAAAGGGTCCATGAATTTGTCAGTTCTACAGCAGAAATGCTGAGATGTGAAGGAAGATGGCTTGCGATGCTAAAAGTAAGCAAAGACCAAGGTAGAAGTCCTTCACCTTCCGAAAGGTGCAGTTCTATCCAGATGATGTATGGCAATAAAATCTACTGAAAATATTACCAATTGTTTCTGAATTGGCCAAGCATTAAAGAACCGAAATATTAGACTTTGCATTTTGCATCAGATACTCAAATGCCGTTAAGTCAGCATGGCTGCATTAGATCCAGTGAAAGTATTCAACTTAAAAGCTATCAAGGCACCAATATTCTTTCATTATCCCAGTTCTAAAGTTCCCAGTTCTAAAGCATGTTGTTTAAGGATAATAAATGCCAGGTCAGTGTTTCCCGAGAAGCCTAGAAGACTCTCACATTTGTAGCTTTGGGTCTGGATACTTGTCTTGATAGTAAACCGCTCTCAAGGTGTCAGATGAAGTCAGTGTTTCACATTTGACTGATTGAAAAGGGCTAAGTTATTCCAAATTCTTGGGAAAGGGAGCGTGACCCTGCATCGAGAGTGGTAAAAAAGTGGTCAAGGAACCCAGAAGTAGAGATTTGTCATACAAACACTCAATTTAAACCTCAGCAGATTTTAATTTATTACTCACTATTCAATAAAAAAAGAGCCAGAGTTAAGCCACAAGCCTGCTAGGCACTGATTTGGATGTGGGATATTAAACAACAGAAAGTGAAGGGGAGAGATACCCCTGAGACATGATGGCTGCTCAGCTTCTTAAATGAATCAGAGCAAATTAAATTTTGTCACTGAAATTTAACATTACTACATGCCCTTTATAAATTAAATCAATAGTGAAACTTGTATGGAATATGAAAAATAAGAGGTCATCACTTTAATTAAATGGGATCTTCTAAAGGATGAGAAGGCTGTCTAAACTGAACAGGTACAAATTCTGGGCTGATTAACAGATTGAGAAAACATTATTTACTACGGGGTGAAACCTTCAAATTACACAAACCTGATGTTCGTGTTCATGTTCACCTGACATGCCAATTTGAAGCTGAGTCCCCTTACTAGGCATGGAAAGATGTAAAAGACCTGGTTCCTTGTGCTTTATACTATCTCCAAAGAAGTAAATTTGTTCACGTCAGTAAAGATCACAGGCTCTTCAGTTCTTGATTTTGAAAAACTCTGGCTAAAATATTCCTGTTTCAAGTAGCCTGGTTAATTCTATTATTAGTTGTAGTTGGTGCTGTGTTCATCCCTAGAGGTGTCTGTCATTGATCAGAGCCATTGATCAGTTAAGTATTAAACAAAACAAAAAGTGTCCTGAAAACCTCTTACAGAAAAAGAGATACAGTTAATCTCATCTAGCACAAAAGATGTTAAGATGATGATGTAGTTTGTTGGAGAAATATTGATACATGCAAGGAAGATGTTCTTTTTAATCACAGCTCCAGACGCCTGCTATAGCTGTTAATCACTCTGCCCTAAAATTAATCTCCAGATATGCTGTTTTGGAAATTCTGGCCATAAAGCATCTTTACAGGGATATTGTAGGGTGTGATTTTCTCATGACTTCTTCTGCCATCTTGTTATTGCCTTGGGCTAAAACATAATAGCTACACTTTCACTTTGAGGGGTCAGTGCACACACAGGGAAATGTAAGGACAAAAAAAATGCATAGTGCTATATGTAGTGCTGTTTGCCATAAAATTAAAAAAAAAAAAGATTATCACTGATCAAAGAAAAATAGATTAATGAGGTAGGAACTAGGTTACCAGAAGTATCCCCAGAATGGTGACAGTGGGTGGCAGGAGGGATGAAGGAAGCCATGAATAGAAAGGAGAAGGCCTGGCAGTGACACCAATGCCATGATCACATTTTGGGCACCAGTAGGATCCTCTGCTGCAAAGAGAGAAGGCTGGCTGGCTTTGCTTTGTTGTAGGCTGTCCACCCTATTCTTCCTCATCACTGAGATGAAGAACTGCTAGATTTCTACGTTTCCAATAAGTAGCCCACCAAAAATCTGCTAAAATTAGCATACAAATCTGAATAAACAGATTAGATATAAAATCTATCTGAGATAGGACATAAGCTCAATTCCTAACAGTATACAAATCAATAAATTAAGAGGACACTGAGAATCATGGAATCATAGACTAGTTTGTGTTGGAAGGAACCTTTAAAGATCATCTAGTCCAACCCCCCTGCTGTGAGCAGCGATGTGTTCAACTAGATCTGGTTGCTCAGAGTCCCATCTCACCTCACCTTGAATGTTTCCAGGGATGGGGCATCTGCCACCTCTCTGGGAAACCTGTGCCAGTGTTTCACCACCATCAGCGTAAAAAATTTCTTCTTTATATCTAGTCTAAATCTATCCTCTTTTAATTTAAAACCATTACCCCTTGTCCTATCACTACACTCCCTGATAAAGAGTCCCCCCCATCTTTCCTGTAGGCCCCCTTTAGGAACTGACTGGCTGCTATAAGGTCTCCTCAGAGCCTTCCCTTCTCCAGGCTGAACAACCCCAACTCTCTCAGCCTGTCTTCATAGGAGAGGTGTTCCATCCCTCTGATCACCTCCATGGCCCTCCTCTGGACTTGCTCCAACAGGTCCATGCCTTCTTATGTTAGGGGCCCCAGATTTGGATGCAATACTCCAGGTGGGGGTCTCACAGAGTAGAGGGTCAGAATCACCTCCCTCGACCTGCTGGCCACGCTTCTTTTGATGCAGCCCAGGGTATGGTTGGCCTTCTGGGGCTGCAAGTGCACATCGTTGGCTCATGTCCAGCTTCTCATCCACCAGTACTCCCAAGTCCTTCTCGGCAGGGCTGCTGTCAGTCCCTTCATCCCCCAGCCTGTACTGATACCAAGGATTGCCCTGACCCACGTGCAGAACCCTCCATTTGGCCTTGTTGAACCTCATGAAGTTCACACTGGCCCACTTCTTGAGCTTGTACAGGTACCTCTGGATGACATTCTGTCTCTCAGGTGTGTCAACTGCACAACTCAGCTTGGTGTCATCTGCAAACTTGCTGAGGGTGCACTCAATCCCACTGTCTCTGTCGTTGATGATATTAACAGTACTGGTCCCAATACCCATTTGGTATTGGTCCCATTGTCGAGGGACAACATTCGTCACCAATCTGGACATTGAGCCATTGACCACTACGCTCTGGATGCAACCATCCAACCAATTCCTCATCCACCAGTCTACCTATCAAATCCATACCTCTCCAATTTAGAAAGAAAGATGTTGTGGGGGACAATGGCAAAGGCCTTACAGAATTCTCGATAGACAGTATCTGTAGCTTTTCCCTTGTCAGCTGATGTAGTGACTCCATCATAGAAGACCATGAGGTTGGTCAGGTAGACTTGCCCTTGGTGAAGCCATGCTGGCTGTCTTGAATCACCTCCCTGTCCTCCGTGTGCCTGAGCATAGCTTCTGGGAGGATCTGTTCCATGATCTTCCGAGGCACAGACGCGAGGCTGAAAGGCTGGTAGTTCCCAGGGTTCTCTTTTCTACCCTTTTTAAATGAGTGCAGCATTTCCCTTTTTCCACTCACCGGGGACTTTGCCTGACTGCCATGACTTTTCAAATATCATGTAGAGTGGCTTGGCAACTACCTCAGCCACTTCCCTCAGGACTCTGGGATGCACCTTGTCAGGTCCCATAGACTTCTCTGTGTTCAGGTTCCTCAGGTGGTCACAAACCTGATCTTCTCTTACAGTGGTAGGGACTTTGCTCCCCCAGGCCCTGCCTTGCAGTCCATCCACTCAAGAGGTGTGGGGAGAGAGGTTGCCAGTGAAGACGGAGGCAAAAACGTTGTTGGGTACCTCAGCCTTCTCCTCTGTTGTTACCAGTTTGCTGGTCTTGCTCATCAAGGTGGGTACACTTTCTTTGACCTTCCTTTTCTGGCTGACATACCTGCAGAAGCCCTTCTTACTCTTTGTGTCCCTTGCCAAGTTCAGCTCCAGCTGTGCCTTAACCTTCCTGACCTCATCCCTACACAACTAGGCAGTGTCCCTATACTCTTCTGGGGGTGCCTGTCCCCGCTTCCACTGTCTGTGCATCTCTTTCTTGCGGTTTAGTTTGACCAGCAAGTCTTGACTCAGCCATGTAGGTCTCTTGCCTTCCTTTCCTGATTTCTTACACCTGCAGGTTGAAAGCTTTTTGTGCTCTACGGAAAGCATCCTTAGAGATCTGCCAGCTCTGTTCTGCTCCCTTGTCCCTGAGAGCATTTTCCCAGGAGGTCCTATTGAGTAACTCCTTGAAGAACGGGAAGTTTGCTTTCCTAAAATTCAGGGTCCTGACTTTACTCTTTGCTTGACCCACATCCCTCAGGACTGTGAACTCCACCAGTGCATGATCACTGCAGCCCAGGCTGCCTCCAGTCTTGATGTCACCAATTAGCTCACTTGCGTTGGTGAGCAACAAGTCCTGTATCACATCACCTCTGGTGGGGCTGTCTATTACCTGGCTTAAGAAGTTATCTAGCCTAGTTTAAAGCTCTGTCAATGAGCCCTGACAGCTTGTAAGCAATGACCCTCTTCCCCTTTTCAGAAAGGTGAATCTCATCTGATGCCAGCAAACCTGGTGCTATGTAGGCCATCCCATTATCGAAAAACCCAAAATTGTGTCATTGACACCAGCCACGGAGCCAAGTATTAATAGACTGAGTCCGCCTGTTTCTTCCAGTGTCGCTGCCTGCAACTGGAAGGAGAGAGGAAAAGTAACCTGTGCTCCAGATTCACTTATCAACTGTCCCAAGGCCCTGAAGTCCCTTTCGAATCCCCTTGGACTACGCATTGTGGCTTCATTGCCACCTGCCACTTTTCCAGGCTATGGGAAATCACCAGAAAACAGTGGAGGGGCATGAATAATTTTAATATAAAAATATTCTTAAATTTTGTGTAATTTTTATAAATTATATATTACATAAACATATCTATTATATAGTATATAAATTTATATAACATTTTGTACAAATTATAGAAAGGCATAGACACACTTTCACCCCAAAATTATTACTTTGGATTTAAGGAATGCTACTACCCTGACTCTACCCAGTGATGTCCAAACTGTATCATTCCTCTCTAAGCTAGGAGAAAATTTCCCTCCTAGTCCCAAACCTCAGATTCAGCATGCATGAACAATATACACCAATTTGTCACATTAAAATCTTCTAGCAAAGCAGGGAACATTTAAGGCTAAAAAATATAAACCAGACTTTTCTTATTTGACTTCATATCTGTTCTATATTTGTACATTTTTCTTGTCAGTAAATGGCATCTTTTCCTTTAGTCTTGAACCTTAGACTGAGTATGTTGCATGACCATTCTGTCATGAGTTACATTTGCTTGATCTTTTTAGCATGTTTGCCTTCTGACCTCACTCCTTTTTCTGGGGTCTTTTAGAACACAATCTCAGTCCTGATTTTTAAGTCATGAAAAGTGGTCAACAGTGTATTTGTGTGAAGATGCACTATCCCAACAGACAGAAAATAAAAAGCGTGATGAGAAGCCGATGTGTTTGATATGACAGTTATCTAAAAGTCATCTATATTCTGGAAAATGAAGTACCGTGATTTCCAGGATAATATATGATGTTGTTTACAAAACACTTTAATTGTCATGTGTCTAGTTCTAAGGGGAAAATGAACGTGACCAAAGCTACCATGTCTGATCCAAAAGGAAATCTGAACTGGAGCTACAGCTCTCTGCTTTAAGCATCATTATGAAATCAAAGCAAAAGCAGTTTTTCAGTATAGAAAGCATAAATACCAAATCAGTCTGAAAACGGAAAATTATACTGACATATTTAGATGCCTCTCATAGACTGATACATTTAACATGCTTTTTATTACTAATGCAGGACTTCACTCATCAGAAAAGGTTTCTATCTCTGGTATAAACCTCAGTCAGTAAATGTTCCAAAGCGTTAACTGTTGTTCAAAAGGATATGAAGAATGTCCCATTTCATCAGAACATTAAAAAGCTTTTGAAAAGTACAGAGTGCAATTACCCAAATAAGAACCAGGTCATGGCACTAGAACTGCTGTCCTGACCCATGCAAAAGCAGCAGTTGTTTTTTTTTTTAATGGTGACTGATATTAGACATGTGACCTAATGACTCAGTAGAGATGTGCGCTATGCAGGACAGAGCTGGACAGGAGAATCAAAAGTCATTTTTAAGGAGAAAAATAAAACCATGAATTAAGGCTTGCAGTTGTTTTTTTTTTAATATATATATTTACCACTCTCAGGCCCTGTACAATCAAGAATGCAAGAATTATGAGGACAAGGAGCAAGTAATCAAGAGGTAATTTAGTCTATCATACCAGTAATGAAATGTAGCAAAGAGAGCAGACTTGAAGTTTTTCCTTGTTTTCCTTTCAGTCTAGTAATGGTTCAGCATAGACCATGGTCTGAGTTTTGAATTTGTGACAGTTTGAGGCTATTGCAAAGTGACAATACTTTTTTCTTAGACTGACCTTGTTATTTTAAAAAGACAAGAAATTAATCTCACTAGAAACTGCATTTTCTTATTGAAAGTGATTGTCTCAAAGTTGATCTGAACAAAATCACCCAAACTTTTGTTGGAGGCCATAGTTTCCTTTTCATTTTAGACCTTTTGTTACAGCTCACCCACTCTGAGATGTGGGAAAGCAGCCTGCTGGTTATGGAAATGTAACTCATAGACCAGCGAAGATGTGGGAAGGGTCACAATACATGTTGAAAAAATACATGTACTGTAATGGAAATTATGTTTCTTCCTTTTTGAGTGACTGTCTGGGTGGATCACTCTCTTAAAAGGGTACTATATGTTTTATTAACCAGGAGAAAAAAAGAAAGAAAGAAAGAAAGAAAGAAAGAAAGAAAGAAAGAAAGAAAGAAAGAAAGAAAGAAAGAAAAGAAAAAAGGAGATCTGTCCAACCTGGTAGCAGGTCTGGAATCTTTTCCCAAAGCACACTGGGAGCTGAGGGTGCAGACTGCACTCCAGGAAACTTCTCCACATATCACAGAACCAGGAATTATCATTAAGTAAGATCTATTTGCTGAAGTAATAAGTAGAAATGTACACTTTTTGTTTCCTTTTTTTTTTTGCCAATGTCCTTAACAACTGGAGAATTTTCTAAATGTCTTTGCTATCTTCATACAAAAGGATGAGTGCCCCACCAGAGCTCGTGTATAATTTCTTTTTCCCTGGGATGGGATAAATAGTTGATGGAAAAACAGGATGATTCATTGATCAATTAAAACCAAAACCAACACTACCTCATTAAAAAATATGTGAATGGCATTGTCCTCATGGGAGGTATTAGAAGGATCCCCTGCCTTAAGGGTTTGTATTTTGGTGGATCTTTCATTTCAGGATGAATAGAAAATAAAAAGAGCGTATTCTCCCACAGACACACAAACTGTCCGACCAGAATCAGATCAAGGTATGCACATGAAGTGGTCCCCTAACTGAGAGGAAAATAGGGGACAGGTCCTGAAGGAAATCTGACCCTGTGAGATGCAGGCTTGCATGGATGGAATAACCCCATGCGACTGTCTGCCTGGAGAGGAGCTCTGCAAAAAGGACCTGGGGTCCTGCTGAACAACAAACTGAACAGGAGCCAGCAATGTGCCCTTGAAGCAAAGGTGGCCAACATCATCTTGGGCCATGAGCGTATGGGCTATGAGAGTGTAGCCAACAGGTATAGGGAAGTGGTTCTTCCCCCCGCCCTGGTGAGACACATCTGGAGTGCTGTGTCCAGTTCTGGACTCCCAAGTACAAGACGTGAATATGCTGGAAAGAGTCCATTGGAGGCCAGCAAACTGATCAGGGGCTGGAGCACAGAACATACAAGAAGAAACTGAGCAAGTTGTGTTTGTTGAGCCTGGAAAAGAGAAAGCGAAGGGGAAACCTTATTGCTGTTGATGATTACCTGATCGGAGGATGTCAAGAAGACAGAGTCACACATCATCCTCACTGGCAAGCTTAGGAAGTGTGGGATAGAAGAATGGACAATGGGGTGGATTGAGAACTGGCTAGCAGATAGAGCTCAGGGGGTTGTGGTTAGTGGTGCAGAGTCTAGTTGGAGGTCAGTAACAAGTGGTGT
>VZSZ01008543.1:24804-81813 GCA_013398815.1 Ibidorhyncha struthersii
ATCATCTTTGTAGCCCTTTGCTGGACCCTCTCCAGCAGATCCCTGTCCTTCTTGAACTGGGGAGCCCAGAACTGGACGCAGTATTCCAGATGCGGCCTCACCAGGGCAGAGTAGAGGGGGAGGATGACCTCCCTCGACCTGCTGGCCACACTCCTTTTGATGCACCCCAGGATGCCATTGGCCCTCTTGGCCGCCAGGGCACATTGCTGGCTCATGGTCATCCTGTTGTCCACCAGGACTCCCAGGTCCCTTTCCACAGAGCTGCTCTCCAGGAGGTCAGCCCCCAACCTGTACTGATGCATGGGGTTATTCCTCCCCAGATGCAGTACCCTACATTTACCCTTGTTGAATTTCATTAGGTTCCTCTCTGCCCAACACTCCAGCCTGTCCAGGTCACGCTGAGTAAAACACTCAGAGTAAAGATAAATGCAGACTCTACGCTGACACTGTCCCCATGGCCAACACTACTCTGCTGTCTGCTCAGAGGTCTGAGTATAGTGTTTGGTCTCTATTGCTTGTGTACTTTTCCACTTGGCAGAGGAGTGAGCTGAAGCACTGGCCAGGCTGGCTTTGTTTCATTTATGGGCTCGTTTATGCACTAACAACATTGATAATGTCAACACGGCTTTAAGAATAGTGTTTGCTAACTCGTTCTGGCTCTGAAACAACAGATTATAAAATACTGTGGCATTTTCATAAACTTGTATTTCCTCATTCAGCAATACAGCGGGTATACTGCTAACATTTTAAAAACAAGAGGGACATCCCTCACTAAAACACAGCAGTGCTGAAGAAAACTTGGTTAATTGTCAAAGGTAGACTGGGAATCTTTGGGAATCTGGGATCTGGGAATCTTTGAATCTATGACTAGGTCATACATTGACTATTTTTTTGTGAGCTGGGGATCATTACATCACTTTTGTTCACTCATTCCAGAATGCAAAAAATACCAGCCTGAAGAGGACTGCAGGTAGGGGGAATGTATATTTGTCAATTGCAAGAGTTTGTGGCGAAAGGTGCTATTGAATCGCAAGATATTATTAAAATGTAATTATTATCTATGAAAAGTGTCAAGATATAATCAACTTAGGCCTCTATTGATAGTTGTCTTCTTTATGTTTTAACAGGACAATAACATCTACATACCTACTTTCGTTGCCTTGACCTTGGCCATTTATTACATATATAATAACAGCGTAGTAAAACAGCCTTCAGCCAGCAAGGTAGGGAACCATTCTGTAAATTTAACACACAGAGTAACACTGAAATTGATTATCCTAATTTTTTTTTCCATTATCATACTAAAGCAGGACCCTAGGAAGAATTCATAATACACTAATTTTTGTTGTTGTTTTAAAGTTTTGAGTATTCTACATTTATGGGTCATCTTATGTGCTTTGCTTAACCGCAGATGTATGTATATGTCATAAAAAATCAGTTTTGTGAATCAACAGCACAAATTAAACCAAAGGACAATGTTACTTATATAAAACAAAGAAGATCTTAAGGCTAGGCAGTTAAATGCTGGTTTCAAGAGTGTTCAAAACTGTCAATTCCTTTTCTTTATTCTCTCTGATTAATATCCTGGAGTTTTGGTATAATTTATAAGTAGGAAAAAAACCAAACCAAACCAAACCAAAACAGAGAAGGACATTCCTTTTATGTTTTTTTTTAGGAGAACACCTAGACAATTTAAGATAGTTTGCTGTTTAAGTGCCACCAACCTATTTAAAGTGATCATTTTGAGGTAGAGTCTGATTAACAGAGGCTGTGGGAAATTTTAGGTAAGCATGTATGCTCTGCATAAATCCTTACTGGCTGATGAGTATTTGTACAAGCAGGAACACGATGAGCTAATGGAAGATAATTTGTAAAGTAATTTGATAATTTTACTCCAATTTGTTCATTCAACAGAACTATAGAAATTCTAAAAAAACCTTTCAAAAAGGTAACTTTCTAGATGGACAGTAATTTTATGGATACATTCACCTTAGCTGAACAGTCACTGCTCTACGTATGTTAATTTTCTCATGCGTCTGAGAAAATGAGGTGTTAGGATGTGGCCTTTCTCACACTCAATATAAGCAAGTGTAAATGCTTCACTTCTGTGGCAGAATGAGTATTCAGAATTTCTTCTTTCGCACTAATATAGTTTGCAACTCTCCAATACTGAGTATCGAGTCTTTGACCATCATTGCCAATCAGTATTTTAATAAATCGAAAAGAAGTGACAGCCTGTACTTCTGTACAGTAGTCTGAACAAGAGACTACAAACCCTTCACACAGAAGTGTAAATCACTCCAGTCCTGCTCTAGATTGTTACCAGAAGTAGTCAGTAAAACAGGTAAGAGAGTGGTTGGGTAGAGGTGGTGATGGCACCTGCAAGCTAGGTGAACCATGGCCCAGAGGCATTTGAGACCTGTCCTAGTCTCATAAGAAGGGACCTGCTGGTAGGGACAGGCCTAGTGCAGAGGGGGAGGTGCAATGTCTGGTCTTCATTTGCTATTTAACTGACCTTTAGGGAGTGCAGCGGTCTAGGGGACTGCAAAAAGGGGCCTGACATAGTGTGGCAGCTCAGATGGCAGGGCACGTGCAGGGGGTCTGTGACCCTGCTTGGGCTGCTGTTTGCTGTTGGAAGTTGGGGTTTTCTCAGCAGTCAGGGCATTGCTTCTACCTCTTCTTGGTCCTCTGAGAACAACTTCTGGGAACTTTGGAGAACTTCTGGGAACAGTTCTAGGAACTTCGGGGTGTTCAAGGGAGGCCACTGAGATGGTGGAGCTGGAACACCTGCCCCATGAGGAGACACTGGGGGATATGGGCTTGGTCAGCCTGGAGCAGATGATTTTGGGGACACCTAACAGCAGCCTGACAATACCAAGAGATTACCAAGACGAGAGAGCCAGCCTCTTTACTCAGTGGGGGACCAAGAGACGATGTTCTTAATGCAGACAGGAGAGGTACAGACACCTTTCACAACGAGAATAGTTAAGCACTGGAACAGGTTGCCCAGTGAGGTTGTGCATTCTGCATCCTCAAATGTTTTCAAGACCTGACTAGAAAAAGCCCTGAGCAGCTGTTCTGAGCAGGAGGTTGGACTAGAGACCTCCTTAGGCCCTTTCCAACTTGAATTATCCTACGGTCCTGAGAATAAGTCTCTTCTGAAATATCACCAATATGGTCACATTTTTTCATGTATGTGTGTACACAGTCATATTTCAGATGAGCCAGTACCACACCTAGTGTCTTCCAGGCCTAAGATTGGGGGCAGTGGCGGTGGGTGGGAATGGAGTGGCTTTGCTGGTGGAAGTGGCAGTAGGTTCAAAAGGATGAAGCTGACAAAAGATTTATTTTCTGTTCAGAACAAGACAATTTCAGACATACAGGTGCTCGAGTAGTATAGCAGACGTAACATGGAAATTTGAATAAAATAGGCTGAAGAGACAGAATATAATTAAACTGTCTCAGACCGTATCCAGTTATCCAGACTGCAGAGGAACGTTTGAAAGCTCAGACCTGCATCATCTGGAAAGAATTTCTATTTCCCTCTCAAAGAGCTGGAGCTATTGTCACACATGGGATTCTGGACTTGATGAACAGGTAATCTGCTCTCTGAGGCAATTACTGTTCCTGAGGCACTGAACGAGGTCTCAGGGACCCAGTGCGATATACTTCAGTAAATATGAATGATGTTGCTAGACCATGCCATTCTTGTATCATCTCAGCATGTTTGAATCAAAGGCTACTATTATAGTGTAAATATAGTAAGTAAATAACAATGAATGTTGTAAAAATATGCCTTACAATCACACAAATGCAGTACTGCTTTTTTTTGGTGTAAACTAACATAATCTACTGACTTCTTGAAGTGACCCCGGTTTGCATTCGTGGTGTAGCCTTGGGTTTCCACAAACTCGTCCTGTGCCTGGTCCAATTCTCTCCAAATCTGGCCACATTTCTAACATCTTTACATCCTCCCTATGACCTCCCCACTTGTGTACTTGATGGATACTCCTCCTTTTTTTTCCAGGTCACTTCTCAAAACTAGCTTTTTCCATGATGCCTTTTCACAAACCAAGAAACTAATATACTTGGAAGAAACTACATGCATTGTTTGAATGCTGTGCCTTTGATCTGTGGACCTTGTGCTTCAGTAGTCTTCTGGGAGCTTAAACACACTAACATGTTGACAGCATTCAGTAAATAATTCAGGTGGAAAGCTTCCAATTAATTATTTTACACAGTGAAATATCAGCCTTGATTTGCAATTACAATGGTTTTGGTTAGGGAAAAATAGACCGCATATTAGTAATTTTCTGACATCAGATGATATTATTTTACTGCAGTCTCTACATGTCATACTTCAACTATGGCCTTGTATTTATTTAAGCATATATGTGAAGGACTGCACACTATGTGCTTATTGAAGGATTAAGATAGGGAAATTTTAGAGTGCAAAAGGAGCATTTAATTTTTATGTTGAAGTCTGATTAGAAAGAATATTTACGTTGCTTGTGAAGTTACTCTAATTCACTTGTTACAGAAAAACTATCTTGGAAGAGTGTAAATGAAACATAAAACACTGAACAAAGCGATTTCTGTTTCTTTTCTTGTTTATAGGAGTACTTGTAAAATCACCCTTAGATTTCAGGTGGATGTTTTTGTTATTAATGTGTTTTCTATAAACAGAATTAATTCTAGTGATAAAGTTACAGGTTTTTCTCACTTGTGAAAAAGAACAAATGATCTCCATCAAGCATGATTCAAATGCAAATTTCCTAGCACTATGTAATCTGCTGGCACACTATCTTGTACTAAAGAATCCTGCTTGTCTAACCTTGATTTAATTGTGCTCTGTGCATAAGCAATGACCTCACTTGGGTCATGAATCTCTGAATCAATGGAGCAAAAAGTACCACATCTGACCTTGCCATTAATGGCAAAGCCTTAGAGAATGCTGTGTTATGTTTTTTTTTTTTTTTTTAATTTAGTATGTATATTTTCCTGACATTATTAGGCAGTTTTCATTTACAAAAAATAATTAAAATAAATTCAAGTGACATTCTAGGTACTGCCTTCTCCCTCCCCTTTAACCCAACAAGCAGTCCCTAAAAAAATTAAATTTCATTAATTAAAAGCTAGGATTTGTAATACTAACAATTTTTTTGTTGGAGTTTTGATTGCAAAAATGTATGTAATAAGAGTTCTATTAAAAGCAGCAAGCAATGGCCATATAACCTACCTGAAATTGTAGGTAAGATTTTTGATCTGTTCAGCAGTTTTACTGGAGTGGGGTTATATAGACGTTTAATTTGACTATAAAATCCACACAGCTAACAATAAGACACCTTGGGACTATTGCTGTTGCTGTGTTTGGCCCTTCAGAAATAAAATTATACTTTAATGTATAATATACCTTACATATACATTGATAGTTTTTTAATAAACATTCGGATAAAAATTCCCTCTTACCTTTCATTTGTTCATTAGTAATAATTGACTATTATTATGTTAAAGCGTAGATGTTTAGCGCTGCAAGACAGTGGCTCATTGTAGAGTTACATTATACCAAAGACAAAGGAGCTGAAATGGATTTGAAAATCTTAATAAAAATTCTAACTAGCAATCAAAAGAGGCGAGTACATACCTCTACCAAAGTATTCAAGAATATGGGAGTTTGAAATCTACATTTTGAAAGATGCTACAATATTTAACTGCTAATAGAGCTGTATGTAATGGAAAGAATTTTTTTTAAAGAGTGATTAATGTATTTTGAAATTAACTTTATTCTCATCAGGAATAAAAACTGTCAGGTATGTAAAGTGTACATAAATAAAATTACTGAAACATTGAAGAAAAGCTAGCAAAATTTGACAAAATTGAAATGGGATCATATTGCTTTGATATTACAACTAAATTAAATTTTAAAATAAAACTTCAAATATTTTAAAATAAATTTAAACATGAACAATATCTGTCTGTTTCCCAAAATGTTGGGGTTTACTTCAGGCAAATTTTTCATACAAATTGCAGATTAAGTTAACACAATTGGATGGAATTAAACTTTCCAAAGGAATGCTTTTCCACTGCACTTTCTTCCATCACTTTTAATGATTAAGCCTGATGTGATTCAGATGGTCTGGAAATTTCAATGGCTATTTCATTACGTAGCAAAAATCTAAAAACCAGTAGCAGAATCAGAACATTTCTTCTTGCCCTTGAGATCTGGAGCCCCCGACATAAGAAGGACGTGGACCTGTTGGAGAGGGTCCAGAGGAGGGCCACAAAGGTGATCAGAGGGCTGGAGCACCTCTCCTATGAGAACAGGCTGAAAGAGTTGGGGTTGTGCAGCCTGGAGAAGAGGGAGACCTTTTAGCGGCCTTCCAATACCCCAAACCAGACCAAGGGGGCCTACAGGAAAGATGGGGAGGGACTCTTTATCAGGGAGTGTAGTGATAAGACAAGGAGTAACGGTTTTAAACTGAAAGAGGGTAGGTTTAAATTAGATATTAGGAAGAAATTCTTTACTGTGAGGGTGGTAAGGTTTCCCACAGAAGTTGTGGAAGCTTCATCTCTGGAGGTGTTCAAGGCCGGGTTGGATGGAGCTTTGAGCAACCTGGTCTGGTGAAAGTTGTCCCTGCCCATGGTAGAGGTTGAACTAGATGACCTTTAAAGGTCCCTTCCAACCCAAACTGTTCTATGATTCTATGATTCTAAAACATGATTCAGAATTGCACACATAGGTTGAAAGTGTTTGGGAAAGACCTATAAGCACATATTTCATTCATTCAGAAGAGATAAACTTTTTCAACTGTTTTTGGTGTGTTTTAGTCCAGCTACTAATCCCAGGTCCAGGGGTAGTAGGAAGGGAATAGAGTGTGCTCAGATATTTCTTTCTCTTCCAGAATTTATTATTCACAACTCAGATGCTATGGCAATATGTGGAAGCCTAACAGTAACAGTATACCTAAAATCAGAGAGAAAAAAAAAAAGCAGAAAATCAAGATCTATCAAAATTAGGAAAGCATAGTATAACATACCAAAAAAGTAATGAAAACTCTCAAGGGAAGATAGTAGGCTTCCACATTAGTATCTTCATCACTGACTCAAATTTGGACTACATACGAATGTTTCTCCAGGTTTCTCTAACATGCAGGGAAACGCAAGCATTGCTGTGAAGGGGAACATCACATCTGGTGGATGAGTAAGGAGGTACATGACATGCTAGAAGAAGACCTGCTGTCTGTGGAAGATGGTCTAAAGGACTACAGGTTTGATACCCCCTGTACGGATCGTCCTTAGCTATAACCGGTGTTGATATAAATGATTGCCTGCGGTGCTTGGCCAGGTATGATTGGCTTTGCTTACACTGCAAAAATATCCACTCCAGTTAGAGATTTTGCCTCTGGTCAAGAGGTGGAAAATGGTGCTTGTCCGCACTGTTCAGGGACAGCCATACTAGGTCAGTACAGCTGTGTCTATACTGCGTGCCACTTGACCTTCATCACTGGCTTTCCTCTGGCATACCAGGAGATCTAAGAGGTCATTTTTGTTTGCTTGTTTTTTACAGTTCAAAGTACTTAATAATAATGTAAGAGTGGCTGCTTGGTATAATCTGACCCCAAGAACGGGTGAGGTGCCTTGGGATATGGCATGAGAGCACACTGAGGTGTCTGATGTGTTTGGATAAGGCTGAGGGTCTCTGTAGGGGAAGACAGGGCCAAACCTGGAGCAGTCTGGTCTACACTACTGATAAGGAACAGCTGTCGGAGAGAGGTGCCCCAAAAGCTACCCCTGGATTTTGCACCGTGGGAAGCTAGGAGCTCACCCCAAAAGAGATCCTGCAGTGTGCACAGTCAGGAGATCCAGCCCCAGAAACCAGCATGGGAGTTAAGTTACTGATGCTGTACCTGTACCTGTACCCGGCATCCATCCTGCATCATGTTGTGGTGTATTTTGCTTCATTTACCAGAGTGAGATGCAGGGCTGAAAGTAATAAAACAGCATGTATTGTTATTGGTTTGCATTTATCTGATCACTTAAAATTGCCTTTGTTATTTTGGTTTTGGATGACCCAGCAGTGTGTTTGGAACCTGTGAGGACATTCACGATGATGTGACAGTGGCACAGCTGGTAGGAAGACACTGTGCAAGCATGCCGTTTCCTAGCAGTATGCAGTTGATCAAAATTAATTCCCCTTCTGAGTGTGAGTGGAGCTGTTTTTCTTTGACAGGACACAGAGAATGAAACTGTATGGTTTTTGCACTTGCATTTTGCCAGTGGACAAGGTCAGTGTCAAGTGACCCCCAAATGGCTACCCAACCAAGCAGCTTCAGAGACCTTCTCCGATTCTTATGCTGAGGCCCTGTGGGGAAAGTAGATTTAGAGGCTTTCAATCATTGAGGGAATTCAAAGATTTATCTTCCCTTTTGCAAGAGTTTGGTGTGTAGACGCAGTCTTCCATAGATATCCCAAACAGCAAAGGGTCTCAGTGTTGGGCATCCCATGGGCTTCCTGTGTGTCATGACTTGAACAATGACTTCTCCTAAATTTTGCTTCCTTGTCACATGGTTGTTTCTAGTACCATTCCACCCTGCTGATTTTATTAGCTAAAGTAGTTCTGTTAAAATATTTGGACCAAAAATGGTAATAAAATAGCTCTCTGACTATTTTGCAGGATTTTTAGCCAGAGTGAGATGCCATGTTCTTTTATCTTTGCAGGACCTGGAGAGCAGTCTGTGGTGAGCAGTCCCTCTGAGAGAAGGTGCTGTCTCAGAATAACATTTTTGTGCCATGCCAGGAGAATGCATAGTTCTGACCGAATTAAAACCTACCACGCTGAAAATGTGCTGCTGAGAGGCCAGAAACAAGAAAGGTTTTCTTCCCTGCTTATTATTACAGCATATTAGCTGTTACAAAGGTTTCTTTGTAAGTATAATACCCCAGCCCCTCTCTATTCCATCTTATCACTTTAGAAGAGTGGAAATGAGTAGAATTTTTCTCCAGTAGTTATGGAGAATGGTTCTATTTTGAGGATTTTTACTGCGTTGTAGAGGTCATGCTGGCATTTCTGAGAGCTACTTCAGGCTTCTCAAAAATTTTTCATTATGTTGTTTTCTGTTGGGAACTATAATTCTTTAAGCTAAAAACAGGCTGACATTAGTGCTGAAGAAAAAAAAATATGGGCATAAGATTCGTATTCTTATGATAGCTCCCTGGAATATGCCACAGGAGCGCTCCATTGTTATCATCTGAAATGTCATTTAAAAGAAGTTTACTGTCATTCAGTTCAACTTCTACAAATGTAGCTGTCTTTACTGTAATTTTGTTGTGAAGTTCTTGTTAGGCTTATTGCAATTATCACTAACTACTTGCATCACTAAAACAGAAGTGATTGATAATGTCATTTTTACATTGGGCTGTACATAGTAATTGAACAATCGTGCTGTGTAGATGGAACATTAAATTCACTGAAAAGTGTTTCTTTTTGAGATGAGTTCAGAAATGAAACTTCAGAAATTGCTAAAAGCATCATTAAAAATTTACAGACAGTCTGGAACCCTAACATTATTTTCTACAAGACGACCAAGTCACCTTCTCTCACCTTCAGCCTCTCTTTTTATCTAAGAGACTGTGCTGATTCATCTGTGCTGCCAGGTAAATGGAAAGTTAAAGCTTCAGGACTGAAAAGAATTGAGCAACACTGTGTAGGTTGCAATTGCTGGTATATATTTCACTAGGCACAGAAGAACACAAGAGCAGAAGACTTTTTCAGGTCATCCAGTGATCACAAGCACTTGATGATCACAAGATAGTAAGTCATACAATTTTCTGCTATTGATATATACCTCAAATTCACTCTTTCCTTTAGTTATGCTTCTGTTAAAAAGTTTTCCAGCATCCCACTTTCAGCTCCTCCATGTTTATCTAGCAATTTCCAGTGGTGATAACAAATATATGTCAATCCAAGTATAGTTTTATTCTTTACGTACTAGCTATATTTAAGCTATATTTAGGTATAGGCCTATAGTATATATTTCTCTTTCAGGAACTTATATAGTATGCTCTTGAATCTTTATCAATATTCATGATCTGCTGTCTCTTCTGACCTAAGTTCCATGGGCCTATTACTTCTTGTACAAAGAACTACTTCTGTGCATTTTGAACAGGGGACGGTCTCGCTTCATTTGATGCCCCCCTTATTCTTGTACTGCAAGAAAGCAATGATCAGGGAATCTCTGTCCCCTTTCCATGATAGCCATTGTTTAATAGACATCTATCATACACCTCTCTTCCCAGGTCATATTTTTCTCAATTTTACTAATTCCTTTGATGCAGCTGTAGGATCCCTTCACGAAAACAGCTGCAGTAATAGCTACCCAGTCATATTTTCTATACTGCTCATATTTTTCCCTTGTTAGCCTGACAAAAACTTTGAATGTTACATTCCTGCATTCCAGGTTCCTTTGTGTTTCTTACCAGCTTCTGATAATTTCAGTATTTGCATTTATGTATTCTGATTTATTCCATTCATAAAACGAAAGGAAACAGTTAATGTTATATTTCTTATTTTAAACCACTGATTAAACATGGAATAAACAATAAATCAAAATGAAATCAAACCTTAAAACCCAAAATCCAAACAAGCATTCTCATACGCCCACCTCCATTCCAAAATACCAGTCCGTTCTTGTGTACTTTCCCTATGAGCATCAGAAGATAGAAGGAATAGTAGCTACTAAGAAGAACAAGAAATCCAGAAGTTTTCAGACTCAAGGGAAAATCAACTCCATAGCTATTGCCATGGCACTCTCCATTTTCAAAACTGCCATTTAGCTACACCTGTATAAGGGAGAAAGGGGAGGATCCACTCCGAGAGGTTTTCTGAGCCAGACTCTGCCCCTACATTCAGAAAAGGCATTTCAATGTCAGTGAACAGGTTCTCCCTTTTGTGCACTAGAAATCGGCGTTAGGAATCATTATCAGAGAGTGCTTAAAACTGGAGTGCAATGAGGGAAAGACCTATTTCTTATTTGCCCTTTGCTGTTTCAGAACTGAATCCAAGTCCCTGAGCAAATGACCCCCTTGGAAGAGCCAGCAGTTGATGAGCCTGGAGTTCAGTTGCAGGTCCCACGTTTTGGGGTCACTTCCTTTGGCAGAAGCTACATTCTAGTTCTGCATTAGACGTGCAATCTTGCATTGCCTGAACTCGAACCTACTCTGCAGACGCTAAATAAAGAAAGTATCAGATGATTCAACATCGGTTTCCACAGGCTGGTTCATACTTCAGATTCACTGGTTGGAGGGTGGGTTTAACATGTGGTTGCAAAAGTCACATCCTGGCCCAGGGCTTTCCTTTGGCATTTGTACTGCAGCAGAGCTGTTACAACACTGCATCACTGAAAATGTCCTCAACCTCTGGGATTTACAGCACACTGAAGTGTGCTTTTTAATCGCATTTGATTAGTCTTTTTAGATAAAGTCTGTATTCTCCCCTCCTTTTCTTAGAAAGGAGAATTTAGTTTGATAATTTAAGTACTGCATCTGTGAACTCTGTATTCTGGGAAAAAGTAGGTATTGCCGAGACGCAATGGCAGAGAATCAGAAAATAAATTATGTGGTAAAGAAAAACAATAGGACAGACAGAGTTATGCATTTTTGCTTTTTATTTGTCCCTCATTCAAAGAATTTCTTTAGTCCTGTCAAACAAAACTTACCCCCACAGCTTTAGGGAAGCAGTACATATCTTGTTGATGAACCACTATGGTTTTCAGTGACATGGGTGCTACAGACCTGTAATATTGTTGTTGCTAATAGATTATGATTAGCAGTGATAGTAATATTACTAGTGATAATTATGAACAGATTTTGCCTTATGAAACCATGAAAAGACCCAGAACCTAAACCAGGATGGATTTTATTATTTATGCCTGTACTTAGAGGGGTTTTCTATTGCCTGAACGCCAAACTGTTTGGTGACTGGCCCTGAAGAAAAATTCCATGTCCAGGAGAAAACTAACTCCATGTTCATTTTCAGGAGAAGAGAGAGGTGCCTTGGAAAGACTATCTAAAAAACCTGTACACCAAAGTGTCCACTATGGTTGACTTTGCCAGAGGTAAATCTTCCTGACATAAAACACTAATATGCAGGAAAATCTTGGCTACTTCTGCATGTTAGAATAAACCAACAAAACAGGCACTTGAATGCACTCAGGATAAAGTGGCACTCAGGACAGAATATACAAGATTAAATAAATAGGCACAATAAGAAGAAAATGGAGTGACCTTACCGTCTTATGTCTGTTTTCAATTTCTTTTTTCTTTTTCATAGGAATATGTTTTCTCTAAACATTAAAATTTTACCACAATTAAGCTGTGCTCTGTTAATTTCATCTTCTTGCCATGGTGATGGTGAAAGAACCATTTTGTTCCAAAGACCATCTACTCAAATTAATAATGATTGGGCAGAAAGAATTAGTCATTACATTTAATTAGAGTTGATTAAATCATCACCTCCTTTTTAGAATGAGTTTGCTTTTAAAACCTGCCAGGATTAACACTTGCAAGAGTGACTGGCCCCTCCTGTAAGAACTGATTACATGCGGTACCTTAAATAATTGTAATAATATGCGAATAATGAGTAGCTCTTTGGGCAAAGTCTGTTCTGGGTTTGTACATTATCCAGCAAGGAAAGTCTTATTTTATCTTAGATGTCTAGGCATTACCGTAACAAAATGATAAAATATAGTTGCTTTATTTTAACATATCCACATGGAAGTAAGAAAGTACCAAGGTGGTATGCACCAATCCTGTATTTCTTGGGGAATGCTGCATAATTGTAAATGTATACTTACCTACCTTGGTAACAGGCAGAATCAATGATATAATGCAGTTCTTTTCCTGCAATATAAGCCTACATTTTTAAAGCAGGGTATATTAAAGATACTACAGGTGATTTTATTCTCCATACCAGCTTCTTCATTGTACCACTCTATCATCTGTTCGTTGACAAGAAAAGTGAAGCCCAAGGCTGTTTCACACTTCAAAGCTGTGGACTTTCTGGCACAGTACTGACTGACAGTTTTTCAGTACACAACCAGTTCAATTATAACATGTAGTGAATTCCAAAATTACAGGCGTTACCATCCTGTTTTGCTTTTAGCTGCCAATGCCAGAGCCTAGCAAGGCTGTTTGTCAGGACCGCAGGCTCCGTCAGGACCGCAGGCTCCATCAGGACCGCAGTATGGTTACAGCTTTATGCAGCAGGATGGTAGTGATCCTTCACTGAATCCTCAATTGGGTAGTCTAGCTGGACAAAGTATTGATTACTGCTTATATGACTTCCAGAATTTTATGTGTATACTGTAGGCTGCTGAGGCCTTAGCCAAATTAAATTACTTTCTGCCCAGATGTCCTTATCCTAGTCAGAAATCTGGAGTTTTGCCATTCTCTCTTTGTGACAAAAAACTATGAACTAGATCTGAATCTCCTCTGAAACATTCAGCTGAATAAAATAAAACATCACTGACATGTTCCAGCAGTCTGCAGTGGCAGCGTTTACTACATCATCCACTGAGAATCATAATCCAGAATCTAAACATTCATCAAAAACATACATCGATAGTGCAGCTGATCTTCTAGATATGAAACCCGTATACACTAATGATTATTTTTGTTCTGCATGACAGCCTGTAGCAAAATGACTGAGATTTATAAATGGTTGCTCTGAACAAGTCACTAATGCTCTTTCCCCCCCCCTGTGATTTTTAACTGCAGATTATATGTGCAGAAAATAGAATATTCTTCTGTGATTTCTCAGCAGAGATGCCAACATACCGATAGAGTTTTTTTCCTCAAGTGATTCCTGTCTAAAAGTGGATAAGTAGTTCAAATATAAGGACAATCCTATATCTGGGTAAAAGAATAGGAGCATGGAGAGAGTCTGTATATGAGAAAGCTTGAAACTTGCAAAAATATTTTCTTTTTCATTGAAAGTGTAAATAATGTTTACCTCGTGCTTCAGGGTTACAGGAGATGTTCGACAACTGTGGACACAAATGGTAGAGTATGTGCCTGGTAGAAAAGACAGGAATGGGTGTTTCTGCAGGTGTGCCTTCCTCGCAGCAGTCTGAGCCGTCTCTCCGTGCTCTGCTCTCTGTTTCCTGCCAATCCTGGTGCAACAAGCAGTGTTCAACCTAAAATATTTTACAACAGCATCTCTGTTCTTCCCTGGACAGGGTCAAGATAAAGGGAAAATCTGCTGCTTGATTATTCTCTATCAATCTGTACAAGTTTGTCCTCAAATATATTTTCATTTCAAATTCCAGTTACCGAGATCAGCCAAATTTGAGTCAGGACTGGAAACCAAAAACAAGGTCTTTTTTTATTCTTTTAATTATTCAAAAGGAAATTGATAAAAAACCTGATTATGTATATTTTCTATATGAAATACATTCTAAATTCCCAAATAATATTACAAAATAACAACACTTTGATGATGATGATGTTTAAATCTATGTATCAGTAACACTCGCTTTCCTGAAGCATATTTTAACTACAAATCCAGCTGAATACTGTCACCAGTAATCTTACAATGTTCAGCTCTAATACCAAACCAACCATTTTTTTTGTTCACACAATTAGTGAAAGTAAATAGTCCAATATACAGAGAAAGCCATAGGCCAAAAATAAGAGACATTTATGTCTCCCTGTCTGTCTGTTCCAATGTAGAACTGCAGCTTTGGTGACTGAAAGCTGTTCAGACCATCAGTCTTACAATTTCTCTCCTTACCGATTTCTCAAACGTTTAATTGCATGTATTACGGAATTAGATTACAAGCTCAGGTCCCCTTTTCCTTTTCCTCCCTCCCCATCTCAGGCCCTTGTTCATATTTGAATATTACCTGGGTTAGTCCCTTTTAACAAAATTTTCATCCTTAAACAGATTTAAAGTATTTTCACCCATTTTGTCACCTGCAGCTGGTTTGTGAGTCAAGATCACTCTGCTTCATAGTCTGATGAGTGCAAAGAGGTAAACAATTCACAAGCCTGTTTATTTTTTCTTATTCTCCTGTCCATCAAAAGACCCTCCTATGATTCAGTCCGTACGATTGTTGCTGCCAGATGATTTTTCCAAGATTTATTTTAGACGTACAGCCTCTTTTTTCTTTGTTGGCATTTTCCAAGTCCAGAAAATGTAAGATTGGGATGATTCATCAAAAGTTTAAAAGCGTTTTTTGAAGGGAATCTCATAGAAGTCAGTATTTGTTGACAGGCTGCACAAGGCAGAGAACAAAGACAGATCCTGCCTGAAAGAGCTCGGTTTACAAGTCAGAGTGAAGAATCTCAGAAAAGCCTGGAAACCTTCTCATTTTAATGTTATATATCAACTGTCCAATTGCAATGCCTTAGACACCTGAAGTGAGGGTGGAGTAACGCCGCAAACATATGTAAAGATGGAGTTAACCTGTTCAAATGCGAATCGCAGGCAATTTTACCTGAGCTGCTGAAACTGTGATCTTGCTGTGGTTGATGGGGACTAATAAGCACTTTTAGGGCACAAGTCCTAATCTGAAACAGGACAACTGAATCACCCCCCATGGTGCCAGCTTCTCTCCATTTATTATGGAGGGAGCCTGGGGTGACTGCTCAGGTGCCACTTTTTCCACTGCTGCCATTTAAAGCTAAGTGAGATGATTCCCACCCCAAACTGATAGCTGATGCTTGCAGACAAAGTGCAGGAAGGGACACAAACGCGTAGAGCAGTGAAGTGATTTGCCCAAGTCATGCAGTACGTCAGAGCCAAAGCTTGAAGGAAAACCGAGCTTTGCCGACCTTCCATTTAATCCTCTGGTAACCAGCCTACCGGGCAGGATCCACATGTGTCACTTGTTTCTCCTTTCTTGCAAGTGCTGGGAAATATTTCAGTTTTTAAGAGGGCACTGGTGATGGATAGTGACTAAAACCATTGAAACAGATCATGGTCATGATTCATTTCTTATTCTCCATATTGCAGGAATCTTCACCTAGAGACATATTTCTCTTGTTATTTTTCATTTTCACCTTGGATTCTGGAAGAGAATTTACATGAGTCTAGAAATGTATATCATCTTAACAGTATTTAGTTATCCTTTTCTATACTATTCTATTTGCCCCCCCACCCCTTTAGCTAATCTTCTGCCATGCTTGCCTTGGAATATGCAACTGTCCAGTATCATCTCACCATTAAAAACCTCCCCTTTATGGCTTCCATTGCCTCCCACTGAAGATTAACGTAAGTCTTAATAATGCCTTTGAGAAGAACCTTTACATACTTTCTCTTCAGATAATTTGATACTTTATTTTAAAATGTTTGCCTTCAGGTATAAAGCTAAGTTTGTATACCCAAAGGTTTACTGTTTGAAATAAAGATTTTATCCAATAGCAATTGGATATATTTAATTTATTGTACCTGTAAATTGTATTTAACTGAATTATCTTGTGAGCTACGTTTCCATGAAATAGTTATAACCTCAATATTCTTTAAAAAAACACATCCTAATTTGATCTGTAGCCATCTCCTAATTCCACACACTAAATAAAACTAAAATATTTGTCTTTGAGTGGAATGTTGAAAATGTACAGTTGGGCAGAAGAACAAACCAGAAAAAATGTACTCTATAATTTACTACTTTGTAGCTTAAGTCCCAATGAGATTTAAATCAGGTCAGTAGTACAGTTTGTGTTCAAAATTATTTTTATTACAATTTATGTTGTTTTAAATAAGGAATTGTTTTGAAAAAACACTCTGTAAGGACCTTAAATTACCTGTCCTAAAACTGCTTATATTAGTTTGCTTATAAGATATTCAGTAATGGTTTTAACACTATGTTATTTTTGATCTTCATCCTTACCAAGTACCTGCTAAAAACTCTGCATTTTGCATTTTTTATTGGTTTGTCACTATCCAAAGCTAACTTAACATTTTAAGCCTTACAGTCATACTCAGTTCTTTGGGAGAGGGAGAATATGCAGCACAGTTTGGATGAAGACTGTGAAGAAAAGGGAAGAAATGTAGGAATCATACAATCACAGAATAGTTTGGGTCGGAAGGGAGCTTTAAAGAGAAGGCTCCTCGCCTGGTGTTGCAACGGTATGAGGTACAGGTCCCTGTGCACCCTTCTCCTCAGCTGGGACAGAGAGATCATCCAGGCACCAGCCACTGCAGACAAGCGATGGAAAACTATCTTCTCTTTGTGGCCCCCTTTCTGTGCTTGCCCCACCACAAGAAACACTGAGGACTGACCAAGCACTCGGACAGTACGCAGGCAGCGTGAGCCCACTGGTAGGTCAGGAGTGAGTTCGTGGATGAAAAAGAAGTTTTTCCCTTGTTCCACTTATTTCTGCATGTAGGAGCTGTCTGTGTGGTGAGATGGGTTTTGTCCTGGACCACCCACCCCAAGATATGTGACTCCCTCAGGGCAGTAACCGCAGAAGCCATGCATTGCCTTTTAGAGGTGGAGGTGGTGGGAACGGGTGAAATCTCCTGGCTGGAAGATGCTGGCATTATCTTACTGTCACAGGTGTCACCTATAAAGTGCCTTAGAGGCTGGAAGGAAACACAATGATGTCGTGGAGCCTTTCACAGGAGGAGAAAACAGCTGGCATTGCCCAATTCCACTGCCTGCCAGCTGCCTGCTTTTATAGGCAGCTGCTTATATTACAGGCACCCTAAGCTGTAATTACATGCAAATACTTACTCATTTCCCATCTACTTGCGCCATTTTCTGAAGGATATTAATATAATCCATTTCACTCCTGTCTGTATTAATAATGCTCTGTAAATACGAATGGGAAAATTCAGTTGTAGAAGGGCAACAGGGAATTTCACATAGCCCATCTTTAGGTTATTGCATGTCTCAAGTGGCTGATGTCGCACCACCATCAGCTTCAGAGCTCATAAACCCACCAGAGCTATGCTGTCATTATCTAAAAATGCACCATCTGTGATTTCTTCTCGTTTCCTGACACCTCCATGCACAGGCACCGTGGCCGCAGCTGCCTGAGTATCCTGGGCGACTGGTCCGGGGGGGACTTGTGGCCGCAGGGAGACCAGAGGGGAGCCTCTCCTGTGGTGTCCCGCTGCCTGGCAACGGTCATGCTGACCTCTTCAGGTTGCCATGGTGACACCTCCGGCGCAAGTGTCACCAGATAGGGGATCCGAAACAATGTGCTCTTGAGAAATAAAGTTCTGGTAATGCTGACCTCAAGAAAAGGGTAATTTTATTGCTGTCATCAAGGAACTATGCTTTTTAGAGACAAACCAGCTGACTTGGTAAGAAGTTGTAAGTTTTTAAATAAATTCAGATTGAGGGGTATCCCTGCTTTGCCGGGCATGGCCCATGGCCACAGTCC
Organism: Ibidorhyncha struthersii; assembly: GCA_013398815.1. Lineage (NCBI taxonomy): Eukaryota > Metazoa > Chordata > Aves > Charadriiformes > Charadriidae > Ibidorhyncha > Ibidorhyncha struthersii. The sequence continues at coordinate 43,195 of VZSZ01008543.1, forward strand.
CTCAGGGATTTCGCTGCCCCAGTACGGGTCACCCATAGCCACAGTCTCTCATGGATGACCGTGCCTGGGATGGGTCACCCATGGCCACAGTCGTGTCTCTGCCCCAGCGTGGGTCATCCATGGCCACAATCCCTCAGGGATGTCCCTGCCCCAGCGTGGGTCATCCATGGCCACAATCCCTCAGGGATGTCCCTGCCCCAGAGTGGGTCACCCATGGCCACAGTCATGTCTCTGCCCCAGCGTGGGTCATCCATGGCCACAGTCCCTCAGGGACACCCCTGCCCCAGCATGGCTCACTGACAGCCACAGACCCTCAGGAGTATCTTTGCCCCCTTGGCCTGGAGTGTCCCAAGCAGGGTGTCTGCAGCCCCTCATGGCTATCCATTTCTTTCTGAAGTAAGTGTGAACAGGGGCACTGTGTACTCCTCTGACTGGCTGAAGTTCAGTATGTGATGGGTTTTGTTTCTGTAGGGTGCAGACCTGACTACAGCAGCTCTTGACTGGCGCCCGCTGGATCATGACTTCTTAACCCACATCAAAACTTCGGTTTCTGTCTGCATCTTTTCACATTTGCACATCACAAGTGCAAGGCTTTGTGTCCCTCCTCACCCCAAGCCTAGCACCAGGCCTTTGCTTTGACCTTGGCTGAACCTTCTCCAGGTTCCCAGGTTCCCTTCTTGAAAAAGTTCTCAGTCTCTTCTTGTGGTCCGACCCTTGCTCAGTCCCTTCACAGACCCACTCCAACTGGAGATATAGGATTTGTCAGTCTCCTAACTGTGACCCTAACACTAGTCCAAATCTGACTCTAATCCTAACATAAATGCACAAAAGCTGTACAAGAAAAAGGTGGGCTGCAAAAAGGATTCTCTCTTGAGAATTAATTTATGAGGGCTGTGGCTAAAGGATTGGTGTTAAGGCTCAGCTGTTGTCAAGAATTAGGTTTACATGTAACCATGTAAGGTTACAGTAACAGAAGCTTCAAAGGGCCTGAAAAGGAAGGAGGGGTCTTCAAAAAGTTCTCAAGAAAAATTCTCTTGAGACCTGGGTCAAGAGGACCATGACTAAGGATCAGCAAAGGCCAGGACCTCAGGTTTAGGAGAGAGAACATGCCTAGGGGGCTCCAGTTGGAGTGGCAATGCAAAGGGGATGCTAAAGAAAGAGCTGGGCTGCAAAACCACCCCCCCAGAGAACCTGTACAACAGGGCAATGGCTCAATGGTGTTGAGGTAGGGTTCAGCCCAGGTCAAGACCTACAGTCAGGCTAAGGGATAGGGTTAGGATAGAGACAAAGCCTCAGACTCCAGTTGGAGTGGGAATGCAAAGGTAGCTGTCCAAGGAAGGGGTGGGACACAACGAGAAATCTACACTGCTTATTCAAGAGGGCCATGAGTGAGGATCTTGGGATATGGCTGGGCCAAGGCCAAGATCTTGTGGCCTTGGTGTAGGAATAGTATTATGAGAGAGACAACATATATAGCTTCAGTTGGAGTGTTGTTTCAAAGGGGTTGATCAAGAACGGGATAGATTGCAAAGTCAAATCATTCATGGAAACTTCTTCAACAGTACCACGGGTGAAAGTCTTGAGACTAAGTTCTGCTGAGGCCAAGGTCTTAAGCCCAGAGTTAGGTTTAGGATTAAGTGAGAGAAAAAGCCTTCACTCCAGCTGGAGTGAAGATGCAAAGGAGTTGCTCAAGGAAGGGGTGAGTAGTGAAAAAAAAAGAAAAGGTCCCTTGAGAACTTTGTTAAAACAATGAAGTAATGAAGTCAGGGGGTCTTGACCTAAAGCTCAAACAGACCCAAGCCTGGCTTAGAGTTACATTTAGGTGTGGAGTTCAGAGAAACCCAAAGCTTAGAGCTCAAGTGCGGGAGGGACCTAGGGCTATCAATGGAATGGGGCTTCAAAGGGGCTGCCAAAGGAAGGGCTGGACTTCAAAAAGAAATCATTCTTGGAAACTTGACTGAGGGTCTTGGGGTAAGGCTCAGTCACTGACATACCGTAGGTTTACGTTTAGGCTTAGCGTTTTAGGTTAGGGTTATGGTTTATAGAGACAAAGCCCAGAGCTCCAGTTGGTGCAGGGCTGCAGGAGGGTTTCCAGGGGAAGGGATGGGCCAAAGACAGAAGTCATTACTGACATCTTGTTCAACACTATAGTGTTGGATGTCTTGGGCTAAATGCACAGCTGAGATCAACTCTGATCTCAACTGTGCCCCACTCCATAACCCACACGATACTGCTTTTGAAAAAGTTCCCAGAAATTATTTATTTTTGGACCCCCTCCCTTTGGCAGCCTCACCCTCACTGGAGCCTCAGGCTTTGCCTCTCACTAACCGTAACCTTAACAATAGGTCTTGTCCTTGGCTGAGCCTTAGCCAAAGTTGCCCAGCCATGGCCCTGTTTAAGAAAGTTTCAGAGGACTGCTGCAATGCTGTGCAGCAGTATTTGTGTTTTCTGAAGACTATATTCATGGCATTCATGGCATTTTTAATGCTGTATAACTCACCATGGTATTTTATTTTGGCGAGCATAAATGAAGCATCTCTGAACACGTCTGTGACCCCTGCATTCCAGTGGTATAAGGATGCAACTTTTGGTGAATTTTCGTGTAGCATGGTAAGAATAAAACACGTAGCATTTCCATAGCAGTTGGCAGCTTCACAGAGCCCCATAAAGATAAATCAATGGATATCTTTTGTGCTAATTTTCCTTTAATGAGATATATTTTAATGATTAATCTGACCAGCACTTTTGTAACAGGCACGCTTACTTTGAAGAATGTGAGGGTAACTCAGCCACCCCTCTCGTAAGGCCAATAGGTCTCTTCAAGGTGCTGCTGCTGCTCTGAACACCGAATGTGCAAAAGGGCCATAGGTCTGTGGTGGCAGGCAGAGCAGCTGGACCAAGTCTAGGAAGATAGGAAGCAACAGGAAAGGGAGGGAGAAGAATTCCTGGATGAAAGGAGCTTGAGAGTTTGCGGGGGAGAGAGGATCTGTGAGAGTCATAGACTCTAAATGATCTCACTGAGGTCTGGGGCAGTTACATTATCCTCTTGCTTCCTCTTACAGGAATGTACTGAGTCCAAATATAGTTTTTTTCTCATCTAAATTAGGTATTTGTCTTCTTTCTTGACTGGGAGATAACAATTTTTAATCATTCAGCTACATTCTCTCTTTTTGTTTGTTTGTTTTGTTTTGTTTGCTTTGTGGTTGCTTCCAATGTCCAATGAAATATTTCTGCATGTCTGCATGGTTCAGTCATTTGCTTTGCCCTGAAAGCAGATGATCACTTGGCAAAGCAGTCTGCTTCTACTCCCGCTTCTGGGGAAAATGCTTTGCCTCTACCATGTATTTCAGGAAAAGTGCCAGTGAAATAGCTTGAAGAAACATAGTCAATGAGTAAATATGTGTGCTGAGTTAAAAAAAAAAAAAGTTTATAAGCCAAGACAGGAAGAAGTTAGAGAAAACAATAGTGAGAAAAAAACCCAAAGTGACAAATGATCTAAAAGAAATAGGTTCGTTCTCTGGACAAAAAAAAGAGAACAGAAGAAAATAACTGTGGAAAGATAGAAGTGGAATAAAAAGGACAGTGACTAGGTAGCAATGAAGTGGGAAGTAAGGGAAGTAGAGGGCTGGCAGAATAATCTAGCTATGTAAGACCAAGCCTCACGATTGAGAAATAACGAGACACAGCCATAGGAACGGTGAAAGCAGTGCCAGGAAGAAATTGTTTAAGTGAGAAAAAGCAATCACACAGACAAGATGGGTTATTATACTACCAAACAACTTTCCCTTGACTTGGACATTTGCGTCATCATCTTTGATGTATTTGCATAAAACTGGCCCTAGTTTAACTTTTATGTGTATCTCAAAAACACAGTTCTTACCTGGGAGTTCTTATGTTAGATTTTTTTTATATTTGCAGCAAAGTTGTAAGAGAAATCCTGGCTTGCAACTCTCCAGAATTCTCCAAGGCTTACAGTAGTCTATTGTTTATACTTGCCGCCATGCAAGGGATTTTGATGCTCAAGATTACCTCCAGCGTGAAGCTATGCTTTGTTTCTGGAAAGTAATAAATGAAGCAAGGATATTCTTCTCAGCCATTGATTTCCTCTTTCATTTAGAATGATAGGTAGAATTAAAAAAATTAACACACTCTGTCTCAAAGGCTATTCCTAATAAAGTGTAGTTCCAGTAAAGCTGACAAGATCAAAGGCTGCCATTTTACATGCCTATACCCAAAGTGCACAGATTTAAGTCATTAAAGGCATTGATAGTTCTGATAATCTCATCTTTTATTGAAGCTGCTAAAAACAAAAGTATCTGAATTAGTCACCAAGTTTAGAAATGTCAATTTTATTCTTTTTTTGTTTATTGCAATATTATAAGTGTACTGCTGTGGCACGTGCCTGTGTAAAACTAATTTAAATTGAAGCTAACTTCTATACACAGACTGTGTTTTATGAAGATTACTGCATAGCAAAATAATTGACACATGTTTATAAACTGCATTTTATGGACAGACTACTGACACAGATTAATAACTGACATGTCTTAAACCAAATTATTTTTAGATTTATCGTGTGAATCCCTTCTTTTATAGAATTAATATTTTAATACAGCTAAATACCTGTAGCTATAATACTTTGTGTTTTGATAATCAACATTCTCTCTTACGTCTTTTTATTAATCCAAACTCAAGCAGCAAGTAAGCCAAATACACATTTTAGGTCCAATGTAAGATCTTAAGTTCCTGTGTGGCTGTGTAGAAATTTTCTCATGACATACCCACAACTCTAGCTCTGCAGACCAGAGTCTTCAAAGTGTGTGTAACGTTTGTCTCAAATACTTGCACATGGTTTGACACTTTTAGGAAGCAGTTAAGTGTTTTCTATTGGCTGCTGAGGACTACTCCGGAAGGCTTTGCACTGAAAACTAGAAAGTAAGTCAAATTGTGCACAGCTCAGTGCTGCCATAGCAAGAAAGTTTCTAGTTCATGAGCTGGTTTGCTTGAAACTACATCACACATCTCTGGTCTACCCTGCAGCTTGCAGGACTAGCACGCTCCTAGCTTCATGTGGTGGAGGAAAAGGAAAGGAAAGAGGGATTGTGTGTGACTTCCTGAGAATGTGGCACTGGGCAGTGAAAGCCTGGGAACAATCCTAGCAGAGAGGAGGTTTGAACTGATCATCTCTTCTGTTATCTTTATGTGTTTTATTAAGAAGTACCAATAAAAATTAAGAAACAAAAGTCAGGAAGTGAGTGAGTTGGACTTCAACTTGATGTGTGGTTCATTCATGTAGGTTTGGAGAAGTGCTTAATTATTGTTTCTGTTTTTTTCCAAATTCGGCTTTTAAAATGTGAAACTGAAGAGAACCTGACATGGGTGATGGAATAGCAACAGCAAGTTTACTTGTTATAAATGTTATAAAGCAGCTGTAAACGTTGGCTTCAGTCCTGTAGAAACAGCAGAAACTGTTCCAGCAACAGATGGTCGAGGGGTTTCCATTTATTCAGGGACTGTTAGTGTGTACCTGCCCATTTCTGTCTGCAGTGAAAGGATGCCGTGAGGACACAAGAACAATTGTACTGGGTCAAAGATACATCCAGCCCCGTATCCTGTCTCTGACAGTGGCCAATAGTATCTCAGAACAAAAGCAGCAAGAGTAGTTCCAGGGAAGCAGCCTTTTCTCAGTAACCTCGATTCTGGCTGTGCTTGCTGCAGCAGTTTGCCTTGAATCTTTGCTGTCAGTTCACTCTACCATCTACACTACCCCAGTTCTTAAAGCAGCTTTTGTGTGGACAAACTTATTATGTTCCACTGGAAAGCAAAATGGGTCTTTTTGCTAACTGCCCTTCTACACCAGTGGAGATGGCAGTGCTGAACCCACTTGTGACCCCTGGACTGTGCAAATGACCACCTGGGAAAAACCTGTGGATCTTCAGTTTCCATGAAATCCTATAAGAGCTCTGAGAAACCCAAGACTTTGTCCAGTTTAGCTATCACCCTGGCCATCTTCCCAGGAGATGTGCAGCTCACAAGCAAGGATGCAGATTGTGTGAAGCCCGTACATCTGTTCTTGAATTGTACTTAGCTAAGGCTGAGCTGACATAATTTCAGTTGGTCTGACCTTGTAAGTACTACTCTGCAAGAAGCAAAATTGTAGAATCAGATGTGTAAGCTCCCATCCAGCCAAGAATATAAGGATGAATTTAAGTCCTGTTGACTTACACAAGAAATAAGTGTGTGTTTAAGAGTGTTGCTGAACAAGAGATATTGTTGTCATTAAGTCATATTCTACTTTCAGACTTTCTAGAGGAGACATCCATTGACTTGAATGGAAATATGAGTGTGGGTTGGGCCTACACTGAAGAGTTTTGACCACCAGTCTGAAAAATATGTGAGATAATCTATTGCTCTTCAAAGTGACTTGTATACCTCCACGACAACCAGTATCACTCTACAGCAGCCTGTTTCATAATCATAAAACTGGACAATTTTCAGCAGCTTTTACTACCGTTTTTTTTCTTTCAAATCACAAAAATACTTTGTGTTACATTATCCTGGTTTAGTTTGAAGGCTTTTCTTTAAATAATAGTTATTAGCTATCTTGCTAATTTGTAACCCGAAAGAGCACTAGCACTTGAGCCACCGAAACTTTCATAAGTTTGGTGCTGATGGCTGGACATATTCCATATTTCAAAAGAACAATGTGCAGACAATAGTAACAGAAGTCCAAAGTAAGATGTACAAGTGGTTTCTAAATCTGCCCACAAAGATAAGGAAAATATGTATAGCATCTAAGAAGTTTCCAAACCCAGGAAAATGAGTGAGTTATAAATATGGGTACATTAAAGCTACATTAAAGTCGTCTCACTCTATTCACTCACGTTGTTGTAGCTCTGTAAAATACTCCATTCATTTGACTGAGAAAAATGTAAGTTTGTATGGCTGATTGATTACAGCCTTGGTAAAATGAAAATTATTAATAATATCATTTATGTTTAATGTTATTAATATTATTAATTCATTAGATCAGTTGGATAAGTTGTTCTCTCCAATTCTTCCTGAAAGCAACAGTTATAAAAATGACAAGGGAGGGAGGTGATTAGTGATCAAGATCAAATTAGTGACTAAGAGTGTATTTTAATTACAAGAGAAACATCAACATTACATAAGGGAGGATTTGACAGTTGCTGTGTCAGAGCATGTAGCTTTCACCTTGACATATAGTCATTACTCGGGTTTTCAGCACAGACCCATCCTGTGAAGAGTTTTTAACGGAAGTCCTCATAAAAACTTGAACCATTGTTGCATTAAATTTAAGCAGAAAACGATGAAAACCCTTTTTCATAGTTCAGCTCAAAGTGGGTGAAGTGCCTGATAAAAAGTTGTGTTGCTTCAGGCTCAGTCAGAGAACATCTGAGCTTGTAGACAGCAGCTGGTGAGAGGGAAACGCAGGAAGCACTTGGGTGTTCTGCAGTTGGGCGTCTTGCAAGAGCCATGCCTCTCCTGCGGGACAAGCAGGGCAGTAAACCGCCTTCAGGGACTAAGAGGTACCACGTGGAAAGAAGTGGTATAGACAGCTCAGCTTGCTCCACAGGTGGGAAATTGGTCTTGCTGGTGGAGAGCCAGGCAGCCGTTGGGACTGCGTGCAACCTCTGCCCGGTGAGGTTCACCACACTGGTTGGTGAGACATCTGCCTGGTGTTTAGGCCATCCTGTTTGCTGCTCACAAGCCGAAGACGATGTCCTGTTGGTCCCATGTGTGGGCCATTAGTTATGCGGCCTTCTCTCTAATATGTCTGTAGAGCAGAGCACAGACATATTGATGGACTGTGGCTCATCAGCAAAATATTTTAAATGCTGGGGAAAGTGCCATGTGCTTGTAGTTAATACTGATCAACCGCCAAGAAAACCTACCATGAACTATCAGTAACAGCTTTTCTCAATGTGGGAGCTAAATGGCAGAGGGGGATACTGGCAAAGAACCTAACATATATGTAAAGCTGGTAATTTATCATTCTGTATCAAGAATCGAACATGGGGTGGAATTAATGGTCAACAGGCAAATTTCTGTAAATGCAGGGCTATGTTGTCTGGTTAAGCTGTACTGGACACTGTACTGGAGAATCTGGGTTAGGATAGCAGAGGGAGAAAAACTAAAGGGAGCAGCTGCTGCCCCTGTGATACTGAGAGGATTTCTAAATTACTGTAGTGTGGATAACACAAATGGAGGCAAGGAGCCAAGGTGGGGAAAGTCATGCAGAAGGAAAGAAAAATTATGGACCTATCAAAGGGTGAGACTATGGAAAGCAAAGTGGTTTGTGAATTCAAATGTCCCCCACAGTGTCACTGTCACAATATCAAAATAGGCAGGAGGTTTATTTGCCAGTCCTGTTGGAAAAGGAGCTGCGCAGCTCAAAAACCAGCCTGACACTATCAGCCGAAACTGCTGATTTATAGTAGAATTCAGTTTCTCTTCCTCCTGAATAGTCATATCCCAGATTGAATTCATTGCAAACAGCTGCTGGATAGCCATATACCTGCTTTTTTTTTCTTTGAATTTTTGGAGGCTGACAGTTCAACACACACGTCAGGTTGTTAATTCTTCCCTGTCCTGCCTGATCCACACCCTGTACATCCTCTTCTACCCTTTGGAAACCTATCGACTTTAGACAACTTTGTCAATACTTCTGTGCTATCCTTTTTACCCAAACGTCTTCTGGTACCTTTCAGAGGTTATAAGATGACTCTTGTTCTTCCTCAACTGAACTGCTTGGGTGAGGTCCATTTGCTACCGAAATACCAAGGTGTGGGTGTATGAAAGTAGGCAGGTACGTATAAACTACATGGCTAAGCTACCTCAATAGATGATCTCCTTCTATGACAAGATTACCAGAATACTGGATGAGGGAAAGGCTGTTGATATTGTGTACCTGGACTTTCAAAAAGCATTCGATACTGTCCCCCATACAATTCTTGTGGAAAAACTGGCTTCGCACGGCCTGAATGAGCATACGATCCGCTGGATCAAGCACTGGCTGACTGGAAGGTCCCAAAGAGTGGTGCTCAATGGATTTAAATCCAGCTGGCGGCCGGTCACAAGTGGTGTGCCTCAGGGCTCAGTGTTGGGACCATTTCTGTTCAACGTCTTTATTGATGATCTTGATAAGGACATAGGGTGTATCATCAGCAAGTTTGCAGATGACACCAAGTTAAGCAGGAGTGTTGATTCCCAGGAGGACAGGGAAGCTCTACAGAGAGACTTAGATAGGTTGGATCACTGGGCCAACATCAATGGTATGAGTTTCAACAAGGGCAAGTGCCAGGTTCTGCACTTGGGCCACAATAACCCCATGCAGCGCTACAGGCTTGGGGAGGTGTGGCTGGAAAGCTGCCTGGCAGAAAGAGACCTGGGGGTTCTAATTGACAAGCGGCTGAATATGAGCCGGCAGTGTGCCCAGGTGGCCAAGAAAGCCAACGGCATCCTGGCTTGTATTAGAAATAGCGTGGCCAGCAGAAGTAGGGAGGTGATTGTGCCCCTGTACTCAGCACTGGTGAGGCCACACCTCGAGTATTGTGTCCAGTTTTGGGCACCGCAATACAAGAGAGATATCGAGGTGCTGGAGCGAGTGCAGAGGAGGGCAACGAAACTGGTGAAGGGCCTAGCAGACAAATCATATGAAGAGCGGTTGAAGGAGCTGGGACTGTTTAGTTTGAGGAAAAGAAGGCTGAGGGGAGACCTCATCACACTCTACAACTATTTGAAAGGACACTGTAGAGAGGTTGGTGCTGGTCTCTTCTCACAGGTAATTAATGACAGAACAAGAGGGAATGGCTTCAAGCTCCAACAGGGTAGGCTTAGACTGAACATTAGGAAAGAATTTTTCACAGAAAGGGTGGTTGGGCATTGGAATAGACTGCCCAGGGAGGTGGTTGAGTCACCATCCCTGGATGTGTTTAAGAGACGTTTAGATGTGGTGTTGGGGGATATGGTGTAGGGGAGAACTTTGTAGAGTAGGGTAGATGGTTGGACTCGATGATCCCAAGGGTCTCTTCCAACCTAGACAATTCTATGATTCTACGATTCTATGATTCTATGATGGAGATACAGAATCAAACAGTCAGTGTAACTTGGAGGTGATTCAGTTTACCGAAAAAGTTTGCCCATTGGGTGTTCCTGTAGTAGACAACTTATAGATGGTCAGATAACTGTTCTTGCAAGAGAAAATGAGCATAGACTTAATCCATTAGCTAGATGTCACCCTTAGGTTTTGCTGTGCCTGAATAGGATCATGACATAAAGCCTGCTGTTAGGGACCTTTTTCTCCGCTAGGGATTATGTCAAATATAGATTCACCCTCAGGGGGTTCTTTCAGCCTCAGTTCTGACAGTGGATTCAGTCACAGCACAATCCCCCGTTCACGCTAATGTTATGCTGTCTCTGCGATCTTCAGCATTTGCTACATAACGTGCTATTCCTGTGAAATGGGCTCAGTTGATTCAATGGTTAGATGACCCTAGACAAAGATTTTTTTCTATGTTAATACAAAACTTTACAAGTTCAATGCTTTTTTTTTTTGGCAATATACAAATGCTTTGCCTGTTTTAAAAGTACATGCTTTAAATTAATCACATCCTTCTGAGCAATAAAAGATTTTAAAACTTTCTCAGCTGACCTATTGTTTCTAGCTCCTTCTATTATATTTTATAAAATATTTGATGGGATAGCAAGGACTCTTGGCTAATGATTAGACAGGATAGCAAACATGTTTTGGGGGAGTAATAATGTGTTTGGAGTAGGTGATGCCTAAACGTGGTTTACTGGAACTAGGGCGCAATGACAAATATTGTACTTGGAGGCTGAGCAGTGGTTATTAATTAGCCATACTCACTTATTTTAAGATCTCTCTGGTGTACGAGTATTGCCGGTTTCGTAAATCTTCCCATTCTTTGTCAAGGTAGCTTATTCAATGAAAATAGCAACATGTGGCAGGGTCAGTACACCCTCATTTATTTTTATATTTTCTCTTAATGTACACTGAATTTAAAAATATTTGCTCTGCCTTCCATTAACTATAAATGTCATGCTGCCCCTTAAAAACATGCCATAAGACATTTCTTAATCTTCTTACTCAAATCTGCCCGATACTTGTTCAGTACAACACATAGAAATGTTTCACTACACACAGTTTACAGCCGCGGGGGAGTACTGCACCTTCTACTCTGACTTATGTAATTTTAAGTCATTAAGTTTTGTACAAATATTCTTTTGTAAAGACTTACACAGAGTAAAATTGCAGTGGTTAGGATGAAGAACTGTGTGCTACTGGCCAAGAGTACGCATGCGCAGGGTGCTACTAATCTGGGGCATCTAAACAACAGATAAGCTGTGCCTTGCTCATCACAGATGAAGCACAGAGGAAAACAAAAGTACTCTGACATCGCAGATCTGAGGAAGTTTTCCCAACCCCCAAACCTAACAACTGATATAACTTGTTGTATCAATGACCAAAACTTAGAAACATGTTTTTAACAGTTTAATAAGTGTTATTTAACCACAGATAGCCTGCACACACACTTGTGTGGATGCACATTGGACACAGAACTCTTTCCAGAAGAGTCACCTTCTAGAAACATCTGACCTTATTTTAAAGGCTAAGTGATGGTAAAGTCACTGTCCTGGTCTTACCCTGTATTTCTAGGCTGAATTTCCCATCTTTGACATCTGGCAACGACTTTTTGTTATGCCTCTATTAATTACGTTAAAAAATCCTACACAGTCCATGGGAAAATACTTACAGAGCAGGATCCAAACCATTTCTCAACCTTCTTTTCAAGAAGCTAGGTACTATTATGTTCCTCAATCCTTGCATCGGTTTCATGGCCCTTCTCTGAATTCACTGAAGCATGTGGACATTGGCTATATGATCTTCTTCAGTTTGAATAGCTTTTCTACACCTGTTGGAAAGGAAAAAAAGACAAATTTACTTTTTCAAACCTAATATACTGAAAACAAATCATGGATTATAGATAAGATATATGGCTTATCTGTACAACAAGAAAATGAAGATATTCATTGAGTTTCTACGTGTCCTCAACTTGGTCTGACTTTTTAAGGCATATTTCCAAACATATACTCATGTCATCATTTGTGTTATTTATTTCTTGGCTCCCAAATTAAAGCAACACTGGAAAAATACTTTTACAATTTAAACTCAATTTGTTCTTTGAGTTTCTTGAGTGATTAGTTGGAAGTGGTTTTCTGTTTTCTAATGTGAATGTACTGCTTTTCTTAGGGAGATTAGAACAGGGTGGTTTATCTTGTTTGTCTTGGTTTTTTAACAACTTTAAAAAATAAAAAATGTACTTACAAAATCTTCCCCTCCTTTGCCTCTTGCAGACTCCTGAGTAAATTAGAAAATTATAACAACAATAAAGTACATAAATTTACATTACTCGTGGCAGTTATCAAATGTGTGTTTTGAGATGAGTCAGACTTTAACACGAAGCCCTGCTGTGTGACCTTTCACTCTGATTGCAATCTCGTCTAAAGACAGTTTTACTAACACTGCCTACAGCCTTTTCCCAAATTTCTGCCTTCCAAAACTGAGTCTTTTAAAACTGGAAGGTATAACCTATGTATTTAGTTTTCAGACATTTTATCTGATGTCTCACACTGAAATGCATATTTTTGCATTGTCACTGTTCAGACAGTGTCATAACAGGGTTATCTGCTCTGTTGTCTAGTCATTTCCAGCAAACCCCTCCCAGTCTATCATGGTTCTGGCAGCTGCTGAGCAGATATCTAGTACAATAACATGATGATTTGTTTCCTGTGCGGTTTCTGCTTTCTACTTTTGAATGTATCAATATGTGCTGCTGTTGTTGTTTTCCTGTGTGTATGATTTGGTACACATGTACTATGATTTTTTGGGGGCAGTCAATCTTATTCTTTTTCACATAGAGGACTCCTTCTTGAATCTCTAAAGCTGATCTCTCTTGGGATGTGCCCAGATTCCTGTATTCTGCCGAGTTCAGAAGCCAGCAAGTGCTGAGGCGTGAACATGAGGAAAGAGAATAGCTCCAAGTCGTTATGAAATAAAAAGTCCTGGGCACTGACAGTGATGGAAGTCAGCACAAAACCCTATTTAGTTCTTAGGTGTAGCAGTCTACATATCCAAATTACATTAAAGCACAGTCATCTTAAATTTAGTGTAGGTGTGATGTCACTCCTTTACATTGCTCTTTCCCCAGTCAGAGATGATAGACTTGTGTCATCTCAGATTACTGTGGTGTATCTGAAGTCACTTTATCTGTGGAGAAGTGACTCACTGATTTTCTGATTTATGAGACATCAAAATAAATGCATGCATCAGCTAAGTGATTTCAAAGACCTTTGCTGTGCAGAGTGAACAGAAACAAGATGGTTGTGCTCAAACTCAGTGTTGGCTGATCTCAAAGATTTTTCAAGCATCTTCAAGAGATGCTTAAAAATATTACCAAGGTAAATGATGAATGAATATTTTCTTCTTTGGTAGAGTTTTTCTTTAATGAAAATGAAAACGTGGTACTTATCTTAACTGAAACTGATCTAGAAATAGAAAAAAGCAAACAAACAAATAAACAAACAAACAAGTTTCTCCTTCCAAATCTTTACAAGATTGTTTCAACTTTTTAAAGTTTTAAAATACTTAAAAGTTTTCAAATCTAAACATAAAATTCAGAGATTAGGTGTGCCTCCCAGAATTGAATTCCCCACGAATCTTGTGTTACAGATACAGTTAACTACCTGTGCAGTAGCATCTACTGAGCAGTCATTTAGAAATTAGGTTTAGATCCCCTAAAGGTCATTAGTCTGGCAAATCTGATTGCTACATGAAATGTAGTGAAAAGGCAAAAGTACATGTCAGTAGGCAGGAGCTGATGAGTCAAGACTGACATTAAAATTTTACTGGAAAAAAAAAAGCGAAAAAAAAAGCCAAAAAAAAAAGCTGCTGTTCTTTCCAAAAACAAGGCAGCCATTGCCTGCTCATCCAGTTTTGAGCAGAAAACCAGATATACAGTGAATTCTCCAGTCTCACCTAGTGCTGCATACAGGGTTCTGCATACATCTGTGGAAACCATGTTTCCCAGAAGAAGGGAAACGTGAGGATGGAAGCTGTGTGCCATGTCTGAAGTAGCAAGACCACTCTAGACACAGCCTGAGTTGCGTCATCTCAAAAGGCAGGGCTTTCCTGAGGCCAGTGGGCTCATCACGGTGTGACATCAAAAGGAGTGCGATGGGCTCACAAATTGGTAAGTGAGGGGCAGGAGGAAAACTTGAAAGATTGTGCAAAAGGCCAGTGTGGTAGTGCCTGGTATATGGAGAGAAACACAAATTCCCCCTAGGAATCAATCAGCCAGCTCTAGGGAATGAATTCACAATGCGGTATAGTTATGGACTTACGCAGACATAGTTAAAATGTAATAGCAGTATGGAAGTAATGTACATTTAAAGGACCGCAGGGCTCAAATGAAAAGATAGTTTTCAAAATGATGTGCTTTTCATAGATCATGTGGTTGGAAAGGCAGTGGGAAAAAAGACCAGGTATAGGGTTTTATCTCCCTGTACAAACAGATGGGCTTCTGTCAAAATGCAGTCATTGCACTCTGCTTGTAATACATCAAGATACTCCACTCCTTGGGTGCTTCGGCTTTGCATTTACAGCCATCTTTACTTTCATAGTATAGGTGCTTATAGTCATATAATTAAAAAGAATACATTAAACCAATGAATTATAGTGGCAGCTCAGTTTTCTGAGACCATATAAATTAATTGCTTTCTCATGATTCTCTGACCTTGCTTCAGTAAGTAGGTAGGATGAATTCATGTGACATTTACTCTTTGCCAGCTTTACTTCCTGAACATCCTCTGCAAAGCAGCAGATTAATTTTTCAGGGTTAAAGCGTGGTGTAGAAAACACAGCTGTAGAAGAGACGAAGAGGTTAAGAAACCCTCTTACCACACTCTACCATCCACCAAAAAATTAGCGACAAGACCCAGAGAACTTTCTTCCTGCCAGCCTTGACTGGATGGGAAAGGGGGTGACGGCCGATTTTCGTTTTGTCCCTGAAGTATTGTGGCTTAACCAGTGGGTACATTCAACAGCACATTGCTGCTTTCCCCCCCGTGCCGTACCGTGGGATGGGGATGGATGGCGAGGGAGGGCAGTGCCTTTGAAGGACTGTGCAGTTATGCACAGATCAGTGCCCGGCACTTTCCCTAACCTCAGAACAAACACCGTTCGCATGAGCATGACTTGAATACAACTTGAAATAAGAAAAAAAAATGACAAAAGAGGATTAATAGAAACTGTTCTAACAGGAATAGCAATTGGATGCCACTTTAAAATTGCTGAGACTCATCATTTTGTCTTTCTGATATTGCCTGGGAGAGGAACTGCAATAGGTAATAAACCATTAACAATACAGAGGAAAAAAACAACACCCACTCTGTCTGATGTTTTGCCATGAGGATCTACTGGCTACCAACACAAAGCTTTTCAGGTCACCGTGTTCCATATTTTCTTGTGAAACGTACTGTGCGCTTCGGTCACTTGAGTAAATCTGTGGATGCAGTTTCCTAATAAAATTTTTATTTTATTGCCTAATAAAAGGGACTTAAAAGACCATGTGGATCTGTAATTGAAGATTCTGGGCTTAAAGAGAGAACAATTTTATAGGAGCACAAGGGACATGGTATTTGTTATGAGAGTAGAGCCTACCCGCATCATAATTTCTGCACAGCAGATGTGGAACAAAGTGATGCAGTGAAATGGTTGGAGGCAGACCCCAGCTAGCCCTGGATTGGTGCTGAAGGAGTAGGAACAAAACCAAGGAAAAGGAGCCTTTCCCAGGTTTTGCTCCAAGTGAGGTCAGCTTCCCTCCAGCCCCCGGCACCCCAGGGTCACCCTGACGTACCCACCCTCTCCTGCAGCATGAACCCTGCTCATGGCTCTCAGCAGCCGTGTCGGGGCAGCACAGGCACCTCCCTGACCAGCAACAGCCCCCAAACAGCTCATTTTAGCCTTGGCTTTGGCAAACGGAGCTGAGCAGCAGCTTCATGCTGGGAGACCCCCAGCAAGAAAGTTATGGCCTGCTACAGGTGTAGGACTTGAAACAAGACTGTTTCAGAGGTCTGAGGTGCTTGGCTGAGTGACGACGATGCTCTACACTATGTTCATATAAATAACCCGAGCGATGCTCCTCACTGCATCTCATCATGCCCAAAGCCTTTCTGCAGGGGGTGGTGG
Source organism: Ibidorhyncha struthersii (assembly GCA_013398815.1). Classification (NCBI taxonomy): domain Eukaryota; kingdom Metazoa; phylum Chordata; class Aves; order Charadriiformes; family Charadriidae; genus Ibidorhyncha; species Ibidorhyncha struthersii. The sequence goes on from VZSZ01008543.1 coordinate 59,486, forward strand.
GTTTCTCCACACCTCCTGCTGCTGGGCAGAGGCTTTACTCTGGCCTTGGCCTGCCCAAGGGAAATGCTTAAAAAAGGAGATATTTAATTGTGGTCTGAAAGTGTGTGAATTGCAGAGTTCATTTGATACATTATTTTTTAAAAATGCATGCTAGCCAGCCCATACTGGTTCTCTTCATTCAGATAAGTGTTTTAAGATTCTGCAGTCCAGTTGAGGCTGGTTAATTACAAAGATTATTTGATTGATAAAGTATTCCTCAAGTAATCTTCTGTCACTGAATATTTAATTTTGAAAATTTAAGCATCCTACACAGATCTGTAACTACTGTAAGGAGGAGAGTTAGTGTTATTTCCTTTTCAGAAAACGGTTTTGTTTATAATGTGTTTTTTTTTCCTAATAACACATGGTGCCATCTTGTGCTTAAGTAAACAAATATGGGCATATTTACTTTGGGGAGCGTGTAGATTTATGCCTGTGATCATACATAAACAATACATTTCTTATCAAATCGTACTTTTTTACTTTGTATTTCTCCAAAATTTCCCGATCCAGTCCTGCTCTGGAGGAATCATGACTGATTTACCCTAATGGGCTAAAAGATGACAAGCTACAGTTTCTCAGTGACTTAAAAAAAAATTGTTGAAATAGGAAGATTTCAGCTATATCTCTCTTTGAGTTTTTTATTATTTCACTTAAGAGCTCAAAGAAATTATTGGAAGGAAGAAGACTGTTGTAATCTCCTCTGCATCAATATCCACTAGCCTGGTAATGTTATTCAAAGTCAAGACGATACAGTGCCACAAAGACAGGCTCTAATCTGGAAAAGATGGAGATAGATAAACTCACAGATTAGAAAATGATCAAGAACTAACTGAAGTGGAGATTTTTATGGACTGGCCATCAAACAGAAATGCAAAATTAAGGAGGACTAAAGGCAAAATTCTTGAAGGAGTTATTTTAGGATCTTTTCTATTAATTTCCTGAATTATTTGTCAAAATACAGAAGGATAAATACATGAAGTAGTACCTTGAGGACAGGAAGAAAATTTACTAGCAGAAAAATAGAGAGTTGGGCGTGAAAAGGTCAAGCACACAAAAATTTGCTGGAAACAGGAAACACATTGATTGGAAGAGGAGGAACTTCAGAATATTACACAGTCACATTTTACTAATTCGTTAATGTGCTTTGATGGCATAGAAAACAAAGGATATTCTAGAGCATATGAAAAAGTAGAAATTTGAAATGTGTGTGCCATTGTACAAGGCACTGCTGTTATCTGGGATGACAACTGAATTTTCATCATGACTGGAAAGGATTGTTGAAGCTGATATAGAGAATGGAAAGCCTTTTGTAGATCAGAAACTAGAAAGGATTCATTTTTTTAACACAATTAAACAAAGGCTGAGAGAACATGTTATTGCTTTTATAAATACATTTTGAGGGAAAAATAAGCTAAATGGCAGTATTGGCACATGCCCTGGTTTGAGGTAAAACAGGACTAATTTTGTTCAGTAGCTTCACTTTTTAGCTGGGCCTCTTCTAACTACTGCAATTAACAGCATATTGTGCAGGCAATGTTCGCTCTCTCAGAGTGATAAAACCAACGTTTATAGCTGATGCCCAGGCATGGTATGCGGAGAGGCTCTTGCTTATACTTATCGCTGTAACAGCCAAGGCCAACCAACTTCGTTGTTTGCCACGTTGGAGGGTCAGAAGTGGAAAAGCGCAGTGGGGTCCCACCTGCAGGGAGGAGTGGACAGGACAGGTGACCCAAACTGACCAACAGGGTTTTCCATCCCATCTGCATCATGCTCAGTATAAAAGCTGAGGGTCAGATCTCTTTGGGCTCTCTCTTTCTCTTTTCCCTCTCTTTTACACTCTCTCGCTCTCTCGTTCTCTTCACTTCAGTTGTCTGCCTTCGGTCCCAGTCCTGAAGGCAGACCCGGAATCCAGTTCCCGTCCGCCACTGAGTCCTGGGACTGCCCCAGTGCCAGCTGGTGTCATGATTGTCATCTTGGGAGCTTGATACGGTTTTGTATATACGTCATTATTTCCTTGTATGTTATTATTTATATCTCATTAAAGTAGTTTAGTTTCTTCTAAACTCTTAAGTCTCTTTTTCCCTCCTCTGCCTCTCTTTTTGAAGAGGGGTAGAGGGGAGCATCTGTCGGTCCCACCTGGGGTCCCCCACATCCCCAGTGTCCGATTTGGCCTAAACCATGACAGCACAAGAACGCCTAGGCATAAATTCACCAAAAAGAACAATAGTCTTCAAATTAAAAGAATATTTCTGATCATAAGACCAGTAAGGATCTCCAATAACCTGCCATTTGGAGTAGCAGAGACAAAAAAATATACACACCTAACTATTTTAATGCTATGCTAATTTAATAGCTATCACTCTCAGTAACTGAAAGTACCTTATCATCTAGAATGATATGATATACAGCTACTTCTTGCCAGGACCAGAGCAAGATTAATTACTGAGTATTTCCACTTTTTTTTTTGGCTTTATTCATTACTGTCTTTTTTCTGACAAACATCATCATTAGTATTTCTTCTATCCCTTGCACATTTAAAAAATGGACTTAGGTTGTACTCAGCACACCCTGCCAGCACATTTTTCTACCTGATATCTTGTTCCGCTTCATAATTTTTAATTTAGAACAATCATCACTTTTATTGTGTCATTATAATTTATGGACCGGGCTCTCCTTTTATTTTGCACTTGGCTGAAAAAAAAGAACCCCCAAACTTCTCTTTTGGTGATCCAGTTTACTTCCTAATAAAATAGACCAACAAAACTGTAAAAGTGGGGCAAGTGGGGGGAGCAGAAGGAGGAACAAGCAGCCAGAGACCAGAGCTTCTTTTGGTAACATCACTCTGCAGGTGGCATGTTGCAAAACTCTTTGGGGGTCCTGGTTGCATTTACCATGAGCTTTCTCTGCTTCTGTGCCAACGAGATGCATAAAGACAACAAACTGTCTCACCTTCAGCTGCCACTTCACAGCACATCGTAATGCCTGCCCGAGCACTCACAAAATTAACATAACTCATCTCAAGTCAGAATAACAGTTTCCAAACTGTGCGTGGCGTGAAAGTCACTTCTTCTGTTTCAGGCCTGACGGAGTCCCTGAGTGAACGCTTGTCTGTATTTGCTGACTGTGAGAATTGTTCAGGTACAGGTATTACCTCTCTCTACAAGCCTTGCCTCTCTTAAAACTGCCTCTGGGAGCCTTAAGAATGAGAGGGCAGCTAAAGGGAGCAGAAATGCACTTATATGTGACTACACAAAAAAACAGACAGTAACCAGCACTTAAATAAATCCGCACCCGCTAAAGTATTTCGCTGGTTATCCCACCTGCCCCCGCCCTTCCCTGGCTCCCAGCTGGCAGTGCTGTAATGGTATTTACTAGGTCCCTGCTGACATTGACTGACTGCCATTTGCAGTGATGTGCCCACCTTCCTCCCTTCGAATGAGAACACCACAAGCTACAAAGACAATTTTGACCCCATGCATGGTGCATGGGCTGAGACTCTACAGCCTCACATTGGGTTCTGAAAAATACCTGTTGTGAAGAACTAGAGGGATAGCATCGATCTCTTGTGTTTCTTGTAAGTTATCCCTAGTGCTGGATTCACCCGTGCCTCCTTCTCCCTCACCTGCGCCATGTTTCACACCCATAGGGCTCTTTGCAAAACAAACTGGCTCAGTCAGCCCCGTAAAGTGCTTATCTGTATTGCCAGCTTCAATACCTTCTGGGGGTTATCTCTTTAAAAATACTCAAGTCGTTCAGCCTGAGACCATCAACCTGTTCAGTCATCCTACAAAATTGCTCTCCAAACCCTAGGAAACTTGAAATGTTGACCATGAAATACAGGAGCCCTTAAGAATTTCTGTTCGAGGAATCAAATGTAGCAAGATGCTTTGTCCAGGTGTTGTAATATGACTTGCTCTTACTGAAACAAGTAATTCAATGTTGCTTACGTGACAGATTTGCCAGCAAAACCATATTATTGTCTCTGCCTAATCAGCCGTGTGACATCAATGTGGTGAGTTAAATGTGAGGGACCCTGCAAAAATGTAACCCCTTCTATTGAATAAGCTGTGAAACTTTCCATTTGTTCATCTAAATCTCTGGCATACGCTGTAGCTATAACTTACAATCAATGACCTGTTTGAAGTGTTAAGATGTACATCCAGGTAACTTGCCATAGGGAAGAAATTATGCCACTGAGGCAGCATTCCCAGAAGACATTTTGTGTGAAATAGATATTAATCAAAGCAATTGGAGCAGTACCTGGAGGGCAGCAGACTATACTTCATCAAGTGTTGCTCAAACCAACACTGGCCTCTGCCCGCTCTCAGCTGTGTACACAAGGGCGGCTCTCGCAATTTCAGCAGGTAAGGAAGTGGCCAGTTGCACACAGAGACAAAGCCGGCGTGCTCTGATAACGACATTTCCAGCGAATTTCAGTTTGTCAGAGATGTTCTTTTTTCCTTCCAGAGGTAAGATTTGAAGACTAAGAAAAATACTTGAAATTACCACATTATATCACATGAGACATAAGAAGGAGAATGTGGAAATCAAACTAGATTTGTGGGTCACTAAATGCCACTCACCTTAAAATGCACGTTCTCCTCTCTTTCTGGTTTTGCTGCCTGACTGTGCCCCTGTGCATCGCTGTCAGCCAGAGGATGAGCTTCCTGAAGCATCCATAGGGCTCCCACTTTGTTCACTTGGCAATAACTTCAGAGATTATTGTCCAGCAATGATTTAAAGGAGTCAAACACAAGAAGCTAAGCTGTAATTAATATTTTTACAAGCCAGTTTTTCACTGTCACCTTGTGTTTCTGTGGCCTGTTATGCATTTGGCAAGCAAGCATTTACCCTTAAAAATGTTCGTCTCTTCCACCCACAGCAGGACAGAATGATAAGGGTTATGGACTCCTAAAAATGCTGCACTGAAAGCTGTGAGGAACCTAAATTATCGTTATTTACACTCACCCTCATCTTTTGCAGTAGCGTGATGGAGACAGGCATTGTTCAATGAAAGCCAGCAAGACATGGTTTATCGCCATTTATCGCTCCGAGATACATGTGTCTTATTCAGCTGAGCTCTTCTCTGTCTTTTCCTGATTGTTTTCTGCATGGAAATTATAGAACTACTTATGCTTTTTTACATCCCTAAATTTGATTGTTTCATAAGGCCTTAGAACATTTAAGTGCTTTGACAATTCCATTTAACTTTAGGTTAAGATATATTTCTGTCTTAGGTGACTAAATATATGCCTAACCCATGCAAAATCCCCACTTTTGACACTTTCTCATTCATTAAAACCAGCAAAACCCAACAATTTTTTTCTTATCATTATTTTAAGCCTTTCAAATTCCTAACTGAAGTTTTGCAGTCATGACAAATGTAATGCTTCACAGTCCACTTTTGAGATTTCAAGTACCCTGCTGCAGTTTTTGTCAGTCTAACTTTCTTCTAAGAGCTTCCTACGTATTCTATTGTAGTTGATCTGTATATATTTTTCTCTGATTTTCAGAAACCATGTCAAGCTGACCTAATCAAATATGAAACTGGATTCTTTGCAATAGTTCTCTCTGTTAGGAAGGTGCGCTAGAATTTTCAATAGGTATGGTTTCAACCTCTTTTGCCCTCAAATATATTAAAGTGCTTTTTAACATGTACGCAGTGCCCTGTGCTGTTGGGATAGATGGCTACATGACATCTGCCCGTCTGTCCACTTTTATCTCAATTATTACAGTAACCGAGCTCTTCACAAGCACTGAAGAATGCATTGTTCCTCAGAACACCCTGTGGCTTTGAAGTAGGAACTTGATTGTGTCTGGTGGGGAATGAATGGACAAGACAGATTAAGGGCTAAACCCTAAAGGTACCTAAGGCTTGGAACACTGAGATGAAGAGCATCGAGGGGCACTGAACCCGGGGTATTCTTGCCTCCAGACCAGCCAGCCCTGTGGAGAATTAGGCGCTCATGGAACTGATCCTGAGAGACCTCCGAAGCTATCGAAGATATAATTTCAGAAGGAGGAGGTGGATCTTAAACGTCTCTGCAGGTTCCTGCTCTGGTGAGTAGATACACTTGGTAAAGCAAAAATAATAGAAATGATTGGAAGGCACTAATCTCAAATACCTGAAAAGTTAGACTGTGCCTAAGGAATAGGAGGGGGAAACCTGGGTTGAAAGCGGTTAGACAGAACAGGGATCTAAACCAAGTTTCTTACACACCACACAGAGGTCTATTCTAGCTACAAGAAGATGTTTTCTCCTCCCCAGTGCTTGCCTTGTTGTTCTACTTAGCAGGATTTTCAGTTAAGCGTTTCTGAAGTCCATAGTAGCTCATTGGCTGCCGGATTGTATCAGTGCTTGTAGCACAGTAACTTTGCACAATCTTAGATATGGGGGATGCTCAGAGACTTAAGGGGTTAGGGAGTAACCAGTGTTTTCTCAGATCATCCATGGCACCTACCTGGACTGTGGCCTTTGTTTTATCAAAAGAGATATCAGATGCCCTTTGTCTACAGGAACTGAACCAAGTCTTCTTCATATGACCTGCCTTACCCCTGAGCACTTTTACATAATTATATGTGCCAGTAGAGATCGTAAAAAGGAGGATACAGCTTTCCTTGAACTTCTGATTATCTTTCTCAGTATTATTTGGTGTGAACTGGTGAACCTTTGACCATCAGTTGGGTGTTTCTTCATTAAATCTTGGATAGAAAGTTGAGAACGTGTTAATATTTGTACCTCCATATAAGCCACCTATTTCTACATACTCCATAGCCTTCAGCTAAAAATAGTTTCCCCTAATCATGAAAGATAGTTTTAGAGATTTTTTTTTTAAATTAATTTTCACCTATATCTTAGATATTATGAATTTTTTGCAAGTTATTCACACTGCTTTCGGTGGCGTGTTTGCTAGCTTTGAGTAGTCTTAATCTTCTGTCCAAGTCAAATTATTTTGTATCTGTTCTGTGAAAGGATGACTTCCAAAGCTGTCTTTCTTTCAGTAAACACTACTGAACATATCATCATTGCCATGTCACATGCTTAAGTTAATGAAGGTACAGAGAGCCATTTCCTTTTCAGTTTTCTCCTCCTCGTAAACATATCTGTAGACTGTTATACTGGAGAGAACCTGTTGATGCTAAGATTAAATTATGTGAAGTAGCACTGTGTAGAATCTAGCATCCAACTGGCCAAGAAGGAATAAAAGCTGGAAAGGCTGAGACTACATTCAGTGAATAGATTCCTTAATATCTTGTTAGCCTTCTGCCCTAGAGAAATCTGGCAGCGTTCTGGAAGATACTGCTGAACGAGTGCTCAGGGACCTTAAGCAGCTAGAGTGATGGTGGGAGGATCACTTGACTAGTATTTCTCCCTAATTGTTATTTTTTTATATAATACCCTTCCTTCACAAGTATATTTATTAGCATTTTCAACCATTTTAAAAGTATTGTTCTTTAAAGGAAAAATCCTGTTACGTTTTCTACTTGCCCTCTTTCTCAAATGAGCGTATACAGTGGAAAATAGTACAACCTGTGTTGGGACTCTTAGGTTACTTTGTCTGTCACCTGTCCCATCTGAATCTGGGCACGTGGAAGCACCATCTGGATGTTCACTATTTTCTAGCATTTCACAATGCACAGGCTATTGCTACACCTACAGCGAGGAATGTTCCCTTTACAATATTGCACACTTTACAGCAGCCCTTTGATGAAGCTGGCATAAAAATACAAATGGGAAATGAGCATGGAATGAGAGCAGGTTCTTTAGGAAAAAGCTCTTATAATATTTGTGAGACCTAAAGAAATATCTACTAAAGTTGCTGGTTTTATTTGTTTTGTGGTGGATTTTTTTTTCTCTTTCTTTTAACAGAGAAAAGTTCTCAGGCTGTATGTTTAATAAAACTAATTTAAAACTTAATAATTCATGAAGTTTTCTTTAATCAGATAGCTACCTAAATTTGCTTCCTTAACAAGCTCCACCTACAAGTTGAGGTTGATATATACAATTTCTACAGGAAAAAAGCTATTCAAAAAGAGACCAAAATCTGTGTTTGGGTTTCTCTGTCATGTGGCAAGGATGTTTTAAACAAGACAGAAACAGCAGCTGAAATAAACACTATATATTCATTCCACGCATCCTCTGGAAAAGCATTTTTGCCGTTCAGATCTATGAAGTACGTGATATCACAAGTTAGCATTTCTAGAGCAAACTCTAACAACTCTCATACTCATTTTCTTGCCGTGATTATGCCCACCCACAGTAAAGGGCAATGAGGAGTGATGAGATATTTCTCAGTCAAGGAGAGCATTTAATAGGTCTTACTCTCACTCTTATGAGAAAATGAAGAATCCACCATACACAGAAGGACACATACAAATCCTTCAACTTTTTTCCAATCAAAACAGAACGGTTCTATTTTAGCCACAGAAGATAATTATGGCTGTTCTGCATTGAAATATTGTCCAAGATGAAATACCTCCGAGATGGATTTTATCTTCAGAAAAGTGCCTTTATTTCCAAAGAATGTAAATGACATAGTGTGACTGCCAGGAAGACACCCAGGACCGACAGGTGGGTGTCCCAATGAGGAGTGACATGAGAAACATCTGACACATGGCAAGTAATGGAAGGCCTGTATGCGAAATTTCCTGATGACCCCTCCTCAGTCAGAGGCTGGATAGCAGCCAGAGCTCTCACACCTTCTACAGGACATGTTTTTACATTAACAGTAACATACCCATCTATAAACATTTCCAGTCCTACAGGAATAAAATGTTTTCGTCCCATGTCACAGGGAAGATGTATCCTAAGAGTTCCCAAGAGAAGTTTTCTAAAATGATCCGTCATGTGGTGGGGGCATGCGTGGGGAGGAAGTATTTCCTAAAAGTAATGCAGCTGGTGCAAAAGGGCCGTAGAGTCCAAGGAGCAGAGCATCTGAAAATCAGTACGTAACAGCTGGCACAAGTGATGGTGCCTGAACTGCCAGATCCTCTACAGACTTACCTTCAGTTCCTTCTGACTTTGCCAAAAGTAAGTGAAGGATAAGAAAACAGTGATTTTCTGGAAGGAGATGACAACAGCAGGACAGGGCCAGGAGGCAGCATGGTGGATGGTACTGGCACGGGTCCTGACACAGAGGACAGGTTGATGCTGCAAGGAAGATACCGAAAAATGGAGTGATGGGAAGAGCAGGTTCAAGGTGTGCGGAAGCAGAATAGGAGGGGGGTGAAAACTAAGAGAAGATGAGGAAAAATAATTAAGAATGACCGTTACTAAAGGACACAGCATTTAGAACATATAATTAAAAACAGAAGTTTGAAGACTTACCTTTGTCAGTAGGAACTGTGAGATATCCTGGCAAAAACCCCTGGGTAAATCCCTTTCTTATTCAGCTCAGGTAGCTTGTTATTCTCTGTCCGTGACTTAAGGAGTTTCCACATGCATATGTGCATACTGTTGTAGTAGTGTTAAAACTTGATGTGATACCCACTATAACCTGGAATTTGTTTTATTTTTTTTCTCAAGGCTAACTTAAAATGTGCAAGCAAAATTGCACAAGAAACTTCAGGTTTGTCAATCAGCCTTTGAGTACTTGATCCTACAGCAAGTTCCTTCCTTTAACAGCAAGTTTAATGACTAAATAGGACAGTTACAGTGGAGCAACCTGTTGTCCTCAGGGCATTTGGCCAGAACCCGAGCAACATCTCCACCCATCTCTCAAGGTGCTCTGGCACATACATGACATGCTAGCAACAGTTCCAGAAACACAGAGGAATCCAGACGCTCTCAAGGAAGCTGCTAAATAAGCATTGATCCTACTCTCAGTGCATTTAGACTCACTAGTATTAAAGATCAAGCATAGTAAAACTGAATCATCTCCTGGTTATAGCCCTGTCAGCAAAACACCATAAAGAATTACGCTTTCTATAACTGCACGTGTCCAGCAGTTTTTTTTCTAGTTTCTCTAAAGTCAGCTGAGGTATGAATGAGTGTGGAAACACAGACAGATAGTTGCATCAGCTTTCCTTTTCTGTAAATTATACAGCTTTTACATGAGAATAGACATTTACATATCTACTCATGACATTTCACTCCCTGATAGTTCTCAGGTATGTTCCTCATGAGCAGTAAATCGTGACTGTACGACCCCTCACATTTCCCAGACAACTCCAATATTGTACTTTTCCCATTCATTCCCTCCTCTATAGCTTCACCTGGCATCAGCCGCAAACATGTTATCTGGCTGGTTTGTTTCTAAGAAAATTAAATTAACTCCTGAAGTCAAAGATCAATATCACGATTCAGTGGTCGAATCACTAATCGAGCCCCTTAAACAAATAATTTATTAATAGTTACGACGTGTTATAGCCAGTACTTATTACTGGTAATAGTTATGGGGAATTTAGACATAAGCTTACAAGCTGAGCATTTACTAAAGAGCTCGTCCTTTGCAAACAGGGAGTCATCTGAAGTTGAATTGCTTGTAATTCGTAAAAATAAGTGGAGAAAAAATGTAGAACATTTAGTGCTACACCTCCCTACACCTAGCTGGCAGACACCACCACGCAAAATCCACACCAAAAATAACATACAAATCTTGTGAGAGAACCTGCCAAGCCAACCAATTAAAGCAGAGGACCACAGAGGCCAGGGTCGGGCCTCCACACCGGTAATATTGCCAGTTCCCATCACAATAAAAGATTAAAGTCCTGAAAGACTTCTGAGACACTGCTCTACACTACAGCTGGAAAAAGGTAAATATTAAAGCAGCATAAATCTATTACAGAACACCTGTGCAACCAGGTAACAGAAACAGTGAACTATGAAAATTATTTTGAGGGGGTTTTCCCCGGCAAAATATGAGGAAGTGTGAGGAAAACACTTCCTCACATCATCAGAATGCTTATAAATATTTTGTCAAGAAATTAGTGTGTGACACTCAGAGAAAGACAAAAAGACAATTCACACATAGATCACGGTCTGCTGCCAAACTGGGAATCCTCAAAGATGGGTCATAGGGGAAAAAAACACCAGATTTGCTGCAAAGATTTTTCCTCAAAAAATATATCAGTGTGCTATATTTAGCTCTTCTTGAGTGATCTCATGCCTTAAATTACCTTTTTATTTTCTGTAGCAATACTTGTATAGTCTGTTCTGCCAGTAAATGATCTGGATTTGTAAAAAGCTAACCAGGATAGAGCTGTAACAACTTAATAGGGCTTCTGGCCTCAATTCAGGGTGCACAGAAGGGCAAAGCGATTCAGAAGTATTGGTAGAGACAAGTATCTTGTGCTAGTTCCCTTCAAGTCAAGTTGAATGGAGGGCACAGAGAAATAGTGTAGAACATGATGGAATAATGGCTCTAAATATAGCTTCAGAGCAAGGCTAGGCTATACTGCAGAAGGTTACAAAATGTATTTGAAGGAAGAAAGCAGCTCAGGGTGAACGCCCCGGAGATGGAGCAATGCGCACAGCAGACTCTGCAGCCCACTGCAGAGAGTTAGACATGTGAGGATGGGGCAGTCAGTGGTGCCCATCCTGAAAAATATAGCTGTTTCCCTGCAGAAAAGAAGTGAGGACCACAGAAGGTGAGATGGAGGATACTACACACAAAATGACAAATACGTGCACAGCTCAAACAGCTTCTAGTGGTGAAAACATTATACTGACATTGATACCGTCGTTTTCTTTTCATCATTACTTCATCTGCAAACTATCTTGTATTCCGTGTTCCCCCAGTGGTGAAAGGGGAGAGCGTATTGCATTTTTTTATCTCTCACTGTAAAAGAAAATCGTCGGTCCCAGAAGCTGCAGGAAGATCGAGAAAGACAATGTATGAAGTTAACCGGCAACATCATTACTAGGGAAATCTCCAGCAGTCCTTGTGGTCACTGATACTGCCTGCAAGAAGGCTCAGTGGCAGCTGGTTGTGGCTCCCACACTGTTTCTGCATCCCCATCTTCCTCACCACCCCAAGGAGAAGGCAAGCATAGAAGATTGTCTGCACTCCACCACTAAAATCATGGAGTGGAGACAATCTTTCTCCTCTTTGCCTAGGCAGCAAATACTCCAGATCAAACATGAGGCTGCATTAGAAACTGCATGAAATGCTGTGTTGCTGCTGCTATCAGGTATGAATTTCACAGGTGAGCTTAGCAGCTGATAGAAAAGCAAAGGGCTGAGCTGGCAACTTTAGGCACCTGGTGAGCTCAGGCAGTAGCTGAGGAAGGATTTATGGTAACAGTCTGGGATTTAGGCATTGGTACTTCATCTTAATACTGCTTTAGTATTTAAGCCTCTTAGGACTTTTCTGGTGGGCTAAGAAAGAGACCTGTAGATGAGCAAATTCATTCAGGAAAGTGGATGGAGCTAGATCAGTTTGACAAATGAGAAAGGCTCAGTTGGAGGGTGATGAGAAAAGTTTGCCCCTCCATTTCTACTGTGCTGCTGGAAATGTGAATTCAAGCTACTTTGTAAAGAGCAGCCTTGAAAGAATTCAAAATCCATGATGCATTCCTGTAACAAAGCAGCCAACAGGAGGCTTCTGGTGTGAAACACAGGGAGTTAACAATGCAGTTATTAACAGTGCCTCAAAAGCAGCCCCTGGGGAAGTGGTGGCTGCTGTAACAGAACCTGAAGAAAATAAGATCTGGTCCTTTTGGTTTTTTTCATACATTGGTATTACAAGTGATCTCTACAATCACAGAATCAGAATGGTTTGGGTTGGAAAGGACCTTCAAGATCACCAAGTTCCACCCCCCCTGCCATGGGCAGGGACACCTCCCACTAGACCAGGTTGCTCAAAGCCCCATCCAGCCTGGCCTTGAACACATCCAGGGATGGGGAACACTTTCCAGGGATGGGGTAGACTAGAATAAAATAACTAGAATGAAAACATATGGGGAGGACAAAGGCAAAACCTCTTTCATTTTTGTTCGTTTATGTATTCAGCAAGAGTCAGACCTTGCTCCAGTCGAGGTGGAATTAGTCACAAAAAAATATTCTTTTTATTTTACTGGACCTACTCCATGTAGGAGTGAGCCTACTACACATCAGTGAGATAAGGTGTTCACAATCCAGCCCAGGAACTTTAGTCGGTCTCCCCAGGAACTGGTTTGCATTTCCAACACAGCAAAAAAAGGCAGGGAAACATGAACTTTAAAAGCCAGAAGTTCTGAAAAACCTCAAGCAGCAGGTGCCAGCATTCAACACCATGCAAAATCATTATATAAATATGTACGAGCTGCTGCTGTCCCTTTAACTGTGCACTGAAGAGCTTGCCCATCTAAGCTGCTGGAATAGGAGCCTGGCCAGTGGCAGATCCTCCCTCAGGCGGTGGGAGCAGCGGTGGTGTCTCGCTCCAGCCTTGTAAGGGAAGAGCGGAGTTCCTTGGGCAAACTGGACAGCGGCGCCATAAGAGTGCTCACAAAACATGATTTATACGCAGCAAGCTCTGAGCCTGACAATGTGAGGAACAGCAGACCTCAGCTGAAGTCAGTGGTGTTCTACCAAGGAAGAGCTTTGCCCAGGCTCAGGAAGGTCCTCAGGCATCCACTCTGCAAAAAAGCAGAACATTCGATTCAAGACGGTCCTTTCCCAGAGTTGGCAGGGACTGCAGAGCCGCTGGGAGGCAAACTAAATGCAAAATCGTGTGGACAAATCAGGGAAATGATCCAGCCAAAACCCCAAATGGGATGTAATTCAATTAAAATGCGAGCAGAAATCTACATTTATCTTCAGATTCATGCTGGGAAGCAACAGATTAGGTAGGAATTCTGCTGAAAAAAGGGATCCAGGGATTATGGTAAATCAGGAATTAAATGAAAGTCACCTGTGACATGCTCTCAAGAAAAAGACCAGCATGAGCTGAAGGTGAGCCTGCAAGAGAAAGTCATGCTGCAGGTCTGTTTTGCATTGGCAGGGCCTCAGCTGAACAGCCACATTTACTATGGGACATCAAAAAATGCAGAAGAATAAGTCTTCAATGACAAGAGTCTGAAAACCACGATTTTTGAGGAAAAGGATCGAAAGAATTGGTGCTTAGTCTGAAAGAAATGACTGAAATGACAGTAGTCCTCGAATGCATAGGAGGCTGCCTCGAAGAGGAAGAGAATAATCTGTTCAAACACACTGTGCTGGGATGGTACGGCCTGAAAACATAGCAAGAAAACTTCAGGTCACAAAAAGAGAGAAAGAAACATCTACCTTTAGAGGAAGTAAAGCATGCGTATGGGTTATGGTTGCTGTGGAGTCACCAGCATCTGAGGTTTTAAAGCAGATATCTATAAAGCTGATCCCATCTCAGCATGAGCGGTGGACTTCTGAGTCTATGGGGTTTTAAAAGACCAGGCTGACTCCTGGCTGCTTTTGTTGACCCATCAAGGGAGGTAATATTTTACAGTACTGCCAGAATGCACTATTTTAAGGCAAAGCTGATCAGCAACACTACATAGAAAATGGCTGGGAGCCTGACCCCATAGGAGCAGGATTTTTAGTAGTTTTCAAACTTTTTTACCCGTCATATTCCCACTGAACTCTACAGGAACTTGTGGGTGCCCTTACACACTTCACAAAAAAAGGCAATGCTTATATTCATCCAGAGAGAAGCAAGAACTGTTAAAGATCCTAGAGGAGGTCTTGAAACACTAGAAAGCAACATTTCACTTTAAACACTCACATTCACATCTCCTCCTGTAAAGCCCAAAGGAAATATATGAACAGAAAACAAATTACAGACAGAGAAAACAAACCTCCCTCTTTCTGGCTCATGACTTGTTTGACCAGGTCTTGACAGGGATTGCTGGTGCAGCTGCCAGCGATTCCCTCATCCTAGCCCCAGTGAATAGCTTGGAGCATCAAAATGACAAGAACAGAAAAAACATTGAAGAAGGCTTTTTGGCCAGATGGTTGACTTGTAACAGCGTTGCACTTCATTATTTATTCCTATTTTTGTGGTTGTTGCTTGTGTTATTCAGCCCTATAGACTTCCACTTGTGAGAGGCGTAAGAAAGCATAAAATAAAACTGTCACCGGAGAATTTATAAGAGACAAGATGGGAGTGAAAAACAAGCTATTGTTTCTCTCATACCAACAAGAAACAGGCACAGACACATTAAGTCTCTGCAGTTTTCCATGTGAAACTCTGCTAGTGCTCTCCAGCGAGCAGGCAAGCTGCAGCACAAGGGGGATCCGCGGTGGCACCTTCATGTAGGGCTGATTGTGGCACCCAGGTATTGGCAGCTGGTGTGAGATGCATCAGTACCTGCACCTGCAGGGGAACAAAGTTTAGCTCTGCCCACCCTGGTTTGGAGACTATGATTAGCTGTCATGGCCTGTAGCGCCCACCCACAGACGTGCTCAGGGCACCAGTCCACCCCGGCGTCTGCAGCAAACCGTCTGCCTTGAAATGCGTGTTTGTTTTAGCCGGATGAGCGCAAAATCCTAAACCTGAGCTGCACCATCAAGAGTTCACAATGTAGACATGGTCCAACGGGAGGTGGGAGGTCTGTGTCAGAGCTGGAATCAAACTCAGCTTTCTCTCCTCCGGGT
This sequence comes from Ibidorhyncha struthersii, assembly GCA_013398815.1. Taxonomy (NCBI): domain Eukaryota; kingdom Metazoa; phylum Chordata; class Aves; order Charadriiformes; family Charadriidae; genus Ibidorhyncha; species Ibidorhyncha struthersii. The sequence goes on from VZSZ01008543.1 coordinate 75,078, forward strand.
CTTGCTGTGTAAACGCAAGAGCGTCTCTGCCATTTTTATTTTTGCCTTTGCTGTCCTATAAAATTATGTGTGCTTGAAAGTTATACTGAATATAGTATGTGTTTGCCAGGCAACTTGAAAGACCCTCAAAGAGCTTGAGAACTGAAATGTCTTTCCTGTTCGATCTGTTTTCTTTGCAAACATTAGCAGATCAGCCATCTCTGCTTTTTTTTCTGTTTTGAAAACAAAGTTTTGAAACAGTTTCCATAAAGCCCACTACAGGTAGCTTAATCCATAATTTTTTACCCTGTGTTGGGAAGAGTAAACTCTCTGCATGTTTTTTCCCTAAACACTGATAACTCTGAGAGCCACCCACAGAATTTCTTTGGGCATGGCAAAATGATGCCATTGGTGTCATTGGGAGATGATTGAGGAAAACTTTTTAAGACATTTTAAGAAATTACAGGATTTGAGTTTCAGACCAGAAGAAAGCTGCTCCCACTTGATTTTTCAGTCGCAATACGTCTAGCAGTTCTGTTAGAGTAAGCTCAAAGTATAACTTGTTTAATACCCAAAATACAGAAGATGCAGCCGTTTTTGAAAAGTTAATGACAGATTTTCTGACAACTTCAGCCGTTTCATATCCTCTGGTTCTCAGTCAGTTTTAATAACATCTCCAACCAGGAGAAAAAAAAAGGGATTTGACTAGAGATTTGTTTCGCTTTTGGAATTTGGCCCAGAATTTGTGATTTATAGTGATGGATTGGGGGAAAAAAAAAAGTTATGAATCTGTTTTTTGAGTTTTAACCTATATTAATAGTACATGACTGTGGATGAAGTCTGTGCAGCAATGGCAGCCCAGGCTTAGGAGTGCCAGAATCCTGTGAGCCAAATGTCTTGGTGACATTTCAGGTCTAGAAGACACATACATTTTGCCAAACCCTTTACTCACAGGAGACTGAATTCATAGTTCATTTAGCTCATACTAAAAGTGGAAAATGCCGCCTTCTCTTGGCTCTGGATTAACCATGAAGTAAAAATTCTGCTAATTTGATACTGACAACCACTGAGGCACATCCAGTGATTTTTAATCAGACTATTATACCCTAACACTCTAAGTGCTGTAGGCATTTGATCAAATTAAAAGAGCGTGTTTGTATGTGCATGTCTGCATGCATGTGTATTTATATAAAATTGTACATATTTTATATATTGCCTTTATGGAAATACAAATGTATAGATACATAAATAAATTACATTGTATAACTACATATTTGCAGAGACTAAATATGGGATATGTTGCATATTCACAATATATTGTATATTTATTACATGTTCATGTTGCTAAATATACAAACAATGTGAGGATATGAGAAGGTTAAGAAGGAAGTTTGGAAAAAAGTGGATTTTTCCCAATACAGACTTTGATCTAGGGTAGTTATAAATTTATTTATAAGAAAGTAAGTTACTGATTTTTCCTATACAGAAGCAATAGGAAATGGTGCTGGTCAAGAGGAGAAAAAAGAAGTTTTGTTCTGACAAAAAAGAGAGATAAGAAACCTTCACTCTGCTGTTTCAGCCTACTTTATCTGTGTTCAGGGTAAAAAAACCCTAAGTGCTTCTAGACCACTGGCAGGTTTAACTCCAATCCCTTGCTTGTCATTTTGATGTTTTCTGAGATCGAATTCCAGGAACTTTATGTAAAAGTGCAGTAAATCACCGCATAGTGAGTAATAATAAATGAATGGAAGTAATACTGTTTTTCATGAAAATATACTGGGTTTTTTTTTCCCTCATATCCAATAAATAAGTCCAAATCAAGAAAGTTTGGTGTGGACCTCTTGGGAAATGTAAAGTGTTTGGGGGCAATCCACAAAGGGGCAACAGGAGCCCTGGGGCAGACAGTGCTGCCGGAGGATTCCCCCAGGCATAGACTTCTCAGGTGGGGATCCTGTTTGGATGTAAGGACACCCAGACCCCTTCCCAATGCATTCCTAATCCAAAAGGCGCGCTTTTGGATGCTAGAAATCAGGCAGCCTTATAAGCGCTAACAACAATAGAAGCTGGTGGCAGCACCGTACCTTGGGATAAACTCCAAGTCAGTAGAGCTTACTATTTTGTTTAAAAGTAGAAGGGTACCCTCTCTGCCCCAGCAACGAAAGCCTTCTAGCATCCCTTCTTTTGCTCCTCCCAAAGCGCTAGCACCAAATACACACACGTCAGCCCTATCTTTGGGTTAAGAGAGGCCACAGCTTTGCTGTTTATAGGTGGGGAGGGTGGGGGGGGTGGTTTAGTGTTTTCTCACTGAGGACCAGTGTCGTACAGAACATACAGTGATGAGACATTCATGCCTTGATCTACCTGATGTAGATTAAAGAAGGGTTTTTTTTTTGCCAAAACTCGATCAGGCAAACTGGTTTGGTCACATTTTTGGTGGGAGGACATGTCCTTTAGCATATATTTGTTCCACACAACCCCCTTCCCTCAGGACTTGGAAAGCAGCTCTGGAGACCTCTCGGACAACATTATCTCCTACCTGTCCTCCACAAAACCCCAGTAAAAACAAGAACAGTTCCCAACCACAAACAGGGCAACATATTTACTCCATTCTTCTTAGTCCTCCTTAGATCCCATACAATTTCACAAACCTCCTTTTCTGCAGACAGATACAAAACCTCTGGGGAATGGTAACTCACAAAGTTTGCCAAAAGGCCACCTGCTTGGTTGAAGCATTATCACTAAAATTCTGAAAAGTCCCTGTTCCATTCTGAGCCGCAGTGTGCAAATTACAGCACTAGCTTTAACGAAAAGTACTTACAAAAAAGATGTTAAAATGTAATACAGCAATAAATCGCTGTGGTTTTTCCAAGTAACTAGCAGTTTCAGCTTGGCTTCTAGCAGGCACAGAAAACTTGTGGTCAATTTACTCACATCACTCTTCAGCCTATCAAGGCTCAAGAGCCAGGGAAGGAAGTGAACAGGCACAAGGCCATGTCACCTAATCTCTTTTCTGCAGAATAAAACCCCACAACTGAAGTAATTCAACCCGTGTGACCCTGCCAGGATTGGAGTCGTGCCAGCCCCAAAAGAAGAAACTAGACATCAGACCGATAAATGTAAGTCACGTGGACAGTAAACACTAAGATGAGATTTCATATCTGCAAATGAGGCGGCCAATTAGCAGATGTGGAATTGGAGGGACAAGAAATACAAAAATACAACCTGAAAAAGGTGCAGTTTTCAGTGTTCATGATTGCAGCATGACCCAAGGAAATACATCCAGCCCCAAATCCCGCAGGCTGTTGAAGGTGTCCCACCGCTGTGTCTTGCTGTGATGCTTCAAGATGGTGGGACAGGTGGCTGGAATGTTTGATTTTTTATAGGTAGAAACAAGACAGCCTTCAGACCATTCTGAAATGAGAGCCATTTGGGAGCCAACAAAGAGGTCTAACGTGGGAGAGCCAAAAAAGAGGGAGCTGAGGGTTATATTCTCATGTCTCTGCAGGCTCAATCCCTGTAAAACCAGAGCAGCTGAGAACTGGGGTTAGGAGGGGCAGCCACCTCGTATGAGCAGAGCTGGCTGGAAAGCAGGCCCCGGTGCTTGTCCCCTCTCCTGTCCGGGCAGCACAGATGCTGAGACCAGGGCTGCATCCCGGCCCCGAGTCGGGTCTGAACTCCAGGGCTGCTGGGGCACATTCCCTGCTTGATTTTCCAAGCTCATATGTGTCCAAAGAGGCCATTTACTCCGGGGCATCTATCAGAAACCTCTGGCTCCATCCTTCCTGATGAGGAAACTACAGCACAAGCCCTGTGCAAAGCTACAACGCTGGCTGGCTCTCGGAATTGGGAAATATTTGCATTAATGAAGAAGTAATGAACAAAAATAGAGGTCATAAAGTCCTCTCTTCTTTTTACAAAACCTGAAAAATCTTTATGGTTGGACTTTATGATTAAAGGTCCCCTCCAACCTAGGCGATTCTATGAATAAATCTAGTACAACTTCAGGAACAAAGGAAAGAAGAAATCAAAACATTTCTCATAATTACCTATAATCTATTAAAGCTGATTAAAATGCAAAATTAAAATTACCTATACCTATAACCTATTAAAGCAAGTAAAATACAAAAAAAAAAAAAAATCCAACTCATTTGACCTTCTGCTGGAAATCCAGAGTAGGTTCTCTGCTTCCCTCTCTCTTGGCTTTTCCTACCCCAAATGAGCTCTGTCAGCTATTCCAAAACAGCTATTCCAAAATCCAAATCAAACATGGATGAACAAGGATTTATTGGGAAAAAAAATGGTGCAAGATAGGAAACGAGAAAAAGAGTTTTGAGTCATGTTTCTAGAAACATGATAACATGAAAGTAGCTGAATTAGATTGAGCACAACCCATATCATGCTTGGAGTGTTTGCCTTAGGAATGACAGCAGGTGTATCGTAAGGCTTAAAAGTTTCCGTGTTTAGGGATTTAAAACATTTATATTGAGTTATACTTGAGGTGCAACTGCTTTTATACAGCTTCATTTTGATGCTACTATAGAGAACTGATACAATATCTTTCTAAAGAATTGTTAGACAATTTTCTTGGCAACTTTTTAACTCTGCTGCGTCAGCCTAGAATAATAATTTTTTTCTGCTACGTAAAAATGTTACATTCTGCAGTCTCCAGCCTTCCCAAGCAGGGATGGGCCCATGTTTGTTTGCCTGTACTGGTTTGCCTGCTTGGGGCTTTTGCTTGGCTGCTTGTTCCCTGGCTGTTTTCCTTGGCTGGGAAAATAAAATAAACAAATACTGGAAAACTGCTGTGTTTAGATGAGAGGGAAGTGATTAATCATAGATCTAGAAGCCATGCATAAAAATGAATAAATTTCCCAAACCCACCAAGGGAAAAGCAAAAGATTGAAATCTCAGAAGATTCCTTGTATCCCTTCCATTACTAGAACACAAACCAGAGGCTTTACAAACGTGGCTGGTCCAGGATCCAAAATAATTGCTTTGGATAAATACAGATAGCACTCTCAAACACCGAGGCTTGTAAATGCATATAAAGGTACTCATATTATGATCAGAGAGTTACAGAATTCGGTTTTGAAGGAAGCTCAATAGATCATCTGGACCAGCCTCTTGGTCAAAATAGACCCAACCCTGATAAAATGGCCCAAGGCTTTATCCAGTCATAGAATCATAGAATCATCTGGGTTGGCGAAGACCTTTAAGATCATTGAGTCCAACCATCAACCTAACACTGCCAAAACCACCACTAAACCATGTCTCTAAGCACCACGTCAAGCCATCTTTTAAATACCTCCAGGGATGGCGATTCCACCGCTTCCCTGGGCAGCCTGTTCCAATGATTAACAGCCCTTTTGGTGAAGAACTTTTTCCTAATATCCAATCTAAACCTCCCCTGGCACAACTTGAGGCCATTTCGTCTTGTACTATCGCTTGTTACTTGGGAGAAGAGACCAACCCCCACCTCTCTACAGCCTCCTTTCACAGAATCACAGAATGGTCAGGGTTGGAAGGGAACTCTGGAGATCATCACCCCCTCTGCCAGAGCAGGGTCACCTGCAGCAGGTTGCACAGGTAGTTGTAGAGAGTAAGTCAATTTTTTCAAAAAAGATTAAGACTACACAAGCTTTGTGAGCAGCCTGTGCCAGTGTTTGAGCATATCCAGTGGAAAAATAAATTTCCTAATATCTAACCCAGATTCACCTTCTTGCAGCCAGTGTCCATTGCCCCTTATCCTCCTCGTGTGACTGAGATGCATAACTGTAGTCTCTCAAAGTCTGAAACATTTTCCAGAGCATCTGTTGTGGCCTTTGAGAGGTTCGACTGGTCTCACTTGACAATCTGCTTTATAGAAAATATTGTATTTGAATGCCCAAATAAAATAAAATCAAATAATAAAATCAAATAAGAGAATTTGGTGTGTGTATGTATGTGTGCATAGGTATACTATATACATATGTGTAGTATACAGGTATGTATATATGAGTATTTATGTAATGTGTAAATTTTTATATACAACCACGTATATAGTGTATGTATAAAACAAGCTGCGTTTGTGTGTGTGTGAGTGCCAGTGTGAGCGTGTTTTTCCCAGCTGAGTCAATGGGGTTTGGAAGGGCTGTGTAGAGTCAGTTAATTGGCTGCTCTTTAATCAAGAACAGGCAATTACTGCCCCAGCGTGGTGGGCTGCGCTTTTGCATGCACCTTCAAAACTCTACGTCTTGAATTCGCTGAACTTTTTCTCACTTTCAGCCTTAAAGCTTTGCCATGTTGCTACAGAGTCAAACAGAGTTTCAGTTTACTTTGCACTTGTGGTTTGCCTGAACTTCAAATGATAGGTTTGCTTTTTAATTAGGCAGCTCCTATGGTGCCATACTTTGCTTTTTGTTTAAGTCATCCTCAAAAAAAAAAAAAAAAACAAACCCCAAACCGTACTGCAACTGAGTATAAACAGTTCAACACAGATTGTTTTGAACATTTGTTGGAAGCAGTGTCTGTGCTTGTGATTTCCGATGGTTTGGTCAGTCAGTCACCTTGTGCCTGAGAGACCCCACGGAGCCAAGCATTAACAAGATCCCCCCTCAATCTTCTTTTCTCCAGACTAAAGAGACCCAAATCCCTCAGCCTCTCCTCATATGAAAGATGTTCCAATCCCCTAATCATCTTTGTAGCCCTTTGCTGGACCCTCTCCAGCAGATCCCTGTCCTTCTTGAACTGGGGAGCCCAGAACTGGACGCAGTATTCC
>VZSZ01008543.1:82431-96366 GCA_013398815.1 Ibidorhyncha struthersii
TCCTGCTTAACTTGGTGTCATCTGCAAACTTGCTGATGATACACCCTATGTCCTTATCAAGGTCATCAATAAAGACGCTGAACAGAAATGGTCCCAACACTGAGCCCTGAGGAACACCACTTGTGACCGGCTGCCAGCTGGATTTAAATCCTTTGAGCACCACTCTTTGGGACCTTCCAGTCAGCCAGTGCTTGATCCAGCAGATCGTATGCTCATTCAGGCCGTGCGAAGACAGTTTTTGCACAAGAATTGTATGGGGGACAGTATCGAATGCGTTTTGAAAGTCCAGGTATACAATATCAACAGCCTTTCCCTCATCCAGTATTCTGGTAATCTTGTCATAGAAGGAGATCAGGTTCGTCTGGCAGGACCTGCCTTCCATAAACCCATGCTGACTAGGTCTGATCCCCTGGTTGCCCATAATGTGGGTTTTGATGGCACTCAAGATGACCTGCTCCATGACCTTCCCTGGTATCGAGGTTAGACTGACAGGTCTATAGTTACCTGTACTTCACAAAGATAAGTAGGTTTTATTATAATCATTACTGAATCAATACATCTATTTCCTAACTGCACTTGTTAATTCAAACCTCTGGCCATGGTACAATGAGTTTATATTGGCAGGGCCAAGGCACTGCTGCAGGAAATTATTGTTTTCAAGCTCATTGTTATTTAGGAAAAGAGTAGATGAAGGAACATGGAAATACCGGTCGGAAATAAAATTGTTAAAATATTTGTTTTATTGGAAAGAGAATGATACTTCATGTATTTACATACCCAGTTAAGGCATTTACAGGGATGGACTTAGCAGAAGATAGGGTTTAGTTGGACTCATGTAGACAGTGTTAGTCTAACAAGAGGGAATGTAATTCTCGTAAACGGGAGAAAATGTGATATGCTTCCAGGCTATGTCAAATCCTCTTTTTGATCCAGACAGTAATTATACTTATTTTGGATGACACTAAAAAAAGTGTTCTCATGACTCAGCGAAGTTGATGATGAGCTGTCAATGGTTTCTTTGCCTGTTGTCCACATGTGGACACCCCCTACCATATGGGTTTTGATAAAGAAGGAGATATGTGTCTAACTCTCCTGAGACGTCTGGTGGATCATACACCTCAGAAGCTGCTAGAAGCTGCCTTTCTTTCAGTCAGTCACTGCTACTTCAGTTATACTGGAACTATTCTTCATTTTTGCTTTGCAATTTTTAGGACTAGAAATTTACAATTGTTAGTGAACTATGTGATTGGAGATCCCAGGATGGTCCTTGGCTGAAGCATGTGTATCACCACGTATGCTCTGGGACCCTACCCACAGCCCTGCAGGGACGTCATGGTAACCCAGCCCCGGTTGGAATAGTTCCCTCCAGTTCCCTCTTACCCACCAAGTCACCTGAACTGAGAAACACCTGAGATTGCGTTTGAAGACCAGTTTCTCCAGGTCATTGCTATTAGACTGAATGTACTTTGGACAAACAACTACAGGTGTGCATCGCACAGAACAGCATGCATATAGATAATTTTCAGTCCCATTATAAAGTTAATTTAAATTGTCTGGTTACACAGGGAGGCAAATTCAGTCTTTGCATATTGCCGTTCAAGTCACTGGGATGGATGAACTTGACTTAGGGGCTGCAAAGTCTGAAGTGGCAGCTCTGCTACTGTGTGCCCCGTGAATCCAAACACAACTTACCTGCCTGAAAGTCCAGGCTGTCTTTGCTACAGCCTGTTAAATCAGATGGATATCTACCACCATCTGTCTTCTGGCATGTGTCCTGTGGTCTGAGGGTACGCAGAGGGCTTTACCCTCCACCACAGGAACTGATGTTATTTATTGCGCATGGAAGGAGCTTAGTGTGACAAACTTGGCCAGCAGCTGCTGACTATGCTATGACAACACTGTAAAATTTATAGACATTGAAAATGATGACATTTATTTTAATCAGAGTGGAATTCCTGCCTAAACTGAGTATGTAAACTAATAAACCTAAAAATAAGTTGGTAAGCTTAGTAATTTACTTTTCAAAAGAAGTGTTAGGATAAGTTTAGCAGAAGCAGTTTACAGGAGGGGCATGCGTATGTCAACTCCACAGTAACCACGACTGCTTCAAAATTTTTTGAGTCTTCTGCTTGATAAAGTAATGAAAGAACTGGGATTATTTTTTCCAGAGCTACTGCAGTACAGACTGCAGTCCTGTGGCTCAGAAACTGTTCTCTCTATACAATAAACCAAAATAAATACATGTATTTGAAGTAATTTCAAGCAAGCCTGACAACAAGAGCATTTGTTAAAAATAATTCTAATTTTTCTAAAATATGGATAACTGTCTTCTTGCCTATCGAGCTGCTGGGGAAACTAATGAGGACCATGACATACCATCATCTAGGAGATACTGCTGGGGCAGGGAGGTGGGGATACCTCACTGGGATCATCAACACACTTCCTATCCCCACCACACTCTCCTTCAGATTAAGTTTCAGGAGGTGAGTAGAAAATTTACCTGCATGAAAAAGTATCTTGGTGTTTGCTTAATGAAACGATTGAGGTTGAGTGATGAGCTACTAGATCAACTGGAACTGCTGGATTTTATAGTGAAAAGCCAAGTGTAGTGGGGATTAATTTGTAACAGACACAAATAAATTACCTAAAATGTGAATCTTACTCAAGTACATTGTTTGAAGCTGTGAAACCCTCTGCACAGAAGAGCACTCAGCATATTTTTATGTGCAACTGACAGCAGTTCTTGTCTACTTCCATGCGGACCTCATTGGTGACCCAATAAGGGATTCCCATTTTCTCACGATGTTGTACCACGAACACATCGGGCCAAGGCTGAGCCTCCACTCTAAGCCAAGCTTTACCTCTGAAGCACCTTTCAGGCAATAAAAGTCTGTGGTGAGTGAAGGCCCTGAAGCAGAAGGTGCTGGTGACCTTGCTTTCACAGACATGAACGACCAGGGTTTTGTGACAGTGGATGGGACTTACCTGAGCAGTGGAGAGAAAGAGGTATTTTGAAAGCATGTTTTGCTGGCATATTTGAGACATTGGAAATTGTGCCCTAGAATTTTCTGTGTGTTTTTCAGAGCCTAGACGAGGAGCCTAGATGGCTTGCTGAGTTATCTGTGTTGTGGATACCTAAACCAGAAGAGGCAAAATCACCAGACACATGGAACATTCATGGGTGGTTACAGGCAAACTTCAGACAGTAAAAGAACCGTAGGCTCTTTGGGAATGATTTCCTCCTTACTTCTTCCCACTCCAATACTAAGAAATCTTTCTCGGTCCAGCCAATGCTTGGCTTTAACACTCATGATGGTACTACAGTCAATGGCCTCCTGTAGGGTCAGAGAGAAGTCTCTGCTGATGGGATGTGGCTGTATTGGGCAGTTTAGTATCCTCAAATAAAGTGCAAAGCAAAGTGTAAGGTCTGCTTCAGGGGGAAGAAACTCACAGCATCCTTAAATGTTGCTGACAAATTTTAGCACGGGGTCATTTCTAAGAGAAACGTTTTCTGTTGAAAAACAGAACCACCATCTCGGGAGAGAACATACGTGCTCTAGCACAGCCACCCAAAGTAGTCTTGAATCTTTCACTACCAACATGATTTGATAGCAACCTCATATTGCACCTTATTTTCTGTTCTCCAGAAAGACTTGCTCATGACGTGTGTTTTTTAAACGTGTGCCAGTGACTTTTCTCCATTCAAAAGTGAGTACGTTACAAGTCAGCTGCAGAGCACCAGTTTACTGTCAAGAGATGGGGAGTGAGTTATTGGGCTATGGACAGGACAGGCTCGGTGAGCATCTTAACTGGAATTTTTAAAACTGCAGTTCTCAAGAACAATCCCATAGCAATGCCTTTTGCTGTGAAGACATTAATCCCATGAAATCCTGTGTTTTTTCCCTATTGAAGTGGATCACACCACTGAAGTTCTGATACAGTTAATTGAATAGTTTTCTGGAAGCAAGGAAATACTCCCTTTGAGAAAGAATTTAAGTTTTCTCTTTTATAAATTCCTCAAACTACTTGTTCGAGCATCTGTACATCAGTTAGTATCATTCTCGCCTGGTATAAATGAAGAAGCTGAGGAACAGAGAGTTGAACTGGCTTGACAAAGGTTGTGGGAAAACAAATTTATTTGTAGAAATCCATTCACTAGCTGAGAGTGAGTAGGTTTTGCCTACAATCAGAAGGTTTTTGGACTGGTTGTGATTTTATTTCTGCCTTTATTGACAGACAGTGCAAACCTACCAGCAGATGCTCCTTGTTGATTATAAAGCGCAATGAAATATCAAAGTGATATAAAAGTGTTTATACATAAAGGTGAACAAAAATATTGCTATTGTTAATGATTTATCTGCTGAACTGTACTTTGCATACTATACAGTCTGATCTTTTCCAATTACCTTGATTTGAGGTCCATTGATTAAAGGAGCGAAGATAAAATGTCAAGGAGCTGAATCACAGAATACTGAAAAGGTTGAAACAAAACCAGATGGTACTAAAATACAGTCGCTTGGACACAGAAAGCACTGAAGGATTGTACCCTGTAATCCCTTCTGCACTGTCACGTTAAGGATGGTGACAAAAACAGAAAGAGGAACAGGCGACTGTTGGGTTTTGCCACAATGGAAACAACAGAACAAACAAAATATTTTGAGCTGCTCAAGGACACATATACACCAGGGAAGAGCAGTGTATCATGTGGGATTCCATGGCCTTCTAAGCACATGGAGTTTAAGTTACTCCTCAGCCTCACCTAACTTCCCTTCTGATATGAGCTCCTGAAGTACAAAGTATTTTTCCAAGCAGAAACTTTATAATTTGCGAGTTCTATTTTCCACAGGCCAAATTAAAATTTAAGCAGGAACATAAGTGCTTAGAAATAAGAAATATTATTCACACCAGGCACTTCCTAATGAATTAAAAAAAGCATTAAGTATTTACATGAAAAATGAGCAATTTTCAACATAGGGACAATTTCTGCTGTTCTGCAAATGAGTACAGTTGCACGTTATGTGGTCTATAATGTATTAATTATAATGTTCAGCTACAAATTTCAAGCTTGAGGGAAATCTCTGAGGGGCAAAAGCACGATTTCATTGGACTAAACTGCACTTTGGGACACCGCAGTCATGAGAACACATTCTCAGTAAATTACATGATACAGCTGCTGTAGCCGAAGTACTGCCAAGATCAAATTGTATATGGTAAAGACACAATATTGAAAATACATGGTCACCACAATGTACTAAAACACAAGATACGAACTTTATCATAAAGCTTCTGGTTCATCAACAAGAATTTAGTTGCCACGTGCAGAGTTAGTTTTTCTCATGTCTGGGGTAGATGCAATTAATGGGTATTTTCATTTATGTCTACCCACAGCTACATTAATGAAGAAGGAAAAAATGTAATACTGCCGCAGAGTAAAGAAGAACCATACTCATCCATCACCCCCGAGGGGACGGGCTGGATTCTTCTGGAGATGGGTTAGATCCTGCCCTTCTCCATGACTGGCCTCACTGGTTCAAGCGCTTCCAAGCAGATGGGCATTTGTGGTGGTTCATGGCTCTACAGTGTACTGCAGTGTGCATTTCTGCCAAGGTGGGACTTCTCACACTTCATTCTAAACATTGGTAACAGCTACAGTGGCTTCTTTAGAGTAATTGGAGAGAAACGGTCACTTTTACTGTATGACTTACCCGGGATATTTGTCTACCTTAAGATAGGTCTCTGACCACTTCTATCCACTGAATATAAAGTTTAGATGAGCTCTGATGCAGAAGTTTTCATGGCTGGGATCTAAAATCAGATGAACCTGTAGATCTCACTTGTAAAACCAGTAGGATTCACCAGCTTGGCTTGGCAGTGCTTTATAATAGGGTGAAATACAGCAGATTTTAACCTGGAATATCTGAATCTATATGTGAAACCCTGTAGCTCTTAGTCGGGACCTGTAAATCTTGAGTACCTTAAGCTTGCATTGCCAGTGAAGTATTACTCCCTAATATCTGCAGTCCTCCATGATGTGTAAGGCTTCTCCCAACAGCTAGGCATGATTCGGTTTCATACAGGACAGTGAGGGAAACCCTCGAGCAAAGCTTTGTTGACTTGGGGATTTTCTTACTGCATTTTCTTCTGTTCAGAATTTTTTAAGCCCTCCTATATTTTTTAGTGAAATATGTTTGAATAAACAGAGAGGAGAGCATCTAAGATTACGCTCACCATGTCTCATAATTCAAGCTTAAGAAGTATTCAGGGAAAACAAATATAAAAACCAATATATCTTCATAGTAGGTCTGGTTTAGATGTGGAAACTGCTGCTGCAGAAACTGTAAATTGCTGACCTCAAAAAATTAACAAGATTTAAACAAATAACTCAGGAAGACTATCTTGTTATTCTATTAATTCACAAAAAAATCTGGAAACACTTCCTCATCAAAGTTACGTCAACCTTTCCTTATTAGAAACCAGGAGAACCATCTAGGATGCAAATTATCTGCTACCTACTACAGGGTTCTTCTGAAACATCTAGCATCAGTCACAGTTAGTCACAGCAGACAAAATACTTGACCCTGAGTCTAATCAAGTACGACAAGACCTTTGTTCCTTCTGTGAGACTTTTTTTTATACTAGTGTTGCTAGGAAATGAAAGTATTTTACCATATTTGTCTTGCTGTTGTCTTCCAAGCAAGAGCGGCCAGAGGCTCACAGTGAAGGACCAACGTGTTCATACAATGCATCACAAAGGTATTTTCAGTCTGGTACATTTAATTTTTTTTATCAGAATAATATATTTGGTATTGTGCTCATTTTAAATACTACATTGCTTGTCACACTACATTTGGCAATAACCTCTTCAAATATATTTAACAAATTGTTCCATGAGTAATAACTACATATAAAATATCTTCATTGAATTAAAAAAATCCATATGTATTCTCTTCATGAAATACAATATATACATTACGATCTTATAGTTTTAAGGTAAGTCAAAATTTGGGCTTAAACAAATTCACAGTGTCCATTTTACCGCTGTAATAAAAATCTTCACTTTAAAAGCGCCTGGAACTTAAACTGTGTTTACATATTTCCTTACACTGGGTTTAAGGAGACCAAAGGTTTTAGCATCATCTAGCAATAGACCGCAGATCCAAACTGTACATTACAATGGCCAAAAATAAAGACTTTTGATTACTGAAAGCAAACTTTGACTGTCCCTGTTACCTCAAGTTCTGGCCAACAGATGTTCTGAAGAGCTTGACAAAGGTGGAAGATCTGCTTTGAGCTGTATGGTCTCTAACAGGGTCATTCAATGGAGCTGTAGTAAGCGCTCACTGCCTCAGAAAACCAGGCCCAAAATATTCAAGCATGAACTTGAAACTCAAAATCAGTGGCCAGTCCTGGCCAAGGGAGATGGGCAGGAACCATCCCGGAGCTGAAAGGCAGTGAAGTTAGCCTCCTAGCCTGAGATCACCCCAACTGCTTTCGTTTTCCACACAACATCTGACACAGAAACCAGAGCGTTTCTGCCAAAGACCAGCCAGTAGGTCATCTCAGAGTCTGCAGTACCCTCTGCTGATTACTGCAGGAAACACAGCAGGTTATGAGAGAATGCTTTTTCATGATCAAAGGCGAGTTATGAAATTGGCTCTTCTGTAGCTCATAGTTTTTCACACCAGCACCCTGTGATTTTTAATACAGACTGCTCTACTACTTTTGAAAATCTCACTTTCCTTCTCCTCCCTCAGAGGAAGAAGCCTTAAAAGTTCTAAACCCTGAGTTCATTATGCCTGAGGCCCACAGGACACGGACTGTCCCACACGCTCCGTTTGTGGCTACACTAACGGTCCAAGCCGAAGGCTGAGCAGTTCCCCCGAAGCATGACAAACACCCTCGGGGCAGGCCGACCTCCGCCGCAGCTTCCATTGCTCTCCAGGCAGGACAGAGCCTCGCGCCCCCACCTGTCTCCAAAGCCTGATTTCAAAACCTGCTCTAATACCCTCTTTTTTTTTCCCTGAAAATACACAGTGATTTCACCAATTTTTTTTTTTTAAAGGAGTATCAGTAAATTTAGCTAGAAACTCATCTAAACCCAGTAAAAAATGGCTCCCAGCCTGAAAGGGAGAGGCAGAAACATTCTGATACATTCCACAATAAGTAAGTTTCACAGAGCTAATTCAAAAGCAATTACTGACAAGCCATTTTCAGCCTTGTTTCCTAAACCTACAAGGCTTTTAGGGGTGAGGTGATGTTACAATTTTCACAGCCCTTTCGCTAAATTCAACCAAGCTTAAAGAGGAGCAGAGATCCCCAGTGTAATATATGCTTCTAACAGTCCCAGAACTGGTCAGTCAGAAGAGAGAAACCCAAGTTAACTGAGGGAAAAATAAGATGGAATTTCGCCTGGATCTATCTGGAGAGACAGAAACCAGCTGACTGTCCTGAATGCACATATCAGCTGGCCAGTCACACGACTATCAGCCGGACACGGCATGGGCTACCTCTCGTCCAGCTAAACAGGAGACGCAGGAGACGTATTGCAGAAAGCAGGGTGGAAACGTTGGAGGCTGCTGCTGATGGCATGGAGTGAAGATTCTTCACTGAAGGAGTCCTAGGGAATACAGCACAGGAGCTGAGCTTTCTCCAGTGGAAAAAAGGACAAGGGATGCAAATCCATAGATGAGATTTCACGAACTTTTGGAACAATATGTTTTCCTTTGCTAAGGACAGATTTGAGCCAAATTCAGCAATTTAAACAAGTTTAACTGTGGGGAAACATGGTCCCCAATGCACGATATACCCAGAATTCAGAGAGGTTTGCACCTAACGTTTTAGTATCTTCCACCTTGAATAAACATGTTACCAGCTTTACATTCAAACCCCTACCCTGTAGTTTGCAGGTTTTCATTCAAGACATAAAAGCTGGAGAACTTGGGAATTCTGGAACAGATCAGAACTTCAAGGATTAATTATTTTGCATTAAAGACATTTTCTTCAGACCACAGCAATAGCTTTTCAATAAACTTGGTGAAAAACATTTCCTTCTTAATGCACTAACTCCTGTTGGAACCCACGTATCTCTCAGGATAGTTTGTTCAGTGGTGACAGGGATAAGTAAGGAAGAGCATAACACAGTGCTCTGAGTATTCTGCTATCTACCTCTTCAAGGAAACAATCACATAAAGTACTTTAATATCCTGCACATTTTTAAGAAAGGCAGTTAGATTTTTTCTTTTTTTTGCTAGTTGGAAATGCTTGAAAAATTAAATAGCTTTTGATATAAATACGTAAAAGCCTGGAATTTTCCTCTTTTGCTTCCCTAAAATATATGTTAAGAATGTCTACAAAAGGAAATTTGCAAAAATAACCAGTTAATGTAGGAAAAGTTTAGATTTATGCTTTTAATCTTTCATGACTGGGCTTATCAAGATTCCAAGATTCCACTGGAGGTAAATTGAATATTAAAATGAGCTAAAATTAACTCTTCTTCAGCAGGTAAAGAATAAATAAATATCTTTACTCAAGTGGTATTTCCTCTCTACCATAGACAGAGAGGATTTGCCACTGTGGTTTTTCAATAAAGAATTGGAATGATTTAATTTCTGAATCTGTTGTAGAAATGTGAGCTAGACTTAAGAAAAACAGAAATATGGCTTTAAGTGAATTGTTAACGTTCTGTTGCATTCCTTAAATGTTTAGGTTATCTCTTGCTTTTTTCTTCCTTAGAGTCAATTGACAGTTTTTCCCCAAGTTTCCTTATAAGTTCTGCCAGATCTTCAGAATTCTGAGATTTTTCCTCAAGGAGTTCATACCGGAGACTTGAGATATCCTGTTTAATTTCCTTCAGTTCACCTGTAAGAGACATTAGAAGATCACACTATTAAAAAACAAAAGAAAAAAACCAGCATACCCAAAATATCTCAGTTATCATGGGATTTCTCTGGATTTCTTTGTTGAAGCAGAAAAAGCAGATGTTCCGTGGCCCATTGGTGAATAGTGGCTTATGGATAGGGTTATGAAGATGCAGTTCAGGAAACAAATCTGAAGGCAATAGTGTGAAAGAACACATCAGTTCACAAAACCCAAATGATCTGTTAGATGGAAGAGAGATCATGCACGTGGAGGGTGCCTGAGTCCTCCTGGCCAGCAACAAGGCCTCTCACTGCCCCTAGGAGAGCAGTCCTCTTCTTTTCCTGCTGCAAACAGAAGGGGTGCAAACAGAAGACGACACTTCTGTGCAGTGCATTCACCATCTGTTTCCAGCTACTAAGCCACAGCAAAAAAAAAAAAGGCTGAAGCATGTGTATCACCACGTATGCAGCTCCCACACAAGGGAGAATTCCTAACGGAGTGTCCCAAACCAGCCACTGCACTAAATGCAGCCTCCCTGTGGGAAATGCATGGGCATTACTAGAAGTGGCAACATTTCTCACAAAAAGGTGTCAGATCAGTGATAGTTTCTGATGGGAGAGCAGAGGTAGAAAGCCACATCTATGACTCTATGATCTCTTCCTTAACTTCAATTTCAGGCTATTTTTACATCTTGCACCTGTAAACATGTTGAGTGGATTAAGTATTTTGGAAACATTTTTCAAGTGGCATATGTAACTTTAATTAGTTTGTTTTGATTCTCTGATTAGATATAAACATAAAACTCATCAACATACTCACCTTCATTGACTTCGTCACTTTCCTTATCTATCTGAGCTTTCAGTACGTATCTTTTAATGAGACGCTTCATTATTTTCTGCAGAGAAGAAAGAAGAAAAAAAGAGTTTTCTTAGTTGGACTTTCTCATATTGCCAGGACATTTCAATATATGAGCTCTATTATCTTCTGTTGCACTCAGACATTTCAGTGTAGGACTTGCCAGGTTAAAGGAATAGAATGTAAAAATCTATTTTCATCTGCAGTAGATATTTAGACTTTATAATTCTGCACATACATGTACATGAAAGTTAGAAAACTAAACACATCTTCTGAATGTTATCATTCACGAAGCTTAATCTACTACTGGAGTCTATGAGAATGATTAATACAGCTGCAGCTTTGATCTCATGTAGGTGAAACCATCTAGCCTTCATTGCTACCAGAAGATGATAATGAACCTGATTAGCAATGCTAATTGCTAAACCTTTCTGCAATCAGGTTATTTTAATCTATTTTTATATTTTATCTGATAAGTTATCTCTTCCCAATGTAAGGCTTAGAGAAAATGGGACCCATGTCCTAAGAGTCATTAAAGCACCTTGCTGGGACTCATCTAACCAAATACAGATAGTCTCTAATGCAAATATACGTCTGTGGCAGTCACCTTTATCTCCCTCCATGGAGACAAAAAGCAAAACTGAGAGGACAGTTCATCTCAGACTGCTAAAATTGATCAAATAAAACACATCATTAGAATTACTACCCTCTCTGCTAAAATAAAGGGAACCTAGGCCAGCAAATTTAGATGCAAATTTTACTTTTCCAGGAAAAATTAATTCTGCCCCTGATTCTACCATTAGTTCAAATTACTTGAATAAGAACAAGGTATCTAATTACCTTTGAGGATCTATCTTTGGCTTTAATATTGTAACCTATGACAACATAATACTTATTTTCAGTAAAAGACAGAATATATGCACATATTTATGTGTCTGCTTTTGTATTCACAGTAACAGACCTGACCAGAGGTGCTTGCGAGGCGAATCATCCCAGATTAGTGGTTCCAGACCATCACTAGAGTCATGCTTTGCAAGGTCAGCAGCTGTACCATTTATTCTGAGAATGTTTCAAATACAAAGCCCCATATCCTCACGTTTATGGGATAAAATTGTAATCTTATTATCTATCATTGCATCATAATGAAATTGGCTGTGAAAAAGTCAGAGTTTTTGGAATAGACTGGTACAAACACTGCATAATGGAAGAGTGGAGCAAAGATAGCCTGCCCAAGGGGAAAAACTTTTTTTCTGTCTTATGTTTAAAAAAGATATACTTAATTCCATGCTGTTTTCTCTACTTTTTTGCATTCAGATGATCTTGCCCTGCTGCCTAAGCAGCTCTTGCGTGTTCCCTTCCACTTGCTTTGTAGATTTAGAGGAAGGAAAGGAGCAGCCTCTGGACCAGAATAGCTGGGCTTTATGTGTACTATGCTGGGTCTCATTACGGTTAACTGCACAAAGGCTCATTGCAGTTGTTTAGGAGGCAAAGAATAAACAGACTGTATTGACAGCATAAAGGCTGAAAGATATTTGCAGTGCTTGAGGTATTAGAATACAGAGGTGTGGCACTATATGCTGAACTGCTTCACCAGGTGGAACAGGAAGATTTTGTGTTTCTTTTTGGTTTTCTTAATTCACACTGTGCACTTGAGGACTCAACCTGTCTCTAAAATAAAAAACATTTTTCAACCACATTAAATATTGCATTATAAGGGCAGCATTTAAGAAACAAAGAGGAGACAAAACCACCCTCAGATTGTACTGCAATCCTAAACCATTGCATTTATTTCTGATATATACAAGGTCTGTGGATTAATTCTTAATTCATGCTGTTTAACATAAATTCAAAACTGTCCTCATGCCATCAGTCTGATCTGCCAGTTCTACTACTTCTTGATTTTCTTTAAAAATGATCTGTTTTTTTACCTGGTATTGCCTTGGAGGATTATTTAAACTGTTTAAGTGGATTTCATCTGAGCTTCTTATACTTGATTGCTTCCTTTGACCAAGCTGAAATGGAAACATTATTTATAGTACAAAATAAACAGAAGAACAATATGGTTAAATTACCTCATGCATGTATCGTATGACAGAACATTAACTGTAAAGCTCAATTTGGGGATTATCAAATTACTGTGGTAAAGTCCTCACACCCATGTAGAATTTCATCAGAAGAGTTTCACACTGTGATGTAGCAAAGTGAGAACTGGGAGGTTTTCCCCATTTACTCTGCCTCTTATCTGCTCCTAACATCTGCTCTGGTGAGACCCCACCTGGAGTACTGTGTCCAGCTCTGGACCCCTCAGCACAGGAAAAACATGGACCTGTTTGAGCAGGTCCAGAGGAGGGCCACAAAAATGATCAGAGGGCTGGAGCACCTTTGCTATGAGGACAGGCTGAGAGAGTTGGGGTTGTTCAGCCTGGAGAAGAGAAGGTTCCAGGGAGAACTTAGAGCGGCCTTCCAGTACTTAAAGTGGGTCCACAGGAAAGATGGTGACAAAGTTTTTAGCAGGGTTTATTGTGACAGGACAAGGAGTAACGGCTTTAAACTAAAAGAGGGTATATTTAGTCTAGATATTATGAAGAAATTTTTCACTCTGATGATGGTGAAACACTGGAACAGGTTGCCCAGAGAGGTGGTAGACATCTCATCCCTGGAAACATTCAAGGTCAGGTTGGACGGGGATGTTAGCAACCTGATCTAGTTGAAGATGTCATAGAACTGTCTAGGTTGGGAGGGACCTTTAACATCATCAAGTCCAACCATCAACCTAACACTGCCAAAACCACCACTAAACCATGTCCCTCAGCACCACGTCTACCCATCTTTTAAGTACCTCTAGGGATGGCAATTCCACCACTGCCCTGGGCAGCCTCCTCCAATGCTTAACAACCCTTTTGGTGAAGAACTTTTTCCTAATATCCAATCTAAACCTCCCCTGGCATATCTTGAGGCCATTTCCTCTTGTCCCATCACTTGTTACTACAGAGAAGAGATTTACCCTTACCTCATTACAGCCTCCTTTCAGGAAGTTGTACAGAGCAACAAGGTCTCCCCTCAGCTTCCTCTTCTCCAGGCTAAACAGCCCCAGTTCCCTCAGCCGTTCCTCATAAGACTTGTCCTCCAGCCCCTTCACCAGCTTTGTTGCCCTTCTCTGGACACGCTCCAGCACCTCAATGTCTTTCCTGTAATGAGAGGCCCAAAAGTGAACACAGTATT
>VZSZ01008543.1:96408-148150 GCA_013398815.1 Ibidorhyncha struthersii
GATCACTTCCCGAGTCCTGCTCACCACACTATTCCTGATACAGGCCAGGATGCTGTTGGCCTTCTTGGCTACCTGGGCACACTGCTGGCTCATATTTAGCCGGCTGAACCAGCACCCCCAGGTCCTTTTCTGCCAGGCAGTTTTCCAGCCACTCTTCCCCAAGCCTGTAGCGCTGTTGAACTTCATACCATTGGCCTCGGCCCATCAATCCAGCCTGTCCACATCCCTCTGTAGAGGCATCCTACCCTCAAGCAGATCAACGCTCCCGCCTAACTTGGTGTTGTCTGCAAATTAACTGAGGATGCACTCGATCTCCTTGTCCAGATGGTTGATAAAGATATTAAAGAGAACCAGCCCCAGCACCGAGCCCTGGGGAACACCACTTGTGATTGGCCACCAACTGGATTTAACTCCATTCACTACCACTCTTTGGGCCTGGCTATCCATCCAGTTCTTTACCTAGAGAAGTGTACGCCCATCCAAGCAATAAGCAGCCAGTTTCTACAAGCAGCCAGTTTCTCCAAACCTGATCTAGCTGAAGATGTCCCTTCTCATTGCAGCGGGGTTGGACTAGATGACCTTTAAAAGTCCCTTCCAACCCAAACTATTCTTTGATTCTATGCCCAAGGGACCAGAGCAGAGCAGCCATCTCCCCACGGGCTTTCCCTCGCTGCTCAGGTGCACAGGAGGGGGATCCATGTCAGAAGGAAGGGAACACTGGTGCAGCAGAGTTTTGTAGCCAACGGATGAGGGAGAGTCAGGGCAGGGTGTGGGAGAAGCCAAGGAAGGAGAGGTGGCAGCATTACTCCTTTTCTTTCTTTCACAGAAGTTGCACATAACTAATGTGACCTCCACTACCACAAAATACAGAGGAATTTGCTTCTACCCTCACTTGCACTAATGGCGGAATATAATTGGTTATGCAGTTCATGCCAGGGACCACAAAATTATCAGCTGACATTTCTGAGTAGTTTGTTCTTTACTACACATGCTGAAAGAAAAGGACATCACTCCTTGATGAAACACCAAGGATGCAATTTGCAGGCTTCATTATCAATTTTACATCTTTGAGAAGGACTAAAGCATCACAAAATGGTGAACTGAGACTCAAGCTGAATGACTAGGCTGCAGTTAGAGTAAACAGCAACTGTCAAAACGAAATGAATTACTTTAGATTGATAATGGAGCCAGTTTAATGAGTACTAGTGCAAGAAATGAAAAAATGTGAAATATAAATCATGATTGATCTGAATGAGGAATAAGTGGGACTGCAACTAAAAAGTCAGTTCTCCATAATTATACATGGTCCAATAAAATTTTTACTGTTTTAAAGCACAGAGTTATCATTGCAGTACTTCAGATCCTGTGGGATTGTGCTGTACTTCCAGTGAGGTTCTCTGTGTTGGTTATCTCTGTGTCTTTATGCATCGAGCACCTACAGATAAGCAAACTGGTGCACTTTGAAGCCTGGTAAGTAGTATGTGGGATACGCTGGGATACCGTTTGATGGGGAGGAAAGCAGGGGAGGGTTAGATGCTTACACAGCTGTACAGGCATGTCACACATCAAGGGGGCCCATAACACAATGCCTGACGTTAATGAAGGCCATTCCTCCTGCAACTGAAATCATTATAACCTCTTGAGGTATAATGGGACCTTCTCATGGTTGAACTTTGATAATAAATGGAAGTAGCAATATGGAATATGCGATAAATATTCACCAGATGTCAATTAGAAAATGATAAAAACATCTCATCAGAAAGCTTTACTGAGGCTTTGTTCTAACTTACATGTACTAACACAAAGGCTAAAATTAAAAACTTCGGAATTGTATAGATATAAAAAGGCTAAATGAGGCATCAGATTCAGCTGTTTAACCAGCAATGAGGACATCAACCAAAATTTTCACTTCTCTCAGTTACTGCAGAGCTTGTTCCTTAAAAGTCTTCTAATTTTCTAGAATTCCAAATGACTTTATATTCACTTTAAGAGTAAAGCAAGTAAGTCTTCATGACGCTGCATATGGGGAATAATTTAAATATTTATAGATTTTGTTTAGCATTTCATAGAATCATAGAATGGTTTGTATTGGAAGGGACCTTTAAAGATCATGTTGTCCAACCCCCCTGCCATGGGTAGGGACATCTTTCATTAAATCAGGTTTGTACTTTGATAATTTCCTGAAGAAAAGATTACACTCACTGGTAAAATATATTAATTTGCAATTATTATAAAGTTTACACTGAATTTGGATTTTCTTTTTGCTCTTTAGAAAGATTCATAATATCTATAGACACATACTTTCAAAAACATTACATATGTATTCAAAATATGTTTATTTGACTAAGCAAAAGTAATGATAGAAGATACACAGTAATATATAAATAGATATATAAATAATTAATAACTATCATCTCTAACATATTCACCTGAATTTGGATGTAAATTGAATTACAGATGTATAAAACGGGCAAGTTATTGTTGCTTTTTCTTGCTTGAATAAAGCTACCTTAAATTTTTTTAAACTTATATTAGAAAACATAAATTTATCTAAATGTTTTAACTTAAACTATGTAGCTGATTTATAATAAAAAGTAGTGGCTAGTGAGTTTAAGCAACTGTGTAATCACTATGCCTTTCAGGATTTTAGAACTAATAGTACTCTCTTGGGCCTCACCTTTATTACTAGATTAAAAGAGAAAAACAATCTTCCTGCTTTCTCAGCTCTTGGTTTCCTAATGTACAATTTTTGGAAATAAAGTAGTAGTATAAGAAGAAAAGTATGCTTCCTCTGCAGTGGCAGATAACCATTCTGCAGCTGTGACAACCATTCACGATCCTGTTACTTAGCAGTTTACATATCATCTACAAATGCATTTAATTGCATTATGTATTTTTTAATATTTATTATATATTTTATTATGCATATTACATGTAATCTGTCATGCCGGTTATCAGTTTTAAATTTATGTTACATTGGTTCACTTCAAAAGTTAATCCAATGCTTAACTAAAAATTTATTCTTACTTGAAATGGCAAAATCAGTAATACGTAGTGAAATCAGTTAAATGAGACACTGCAAACTTGTAAAACCAGACATACCATAACATTTTTAACTTAACTTTGACCCTTCGGCACTCTGCATTTTTTGAACAGAATAATGTACTGTTAATTAACTAGAAACCGCACCCCTGAAAGCTGGCAGGTAAGTCAGAAGTGTGTAACTTCATGAAGTCTGCTTCTGTGTAACAGTACAGGACAGAAAATCTATTGTACGTTGCTGAATGACCACTTGGTGGCAGAGATTGCCAAGATTTCATTATAACTTCATCTACACAAAATTTGTAAACTCTCTTTAAGCTTCACACCTACGGGGTTTTCCTCTCCCCAAAAAATTACTACTAGAGTAAACTCAGCCTGTCACATTAATGACTGAACTAGAGTTCATATTTTTAAGTTAATATCTATTGAAAATCCACTGGAGGGACCAAAAAAAAAGGAAATTTAAATAAAACAACACTATAAACCCTAATAAAAAGTAACTCTCCCCCAGGAGTCTTGTTTAAAAGAAGACATGTAGCATACAGGGACCATTGCTCTTAGAAAAAAATCTTCTTTTTTAAACTTGCTTTGCATTTCATTGTTCCCTAGTATTACTTAAAATTTAATGCAATCAGAATAGTAATGTGATTACCCTAGCTGTTTTGTGTAGCACTTTGTTAACACCTTAAATCCCAGTTTTCAGAAGCAGCTGATGGAAGTCCAGTAAATTGCATGTGCTTCAACCAGAAATGTGGGATCCCACAAAATGACAGTTTGCACTCCCAGAACCAGAGGTCGCTTGTGAAAATTTTAGAAACACTGTTTTATACTAGGAAAGTAAAAGTTAACATATTTTTTGTTGTTTGAGTGAGGGTTTAAAGCTATTTCAATAATTAGTTGTTCCTTATTTCTTTTCTAAAGGGCCATGTTTTAAGAAAATGGCTTATATAGGTTATCTGCCAGTAGTGGTTTTAAGCTCGGGAAGATGAACAAGTTCCATGACTCTTGAACCACAAAATTTCTCCATCACAAGGCAACTTTTCAATTTAGAATAAAACTCCAAGTAGGCTTATTTAAACCTCTCCCTTTTTTTCATTTATTTCTCCCCTTTTTTGGTTTGAGTTTCTCATTCACGCGATGTTTAAAACACCAATTCTAGCCTGAAACAGAAGAAATGTGCAGGTTTTAATCAACAGCCTGAAAGTAAACATCTTCACAGCTTTTATTATTATATGTAGATACGTCTGAAGAAATTAGTTTCTGGTTGTGTTCACACTTCGAACACAGCTAGATAAATCATTTGCCATTTAGCATCGGCTTTGTTTTCTGCCAATGGTAATCAGGGCAGAGCTGGCTCTAGGGGCAGAATTTCCCCCCTTCCCATCTTAATTCTTGTCTTTACGCTCCCCCTGGTGCTGCTGCCGCTTTTGCACTGAGAAGATGCATGCTCTGCAGGAGAAAGACCCACAGGCCGGGTCTGAATCAGTGAACTCAAGTGTGTGCTAACATTTCTGCGTACTGCAACGCAATGTCTTCTATCAGTAAACTTTTAGTGTCCTCCCAAGCAGGACTTGCACTGGAGCAAGTGGCTCTCTCCCTAGGCACGCTGTGGCAACTGGAACGGTCTGGGGACAACAGCTTGCAGCAACCCTGCTTTGGGAGGAAAACTACTTGAATAGGGAGAACTCAGTCCTGAATTGGTCTTGGTGCCCAGGTAAGCTCTCTGACACATTTAATTTACTAGCACAGACACCAAGTCTTGGGTCTGGTCTTGCCAAATCTTTTCTTATCTTAGTGCAGCTCATTGTGTTTAGAGTAGCTCCTTGCCCAAGTAGCTCCTTGCTTAGCAGTCACAGCGGCACCAAGCTGCTCAGCACAGGATGAGTCCAAAGTAAAAACCTGAAAAGCCTGAGAATGCCTTTGAGAAGATGCCATAAAACAGCCTCGACAATAATGAATCAACAGTGGGTCAAAATGTGACACAAAAACATTTTAGTCACATTTTAGAAATGTAAAGGATGGCAGCATCTGATAGATTCACATAAAGTCAGCTCCACAGTATGCGATGGTCCAAAAGGTAAGTAAAAATGTAGTCATCTGGCAATATCAGCCACCCAGCTGGAAAAGCTGAGGAATGAATAGATGTGACTCCGCTGCTTTATGTTTTTCAATGTAAAAGCTTTTTTTTTTTTTGATTTGCAGCTTTTAGAGTTTTACAGTTTCTTTGGCTGGGGAGTAAGCACATTTCATTTAGCATTAGTTATACTAGAATCTACAGCGAGTGGAAAGCATTACTATTTGAAAACTAAAAACTAATTCAGGGTTAGGAAAAAATTTGATAAACCATGGTTACATCCTCTCAGCTCTCTTACAGAGGGACTGCCACAAAAGCAGACACAACTGTTACTGTTTTATCTAGAATCGGTAATTATTACAATTTGCACCTTTCTAGCCATCTGAATTGCTAAGTTTGAATATAATTTTGGAAAGGAGTGATAAAAATCCAGCTTCTTTCCTTAGGGTGCAGGAATGGGATTTTTAAGAGAACCTGTTTTATGGGAACATAAATTTCATTTTAAAGAAATACTAAAAATAAGCTTCTAACTTACGTGCTTTTCAAAGTCACAAATGAAATGAATTAGAAAACCAAAAATCCTTTGATTGGTTGTTTCTCACCATCACCTAATTTGAAGTTTATATGCATCTTCTTAAAGTCATGACTTTTCAGGGATGACCTTATCACCCATGGAAGTTGTGAAACCAATTTGCATCAAGAAGGTGTCAAATACATTAGGATTAGATTTCCCAAATAAAATGAAGTCTCGTCTGTGAAACGCTAGAAAAATCAGCCTGTAGCACACCAGACATCTGAAGTTAATAACAATCTTGATTTTGTTGACAGTGTTTGTAATGTCTGTGTTTGTTTTTATAAACTGTTATGAAGTTAACCAGAGGCAGAGGCTTGTCAGACGCATGGTATTTTTCCCTATAGCTCTGTTTTTTTTTTCTAGGATTGCAATCAGTTTCTTTTCCCTTTTACTCTTCAACTGATAAGTGTGACGGAAAAAGTGCTTGTCACATTGGTGACAGAGAGCTGACAGATGCATGTAATTTCTCTACTGACCCCCAGTCTATTGACCCTTGACTAGAGACTCAAGAACTCCTAACCCTGAAGGCCTCTTCTCAGACTACTGCCTATTTTAACAAAGATCCTTCCGCATTAAAAAGTTCCTTAAATGACACATTTGATTCTGTCACTATGACTAACCTGTACATTTATTTTTTTTTGGTGTGAATGTTACCATATGCTCACCCTTCTGCTCACTAAGTCTGATCAGTTGCCTTGCAAAGCTCTTCTTCCCTAACGTGTTACAATAGTGCTAGTCTTTACACGTCCTAACACCATGTGCTATGTCCCATGTTCCCCTAAAGCAATTAATTTGATTTATACCAAGACACTGCAAGAAAAATCGACTGACTATAAAGTCTTTAAATACGCCCATGAAATACAGCAATGTATCAACTAGAGTGCTTTTTACTGCACTTGTGTAAATAAAACAGATAACAGTGCTTTACAATAAAAGCAGGCTGCATTCTCAGTGGAAGCAGAGACAGGCTACAAAGGGGGGATTTAGAAACTGCCCAGGCATGTCAGGGTGGTGTTAGGAAAGACAAAGCTCACCTTAAGCTGACGTTTGCAAGGGCAGTAAGAAGAGCCTCTACTGCCACAATAGCAGTATAAGGCTGAACAAGGAAAATGTGGGCCTGTTGCTCAGTGGGGCAGGGGATTTAGTGACAGCGGACTCAGGTAAGGCTGAGGGACTTGGCCAATGGTTTGCAAGGCCTCTGTGCTTAATGAAGCAGTTTGGGGAGAAGAACGACCGGCTGTGGAGAATGATCAAGTCAGGGGTTACTTGAGAGAACTTGACTCAGGCAAGTCCATTGGACCCAATGAGCTCCATTCTCAGGTGCTGAGAGAGTGGATCATAGAATCATAGAATTGTTTAGGTTGGAAAAGACCTTTAAGATCATCAAGTCCAACCATTAATCTAGCACCACCAAAACCACCACTAAACCATGTCCCTCAGCACCGCATCCACATGTCTTTTAAATACCTCCGGGGACGGTGACTCAACCACTTCCCTGGGCAGCCTGTTCCAATGCTTGACAATCCTTTTGGTGAAGAAATTTTTTTTAATATCCAATCTAAACCCCACGCACTTTCAGTTAGTTGTAGAGAGCAACAAGGTCTCCCCTCAGCCTCCTCTTCTCCAGGCTAAACAGCCCCAGTTCCCTCAGCCGTTCCTCATAAGACTTGTCCCCCAGACCCTTCACCAGCTTTGTTGCCCTTCTCTGGACACTCTCCAGCACCTCAATGTCTTTCTTGCAGTGAGGGGCCCAAAGCTGAACACAGTATTTGAGGTGGGGCCTCACCACTGACGGGTACAGGGGGACAATCGCTTCCCTGGTCCTGCTTGCCACACCATTTCTGACACAAGCCAGGGTACTACTGGCTTCTTGGCCACCTGGGCACACTGCAGGCTCACATTCTGATGAAGTTCTTGCAAAGACGCTATCATCTCTGAAAGATCATGGAGATTGGGAGAGGTGCCCAAAGGCTGGAGAAAGACAAATGTCAAACCCATCTTCAAAATGAAGATCTGGGTAAATACAGGACACCCAGTCTCACTTCAGCTAACTGGCAAATAATGGATCAAGTCCTCTTTGAGTACATTTCTGGGCACGCAGAAGAGCAGACGGTGACCAGGAACAGTAAGTATGGATTTAGGATGAGTAAAACCTGTCTAACTCATCCAGGTTGCCTTCTGAGATAAAATGTCTGGATTTGCAGATGAAGGGAGAGCTGGGGAAGTCATCAACCTTGACTTTAGCAAGGGTTTTAACCTAGAATTTATTTATCCTAGAATATTCTTATACCTGCGTTAGGATGTTACTGTCTGGATGGGTGGACAACTAAATGGGAAAAATCCCAGCTGGATGGTTGTGGTTAGAGGGTAGTATAGGGGTCTCGTCCTGGGACTTGCCCTTTTAAACACCTTTATCAATGACCAGGGGTCTGAGGTGTTGGAGCATACTTCTGTCAAGTTTGCAGACAAAGCCAAATTTGGGGGGGAATAGCTGATAGGCTTGAGGGCAGGGATGCCATCCAGGAGGATAGGGCTGACAGAAACCCTGTGAATTTCGATAAGGAGTATAACTCTTTCAACAACACAGGTTGGGGACTGGCTGGCTGGAGAGCGGCTCTGCAGAAAAGAACCTGGGGGACTTGGGGGACAGTGAGAAAGATGTTAAAAAACTGCAGCAAGTTCAGCAGAGTCATCAAGACATTTGGAGCTGGAGCATTTGCCCTGTGAAGAGACACTTTTTCCCCATGAGGACAGTCACGCAGTGGCACATCCTGCCCAGAGAGATTGTGCAGTCTCCATCCTTGGATGTTTTCAAGACCTGACTGGAGGAAGCCCTGAGCGACCTGGCCTGACCTCAGAGTTGACCCTGCTGTGAGCACGAGGTAGGACTACGGGATTCCTAAAGCCCCTCCCAGCCTGAAACATTCTCTGATTCTGTGACAACAAGCAAGAAAAACTGTAAATTTACAATGGTATTTTTGGACTTAACTGATTACAGATTTAGACAAATGTTTATATTAAAAAACAAAGTAAGAATTTCAGCCTGTACATAGTGACTGACTTCAGTGTGGACTAAGCATGCTGGGAAATTAATGAGAAAAACAGGTCAACAACAAAACATGAAATTAAAATTGGCTTTATCTTTTAAAATTAGCAGTCAGTATACACATTATAAAATTACCTTGTTCATCTCTGCATCTTCCTGAAAGCTTTTCTTTTGGCACAGAAATGGTTTAGAAATACATTTTTTGATTCTGAGTAGGAGATACAGCAAAGATTTTGGGCTTGGCACTAAGTTGAAGGGTACTGGAAGAGTTCTCCCCTCCTCAAAGTAAGAAAACCAAAGTTTAGCCCTTGCAAATTTCCATTCTACATCAGCATCATCCTGTAAAACAGAAACACGGCTGTTAATACACTTTTAATACCACCTTGACTATTGAAGATGCTATAGCTAAACTTTATGTGTGTTTTGAATGTAATTGGCTGAAGTTAATCTCAGACAGATCAAGAACTTGTTTATAATTTGTGAAAACCAAATTTCAATTAATGGAACTGCTCTTGTTAATCCATTTAAAATAATGCAATTGCAGAAGAACAAAGTGGATTTGATTTAAACATTGGTTACCCCAGAGGGAGTGCTAATAGCCTGCAATACAGGATCACAAAGACAGACCTCTGTTTTGGTGCTCTTTGTAAACACACAGATAAGAATGACAGCTCTGATTTAAAAGCACACAATACAATGTCGAAGTTAAAGCTTCATGACAACACTCAAATTCATCTGCTAGGGCTTGACTGAGTAGCTGCTTGCTTGGAACACTGTCATGCTCAGTAAACAAAATGGAAAAATCCTATGTTAACATAACAAAAATGTAAATCTCTTAATGCAACTACCGGTTCTGATTTCTTATCTTATTGGTCTTTTCTGTAGAAATTAGTCTATTATCTTTTTTTGTGAAGAAGAATTTTAAATTAAAATTTTACTCTATTACTTTAAACAGGAAGTTAAAAAAGATTAGGTGACTCTTACCTAATTCGTTCCACTTGCTGGAATATATGATTAAATCAGGTATGCTATCATCACCATGGTTTATGTTTAACATTTACAATAGCCAAAACACTCATTTTATTCCTCCCTGTAAAGTTCAAGTGGGTTTTCTGCAAAGGACTGATGTCACATTCAAGGACATGACTCAATATTGATGTAGCTGTTTTTACAAGCTGTTTGTATCAAGTCACCATAATTTGGGATAATATCCTGGATTTTATTGCTCTGAATGTGACAGCTTGTCCTGTGCCCTCCTGAGTCAGAAGAATCTGAACCTCCCTAGAGAATGTTTGTTGCTCTTGCTCAAGCTGGACTACGCTACGGCTCCAAAACAGAGCTCAGAACCTGGAACCAGAGCGGTGTCAAGCCCGAGTCTGCTGCCTTGTGACAAGGGCATCAACTAGGAAAGGCTGGAATGGCCTGGCTCCTGGAGATCTGCTTCCTTCTTTTCTAAACATCGATAATGATTTAGCCCTTTGTTTGCCATGGCATGCAGAAGTCCATGCTGATTTTTAGTAGTGCGGCTGATTACTTTGTCAAGTAAAGTTTGTTCACTGCAGAGGACTAGAGCAACAGTTGTTTAAATAAAAGAAGAAAAGAACACACTATAGAATTGCTTGCAAGGTCAAGGCATAGGAACAAGAAATTCCTTGCAGCAAGAGGGACACTACTCAAATAATAACTACAAACAAGGCAAATGAAAGATTCACAAAGTCACACAATGTAGCCTATCCTCTTCAGGAATGTAACACAATTCAACAGCAGTTTCTTAGTCCAATCTAGTCCTTACTATTGCAAGCACGTGCAGCTGGGTAATCTCCTGGTGTTTTATAATAAAAATGTACAGTGGAATTAGTATTTTCTCCTAATATATTCCAAAAGCCTATGTGTTATTTTTCTTAAATAAGATGTCAACAAGAACATTTTCCAGGAGATTTAGACAATTAGCTGTAACAGCAAATGTTCCATCATAAACAGAATTTTTACCTCAATTTCCTGGAATGAACTGTTGATCATTGCGATAAGCATGTTCAGTAAGACAATGACCATGGTAACATTATAGACTCCATAAAGGACATAACCAATATTTTCAATAAATTTATGTTTGTAATTGATGACAACTGATTTAACTTCTGAGAGTCCAAATATAGCCCAGAACAATGTCTTGAAACTTTCTTCGACCCTAAAAAGAGCAAATGAATACATGCATATGTTACTGAAGAAAAGCTGTATATTCTTCTTGTATAAATTGCCAGTTACCATTTTTATACAGTATACAATTTTTTCCATAATTATAATGTAGAACTCTACCATAGTGATATTATGCAGAACAGGTAGACTATCTAATTTCATAGGTATGGGCTATTTCATAATATAAGATTCCTAATATTTAGGACTGACAATAAAACCATCTGATTCAGTTTAGGAATTATATATACATTCTCCAAAGAATATTACAATGATTCACTTGTTAACTACTTTAATCTACATGCTACATGCTTGCTGGTAATGTGAATGTAAATAACAAAAACCATTAACCTGTAAATACTTTGTTTTCATTGCACCATTAGTTCACTTAGTATGAATTATTTCACCATTAATATGACTATCATTCTGAAACTGCGAAGAAGACAGGATGTCTGACTGCAAATCAGCATTTTTCCAAAAATGAGTTGGGTTTTCCAGTTGAGCTTTCACTGCTCCACAAATCCATGGTAAAGGTAAGAAGCCATGGTATTGGGATACTTATTTTTTTTTCATGTTAGTAGATTTAAATACATGTATTTCCTCTTAATCAGTTTATACGTAAGTCAAAAACTCTAAGGTATCTTCTCCTATCTATCTCCACCTGTTTAAAGACATATTTTCTCTTGCTTTGGTAAAGAGATCTCAGTTCTCCATGTCCAAAAATGCTGTAGCATTGCAAAGCACATTTTGGATTTTATTGCATTATTGTCAAGAAAAAAAAGGTTAAAAGAAACTTTTAATTTTTAGTTGTGAAATTACTTCTCTGCTTATAATATTTTATCAGTATTCCATCTG
Source organism: Ibidorhyncha struthersii (assembly GCA_013398815.1). Taxonomy (NCBI): domain Eukaryota; kingdom Metazoa; phylum Chordata; class Aves; order Charadriiformes; family Charadriidae; genus Ibidorhyncha; species Ibidorhyncha struthersii. The sequence continues at coordinate 108,190 of VZSZ01008543.1, forward strand.
TGAGATGTAGTTTTAGTTACTTTATCTATTGTGTGAATATCAAAAAAGCAGTAACGAATTTTTCCCTCTTGGCCAAGTTTGCTTCCTGGATGAGTATACTTCCTAATGGCTATAGCTGGAATATCATGACAGCCAGAAATTAAGTGGGCAAGGGCTACAGAGCATGAGAAAGAATGAGTTGCCACTCAAGTGTTTTATCTTAAAATCACAGCTAGAAATGAGAGGCATGAGAAACTGATACCAAGTAACTCCTGACAGAGTAAATTCAGAATTTCTATTCTTATGGTGAGAGAAGAAAAAAAGAAGCAGAGTTAAAAAAAAAAAAACAAAAGGAGGCATATATTTTCTCCTCTCAAGATGGAACAGGTTATTGCCATTGGAAACTATGGAAAGCCAGAGCTTAAAAGAGGGATTAGATTTATTTTTTTTTTTACTAGTAAGAGTATACACAGTTGTCTGAATTAAATTACAAATATTTTATAATGTGTACCACACTGTAGCGATTAGCTTGCTTCAATTACAGATGACAGTGGAACTTGATGGAAGAACAACCCTTGCTCACACACGCTGCAAGGAATCACTATGCTGCGCTCTGAAGTGCCGGTGCTGACTGGCCTGGCAGGCAGGATACTGTCCTGCTGGCCCACAGTCTGACCCAGATTACATCCTGAAATCCCTGAACAACCCCAGGAGCAAGCGCCGTGCATGGAGTGGTATTACAGACTGCACTGCCAGGTCACCAGACATATGTACAGTACTGTGTAAGGGGTCTGAGATACTTTTGCCTTTTTTATAAGCCTCCTTCACCTAATGCAGCCCAGGGGTCTGTTGGTCCACGTTGCCACAAGGGCACATTACTGGCTTATGGTCAAGCTGGTGTCCATCAGGAGCCCTAGGTCCACTTCTGCCAAGCTGCTTTGCAGCTGGTCAGCCCCAGCCAGTCCTGGTGCCTGAGATTCTTCCTTCCAAGGGGCAGGACGTGGTGTTCCTCTGTGTTGAACTTCATGAGGTTCCTGTTGGCCCATTTCTCCAGCCTGTCGTGGGCCTTCTGAGTGGCACCACAACCAGCTGGCCTATCAGTCACTCTTTTTGATCCATACAGGCCTCTTGACCTTTGCTTGATTTCCTGCCCATTGAGATGGACCAATCTTGAGCGCCGAAAAGGCAATTCTTGAAAATCAATCAACTTTTCTGGACTGCCCTTCTCTTCGGGGATTTATCCCATGAGATTGTTCCCTGAACAGCCCAAAGTCTGCTCTCCCTGAACAACTCCAAAATCTAGGGTTGTGGTCCTGCTATTTGCCTTGTTCTCTCTTCTCAGGAACCTGAACTCCACCGTCTTGTGGTCAGCCAAGGCTGCTCCCAGCCTTCACATACCCAACCAGTTCTTCCTTGTTTATAAAAGTCAGGTGTCACAAAGCTCCTCTCTGCATCAGTTCCTCGATCACCTGTGTCAGGAAGTTATTGTCAAAGCCCTCCAGAAAGCTCCCGGATTGATTGTGCCCTGCTGGAGGCAGCAGGTATCAGGGTGGTTAAAAATCCCCATGAGGACCAGGACCTGCAAGTGTGAAGCTTCTTCCAGTTGCCTGAAGAAGTCCTCATCTACTTCATCTTCCTGATCAGGCATTCCATAGCAGACATCCACTACATCACCCATGTTGGTCTGCTCTCTAATCCTGCCCGATAAGCTCTCACTGGCTCATCATCTACCCCTAGGCAGAGGCAGAGGCATTCCTGCTGCTCTCTCAAGTGAAGGGCAACTACAGCTCATCCTCCTAGTCTGTCTTTTCCGATTTGTCACAGCATTGTTGGGATCAGCAGCTCATCCTCTGATTTCAAATACATCCTTTACACACCGGAACACAGGAGAACGTCACAAATTAATCCAAGATGAAGACATTTTTAAGATATGTAAACCTTATAGAACAACTAGTAAAAATACATACAATGCAAACAGCTGATTTTCCATAAAAATAGCCCACAATTATTACAGTATAATCAGTTTTACTTACGTTGTGAATGCTTCGTTTTGTTTTGCCCCCAGATAGTAGGAATAGAGATTAAACATGCCTATCATGAAAGCCACAAACACCATGATAAATATCACCATGAACTTGAAGATGTCTTTCACAGTTCTGCCAAGTGATATCTGCAGTGGTCCAAAGCTTTCATTAGCTGGTAAGATGTAGGCTATTCTGGAGAAACTTAATACTACAGCAATTGCATATAGGCCTTCAGATATGATCTGAGGATCAGATGGATCCCAGTTTATTCTGGCTAGAAACAAAAGATGAGAATTTTGGTCAGTATTTCAAAGGCCACCTTAGGTTGTTCACTGAAGTACCCTCTTTTGATGAGTAACAATGATCCAGTCAGCGTAAACTGGAATTGAATGCAATGGTGCTATGCAAATTTGGAACAGCTAAGACGCAGTCTTCATGGTTTTGTTGTTTTTTTTTTCTTTATTGTATGTTGCATAATGAATTTTAAGCAATTTTTATTCAGAGAAAAATTCTAAGACTTTGTTGCATAAATGTAAGACGCAGCTAATTTTTACCCTTTTGAACTTAAAGACACACAGAAAACTGACTTCCTCACTGGGAACTGCGAATACTTCCAAGCGTGACTGCTCAAATACTGGCAGTAGTGGTTGCCCACTACTTCACAGTGCTCAGCAAATGTCTTACATGAACATGCTGCTAGAAATAGAAGTGAAAGGAGACACTCGGTTAAGACTGAACCAGAAGCAGGATATTATTCCATCTACTACGCTAGGGCAGTGGAAGTGTTTTATTTTTTTACTTATGTTTTACTCTCTTCTTTTTACACCTTCATCAGAAGTGTAATTTTTAATTAGAAGAAACCATGAGTGGGATTCAGTATGAGATTAAGATATCTGCATATAGCTATCCAAATGGGAAGTATAGTCATTGCAGCTTAGTGAGCGCTTGGGACTTGATTCAGACACCTGAACAAAGACATCCATTGCCATTTGAGATGCCCAGGGTATCCAAGATATTTGTACAGATCTGTGGGAGGTTTTTTTGGAGCAGCACCTTAGCAATTCAAGTGGCACTAATCACTTATGTTTGGCCAACTGAATTGAGCCAGGCAGCACTAAAACTATTTCACAGCTCCACTGACTGTATTGATTAGATCTCTGTTGATTATAAAGCTGGGCCCTCCATGCCTGTTTTGTACTGGGGAGCCCGGAACTGGACACAGTCCTCCAGGTGTGGGCTCACCGGTGCTGAGTAGAAGAAAGGAGGGAAGGATCACCTCCCTTGACCTGCTGGCAACACTTTGCCTAACACAGCCCAGGATACCATTTGCCTTCTTTGCTGCAAGGGCTTGTTGCTGGCTCATGTTCAACCGGGCGTCCACCAAGGTATGTTTGTTAGATACTGATGAAACCTGTGGCATTAAATATTCACCACTAATATTATCCATATTAGCACTACCATACATAAATGCTCTCCGAGCAGGCTTCAGTGTACATGCATACACTAAAACATAGCTCAACCCTGCTTAAGTGCATAACAAAGTCACAGCTCTTGATTGATGTCAACTGTAATTGCCTTGCTAGATGATACAGTATTATACAGCACAAACAAGACTTGTTCTTGTCATACCCAGAAACTGTGAACATAAACAACAGTCCCTGTTTGCAAATTCATCAAGTGGGTGTTACTGAAAACTGAATTAATATTTAACTAGCTGCTTTTATAACTTACCTGAAATTTGTAACTTTCCACTAAAATTTATAAGACTACAGTTTAATGGGTTTCAGAATATATATATTAATTGCCCTGCTTTTCTACAGCCTGGATAATGAAGAAATGCAACCTTATCAGAAATAGTATTTGAGGCATAGAATAGAGATAGAAACTGATGTAATTCAGTATCTAGAGAAAAATATCTAATAATGGGAAGAGAGATGTGGTGGTGTTGAGAGTGAACAAAGTAAACAGAGCTTAATTTTTTCTCATTTGAGCAAAAAAGCGTCTAGTCACTTCTCATACATGCCAAACAAGTTTATTAACATTTTTATCTCCTACTGGTAAAGACAGTGGATTGAGAAATATTAAAAAATATAACAGAGTCTCTGAGAAAAAAATACATAAAAGATATACTGGTTATGTTGGTGAAGCAGGTTTAAGAAGTTCCTGCATCTCATTGCTTAGTTCTGCCCCTGAATTACAGTACATCGTGTTCACAGTTGTGCCAACTCAAGTGTTTGCAGGACAGCATTGTATAACCAAACAGATGAAATGACCTGGATCAAAATGACCTTGAAAAGGGGTGGAGTGACAGTGGGGTTATTTTCATCTCAGATCATTTCAGTGCCTGATATCTAGAACAGTCCCCAAAGAGATGTATGAGCATAGCCAAGGGAGCTATGATCAATTAGTAGGGATGAGAAAAAGAAGAAGGGGTGGGAATTTCTTAAGCAGTACATTGTGGATCTAAAGTATTGGAGACATATTAACAGAAAATCAGTTCATCTTGGCCCGAGAAGTAAATCTTAATCGTGTACAATCAACTCACCCAAGGTGTAGTATTTTATGTTGGGCTCCAGTGTTGGACTTGTCAGATCTTTCATATTTGCATCAACAAAGTTCTGGGCTCTCGATGCATGCCAAAATGCCATAAACCTTGCTATGAATGATGCTGCAAAAATTGCTAACATACCAAAATCAAGCATATTCCATAACTCAAAAAGGTATTCCTTTGGACCTTGAGACCAAATTTCTTTACATTCAGACCATATCATGCCTGTAGAAGACAGAACAGACAAAACAGTGTGTTCTTTTATCTTCACATTTGTTTTATTTGATGTTTTATTATGTATAGGATATGCTTTTGGTTGCAGTCACGCTTAAAACAATTCTGGTCAGTGGGAGTTCGAACACAAACTAAAATTCTTGAACCTGCCAATTCATAAACATTCCAGTACTTCGTTCTCATGTGAGTAATAATCTTTCATACTGTTTTTTTCCTGTACAACTACAAAAGCTTCCAAAGAGAAGAATGGGATGTGAGTATTACCATCTGTTATAGACACAGGAAGAGACAGAAAGAGCAGAAATGCTCTAGCATGATCATATAGCAGTGGTGGAACTAATAGCAGAACTCACATTTTCTTATTTGCAGATTAACCTGGGTACAGTCACTTTTACTGAAATTGAAAATATATGTGACAAATGAGCATGAAAGTAAGAATCAGACCTAATGCTTCTTCAATAGGGCAAAGGTATCTGATTCCTAATTATTCTCCCTTAATAATAAAATATAGCTGTACAGTATTAGTTTATGCCACCTTTTTATTGAGCAAATCCTTTTCCTTTTCAAGATAAAATTTATTTAATCATGAACTACATTTCTAGGAATCTAAAGGGAGTTAAGAAAAAAATGAATCGGAATAATGTCACTATTTTTTGCGCTTATCAAATTGTCTGAAGGAACTTTTCATGATTTTCAGATGACAAATATAATGTTAATTATAGTAATTAAATTCAATGCTACATCTGTATGCACTGAATCAGTTTTTCATAAACCATCTTATGCATGACACTAAAATAAATAAAAATAGATTAAATTAGCAAACTATAACTTTAAATTGGGAAATTATTATTTACTCCTTTATTATCAGATGAAACCTGATATTTATAGAATATTTGGAAATCTATATGCCACATTATTCCTATAATACACAATTATATTAATTTATAAACAGCTTTATGATGAAATAAATTAGGATTGTCAATGTCTTTCAAAGCTGTAAGAATCATTTGGTGTACAAATGGTTCCAATTTCAATCCCAGAGAGCTCATAAAAGGAAAATACTTTAAATGCATAAACTCTTGAATGGAAACAGATTTTACTTAGCTTGAATTTAACTCTCCCATATTACTGACTAACTAACAACCAGAACCCCAGTCCTTAAAATATCTGGGGATCTAACCCCCATTGGAATAAATGGTATTAGACTTGCAAATAATAATCAGACAGCTAAAATACTTTTGAGGGTTTGTGCTCAAGTTCTCATGCTGAATAGTACTGCATCACTGAATTGAGTACTATTCATAGTGTTCATTTCAACCCTATGCTGGGATGGAAAAATCTGCCACTGAATGTTCAGGGGTCTATATTCTTCTTCTCTTTTGTCAAGAATACATTCAGCTATACACTATTAATTCTGCAGGTATACTTGCAAAATAAGAGAATCTTAGCTGAAAAAGACAATTGGACACAAAAAAAACTTGGCCCATGATGATGAAATTCTTCCCCTTGGGAACTAACACAGCCTGACTCAAAAAAAAACCCAGAAAACTGGTAAGCATTTACCTCTGATATTTATAAAACTGAATTCATTCATATTCGGATGATGCAGATTTCACCTAAGTCCTTAACCAGAATGTTTGTGATTAACCAGGCACATGTGAATCCTGCTGACATCCAGTAAGTAACATGAGGCCAATGTGGGAATGCAGTCAGTTGAATAAACCCCCTTTGTTGCAATTTTTACACATAACATTAATAACAAAGGATTAAATTGGGTCCAGCTTCACTGAAATCATAGCTAGACAAATTTAAGTGAAAATTAATCTTTACCTATTACCCAAGAAATAATGAGCATCTCCATCCATGAGAAACAGGATGTTTTCATCCTAAATAGCTGTTTTACGTTGCCTGTTGTTTCATTAGGTCGGAGTTTGGTGCCATCAAATCTGTCAGCTGCATTCATGACAAGTAGACCAAGAAAAATGGTGAAAGAGGCTGCATGGGCTACAAACTTCATAAATGGTCCACGCATTATCCTCCCCAGCTGCAACAGAGGATATGAAACACAATGACATTGCACTGATTTTTTCCAAAATGAAAATGTATTAAAAGAACAGTAACACAGAGAAATACGTAACACACAGGAACAAATATTTCAAAAAAGTTGAATACTATGACACCACTCTGACAGTCACCTTTAAGAGTTTCTACTTATTTGCTATTTTCAGAGAGATAATCTATCAGTTTCACCATATATGTATTTTTAACTCAGTGTTTTAAAATAATTCTGTAATTATTTTGAGGCATCTATGTTTATTATAGGTAATCAAGAGAAAAATTTATTATAGTTGTTGAATTTCGTACATGCTATTTATCTTTATGAGGCAACAAAGAAAATGAAATTTTGACACTTACTAAAAGCATTAATTGATCACCAGGAGCCAATTATGACTAAAGAATCCTGTTTCCTGACTGATGCGATACTCAATTTAGCACAGTTGTTGTGCAGGTTTCCCAACTTATTTTCTTTCTAAAATAAAGTCATGAGGCCTCAAAAGGTTATGTTTAGAGTTCTGTAGTGTCTCAATTTCCTTCCTGACTCCTTTAATGGAAATGTCCTCAATTTTGTCATGATTAAGAACAACTTTAAAATGGTTTAGTGTAACACTTAAAAACCCTAAAAGTTCCATATTAACTCACACAAGGCTGAACTTTTAGCAATTATTCACTTTATATTTGAGAGTGCCTGTACTAATAGTAAAAGTCTTAGCTTGTTCACTTAGTTGGCAGCTGCAGAAAAATAATTTTTTATTTTAGATGAAGAAAGTATCTATATCTGACAAAAATTCCTTGGAAAGAACTGAAAGCAAGTGTCATGGATCTCAGCTGAAACATATAAAAATCTGCAGTCTGGAAAAGGGAGGGGAAAGCAGAAAGAGAAGTTATTTGTACTGGTATCTTTGCCACACTTGTTTCAATTACCAAAGTCAGAATTTTGCTGTCCTTACAGTCAGCTTTTACACAAACACAGAATAAGAGGATGCAGCTGAGGATGTGATGGTAATGTCTCAAATACAGATAACATTAGGAAAACTAGACAAATATAAAAAGAAGATATTGTTAAAGGAACACTGTCAAGGTTAGCAGGCACAAAATTTGATCTTCTTCCTCCTTTGTATTATTTTGCAAATACATGCCATTCATTAATGTTGCTCATTCAATAAAATTAATTTATCTTTTATTAAATAAAATATTCTGTCAGCCTCATGAGATGAACTTCAACAACCAATTATTTTGCAAGAACTACAGAGAACAGGTAATCATCATGGGGAAAGATTTTATTTCAAGCTAGGAAGGAACAGTCATAAACAACACACAATAAAGCAGAGCTGGAAAATAATAAAGTACCTTGACAGTGTCCTTTTAAATGCATTATTCTTGTGCTCACAAATGAAGATGGGTTAGGAGACAGATGCCAGAAACAGACAGCCAGAAAACAAGAAAAAATACTGAACGAGGTAATGTGAATATATCCCTTGATCAAAAGACAGAAAAAGTAAACGACTGACCTACTAGCGCCCCCTCTCCCACCATTCAAAAGAGACAGAAAAGTATTTTGAGTATTAAAGTATTAAAAGAGATAGAAAAGTCTGCAGAAAAGTCGGGGCAATCCCAAGCACAAATACAGGCTGGGTAGGGAATGGATTGAGAGCACCCCTGATGAGGACTCGGGGGTGCTGGTTGCTGAGAAGCTCAACATAACGTGGTTTATAACTTCTCCATAAAGAAATTTGGAATTTTAGAAGTTTCATTTCAAGATTTTATTGGATCACAGTTTTGTGGAAATGTCATAATAACTTTCAGCATTTGTGTGATCAGTTCAACTGTAGCCAGTCCCAGCTTCCAGGGAAATTTTACTACATATATGTAAAAAACAGAATCACAGAATGGTTAGAATTGGCAGGGACCTTCAAGATCATCTAGTTCCAACCCCCCCTGCCATAGGCAGGGACATCTCCCCCCAGACCAATTTGATCAAAGCCCCATCCAGCCTGGACTTGAACACCTCCAGGGACAGAGCCTCCACAACTTCTCTGGGCAACTTGTTCCAGTGCCTCACCACCCTCATAGTGAATAATTTCTTTTTCTATTCTAAATCTCCCCTCTTCCAGTTTGAAGCCACTACCCCTCATCCTATCCCTACACGCCCTTGTAAAAAGTCCCTCTCCAGCTTTCTTGTATGCCCCTTTCAGATACTAAAAGGCTGCTATAAGGTCTCCCCACCCCCAACTCTCTCAGCCTGTCTTCATAGGGGAGGTGCTCCACCCCTCTGATCATTTTTCTGGTCCTCCTCTGGACCCACTCCAACAGGTCCATGTCCTTCTTATGTTGGGGGATCCTGAGCTGAGTGCAGTACTCCAGGTGAGGTCTCACCAGAGCAGAGTAGAGGGGCAGAATCACCTCCCTCGACCTGCTGGCCACGTGTCTTTTGATGTCACCCAGGATACAGTTGGCCTTCTGGGCTGTGAGCGCACATTGCCAGGTCACGTTGAGCTTCTGTCATGTAATAAAATAGCATTCTAGAAGTTTTGGGTTAATTATGTCAGTAGTTAACATTGAATTACCAACTAAAAATGCAGAGCAAACCATTCACAAAACTTTGAAGATGCTCCGTGTGGATTGCTCACCGAAACTCAAATAAGGCAATCTAATTCCTTTCAGCATCTGAAACTAGTGAATCCCTGCCAAATCAACAGGACTTTGTCCACATATTTCTATGGAATTTCTTCCAGATCTGAAACTCTCAATTCAGTATCTGTGGTCCAAGATCAAATTAACTTTTTCCTAAAGAGGAAACTGGTCAGCTATACCGGTAACTGACTGAGATGTCGCAAATGTCATAAAGACATTTTTGCCTTTCTCAGAGCTGTGCCAAGAGAATATAAAGAAATGTGTCGGAATAACTGCACTGCAAGCTGTTATTTTCACCACAAATACTCTGAGTATTTTCTTTCTCTTCTGTCACTGTGCCCTGTTGTGCCAAACGTGGAAAAAGAATGGGTACTTTATCTCCATAGGAGAAGAGATTTATAAAATTCCATCAGTTCATACACAGAATGGACTCTTGATACAGACCATGTTCTGTATTGGAGCCATCCTATCCCGAAATTAAACAGTGAATATTTTTGTCTTCAACAGACAGAAGAATCAAATTTTGAAGTATGAGAGAAGCACAAGGTAAGAAATGGCAACTGGTTAAAAGGTGGATTAGACTTTACTTTTGCAGAATATAATGAAACAAAAAGCATTCAACATATAAATCACACACTGAGATGATTAAATAGTGACATAGTCACAGAGGAACTGAAACCTTAAAGGATGTTGTCCCTTGAACCTTGACTTTAAAAAGCTACTCTGAAATAGCTTTTTCAGAATGTACAATGGTTCAAAATTACTTTAAGATCCAATAAATCATTGAAAAAGGAAAATGACAAATAGATATGTCACTGCTATAGTTGAAAGCCAATTACTGAAGTATGTTGAATCTCAAGGCGTGTTTTAAGACAAAAGTATTCATAAAAATCCTAGTCACTATACAGAAAGTGAAAATGATATAACTGATTTTTATTGTCCAGAATGAAAGAAATGAAAAATAGGGCAAAACAAAATAGTCCCACCTTTCTCCTCTCAGAGAACAATAGAGAAAAAAAATCCACAAAGACCTCAGTCCTCTTTTTCAACTTTACTCTTCCCCTGGAATCATTGTATGTGCACAGGATTTGACCTGCTAAAATCATGGATGTTATACCGTAACCTGTTGAATAATCCTTATAGGATCCCATTTGTTACCTCTAACACACTCTCAAGGGAAATTTTTCATCAGTGTTCATTTAAAATGGATAGTGACCAACTAAAATAGAGATTCAACACAAAGTTGAGAACAACACAGAGAGGTTGGATAGTGTAACCCATCTTCAGTGGAAAGGCCTTCCACACTATGTATCATCCAAAACAGATACAGTGGTAGCACCCAAATCCAGACAGTGCATTATAAATGGACGCAGGGGAGGCTGCGTGACTGCTTTAAATACCCCATGAAATATAATGAGTATTAGTGCTGTCTTGTCAAGACAATACAGTTCACTTTGACTTCTAGAAAACTGATGGGTATTTTAATTAGGGCATTCATGTTTCAGCAACTTTTATCTATTAATTTTTAATCATCAAAAATAAAATTGCCTTTGAAGTAATAGGAATCAACCCAGAGCCTGAACTTAGTCTAGCTCTGAATCAATGGGAAATGAGGATCCTCTGCATCTGCCCGCTAAGGCAACAACTAAATGAAGAATAGTTTGACTCACTGTTTCTAAAAAACAGTTTCCACAAGGTAACTCTTGCCCACCCACTGGAATTTATTTTAATATACATTGCATTTAACAATACATTTGCCTGTCTTAATTACCATTGTCAGAACAGGCAATCTTGCAGCCATTCCATTCTAACTCAGCTTTAAAATAACACATCTCTGAAGTATTATTTAAGCATGTCAGTAATTTATACTCATACTTCATCTTTGCCAGACAGGAATCTACATACGGATGACACAGGAGTTAATAAAAGGCCGTTACAAGATTTCATAAACTGACCTTACTGCAAGGAGCAATCCAGTAAGCCATTGAAAGGAACGGCAGTCCTACTGCAACAGCAAGAACAACCAGAAACTTCACTGCCATGGTCTGCTGCCGTAAACCTGACAAATTCTCATACCAGATTGAGAGAAGTTGTTGCTGGCAGTTTGGATGTGCTACAAACTGTAACAAAGAAAAGGAGCACAAAAATAATATTGCTATCAGAATATCTTTTATTAAAATAACAACTTATGAAGCGCATTAAGACTGTTGGAATAGCAACAACTCAGCTGATATTCAAAGGAGCATTAACAAGGGTATAAGAAAAGGTTTTTTGACGAGCATAATCTCCCCGCATGCAGGCATGTTGTTATCAGCAACAATAAATCCTTTAATTTAAAAAACTGTTATTTTATTGACACTGCGTTCCATCACAAACTATTAATTTCCATCTAAGTATAATTAAACATAAACTTTATCTGGGCAAACTCTGCTTGTTTCTGACATCTATAATTTTCACGTTACCACTTCAGAAATTCCAAAACTTTAGGTTTTTCTCTTCTGCAAAGGATGCTACGTAGTCTTTAGTTACGAAAGAAAGAATATGCCATATTGTCACCCACTAACATGGAAAACACCATTTTTTTTCAGCTGGTATAAGAAAACAGCTGTAACTTTTGCAGGAAATCAGCTAAGGAAAATTTATAACTTGGTTCTGTAATCTTTTGGACAAATTCCAAAACTGAGAAGTTTTGCCTGTAGCCCTCTTTTCTGTCAAAACCTCTGGAAAGTATAAGAAGCATCTCACAAAGGTAGGTATTAATAAACAGGGGATTCTTGTGTACCATGAATTTTTAAGTCTAGACCTGGAAATACAATTAAAAAATTAACTGAATCTAGTATTTTTTTCTAGAATACTTTTCTAAGGGATGACTGGGTGAAGGTGCAAGAAAAGTCTTTATTTGGGCAAGAGGAAGTGTTGAAAGAAAGTTCACATTCAAGGAAGGATTAAGACTTAAATGCTATGAAGGACAGGGTCAATGAGATATCTTCTCTTCAAAAGTTGTTTCAGCTCTCTTTAGTGACTGTAGCTTGCCAAGCATTTTGCAGGTTTGTGTTCATATGCTGGTAGGTGGTCTTCAGTCAAAATGGTTTTCTCTTTTTCTTCCCTTCATGAACACATAAATACTCCTCATATATTGTCATGGTTTCAGCTGCGATGGAGTTGACTTTCTTAATGGCAGCTGGTACAGAGCTATGTTTTGGGTTTGGAATGGGAATACTGTTGATATCTCACTCATGTTTTTGGTTGTTGCTCAGCAGTCAAGGCCTTTTCTGCTCCTCACACCGCCCCGCCAGCGAGTAGGCTGGGAGTGCACAAAAAGTTGGGAGGAGACACAGCCGGGAGAGCTGACCCCAACTGACCAAAGGCATATTCCATACCATACAATGTCATGCTCAGTATATAAAGCTGGGAGGAGAAGGAGGACATGTTTGGAGTTATGTCATTTGTCTTCCCAAGTAACCGTTACGCGTGATGGGGCCCTGCTTTCCTGGAGATGGCTGAACACCTGCCTGCCCATGGGAAGTAGTGAATGAGTTCCTTGTTTTGCTTTGCTTACCTGTGTGGCTTTTGCTTTACTTATTAAACTGTCTTTATCTCAACCCATGAATTTTTCCTCATTTTTACTCTTCTGATTCTCTTCCCCATCTGCCATGGGGGCACTGAGCGAGCGGCTCCTAGTTGCTGGCTGGGGTTAAACCACAACACATATAAATGTTTTAGGTGTTGCCCAGAGATGTTAATTCAATTTTTGTAAAAAAAATGCAACTCTTCCCTGATAAATTAGATCTGTATATTCATTCCATACTGGATTTTTAAGACTCCCGATTCCCTATTTTTATTTTGTTAAAATAAGATATTGTTTATTTTCACAGTGTTGATCTGATCCACTTCATTATGTATGAAAAGTTTTATCAAAGGTCTTGCTGCTCAGTCAGGGGATAGCTCTACTTCAGGGTAACATGCTTTCAAAGTATATTCCTGAGCTGTAGCTTCTTGATCTTTGGCTGTACAAACTTCATCACGCAAATTGTTTCATCCTGCTTTCCACACACGTCACCTAGAACTTTACAACCTGTATTATCCAAGCGAAGTCTTCTTGGTAATTCAGGGGTCTTGGTGCAGCTACTAACTCAGCTGGTTTCACCGAGTACTTCTCAGATGCAGACCAGAGTATTAAACTGACAGTACACACGAACATACTCCAAAGAAGGGACAATAACTCCTGTATGCAGCACTGCCTGGTGTCTGCTGTCCTTCAGAAGTGAGAACCACGGTACTATTACTCCTAGATTGTGTCTCTGATCCTCTATAAAGACAAATACATGTTTTCTGTGAGACATGCAATTTCACTAAGTTTTCTCACCTTTTTGAGTAAGACACAAAGCTTGACAAAAATGCGTATCATCAGTATTTTTTATCAAGCAGTGCACAGGACTGCTGTGCTATTCTCTGGTTTTTATTAAATCTTTTATTTTTCCAGGCTGCAGAAGTAGTGCAAATTTCTTCCATCTTTTCTTTTTAAATAGATTAAAATAAAAACAAGTAAATACCACAAATTTTGCATACAGCTACACATTTTTTAGAGCCATTTGCTCTCATACTCACTGTGACCAGTATCCACCCTGAATATCTGCTTCTTGTTTATACTGCAAGCTATGTGGGGCAAAGATTCTTCTGTTTGTAAAATACATTGTGCAGAAGGGTCCAAATGTTCATTTAAGTGTCATAGGCTACAAAAACATAAACATTTAATAATAGCACAATTTAATACCTCTATCATGAGATGTCTGCTTGACCAACATAATTGCTTACTTTTTTAACTTCATACTTAATGGCGAGTTTTAAGCGGCTAAGGCTGGGGCGACCATGTTCTCCGTTATTATGGCTCATCTCTACATCACCATTCAAAATAGCTTCCACTTCTTCTGTATTTCTGCACAAATCAAGGAGTCCCACTACAAAATCTTTGCATTGCATAGACAATTTCTTGTAATCATTCTAGAAAAGAAAAGAAGAAAGAAGGTAACTCACTGTTTAGACCTAACACGAGAGAAACAGGTCTACATCCCAGCCACACATCTGTGAGCATCAACAGTTTGTTTGCAACCTGTTATGTTTTTTTTTCTGGTAGATTAACAGCACTTTGTTATTAGGCATCTGCTTCCCCTGAACATTCAAAGAGTAGGATTTGTCTCACCTTGGTTACCTTGGACATCTACATTATCAATTTTTATACCTGAGTTCCTTCTCTAGACTTCCTTTAGAGCCAACCAAAAGTAAAAAAACACTTTCAGAAATACTGTATGACATTTTAATGAATATTTCAAGTTGAGATGAATAGCACAGGGAAAATTTTTCTATTCACTGACTGTCACAGAAGTCTAGGTAACTAGTTCAGATATAGAAAGTTACACTGTAGAGATGTCAATTAGACAAGATGAGTATCCTACAGAGAACATATCTAAACAACTTCCCAACCTTCCTGAGAATTATATAAATATATTGAATTTTCTTAGGCCTTGAATTAATCTTGTAAATCTTATTTTTCTCATTTTCTGACATCGCTTTTAGCTTGCAAACACAAGATTTGATTGTTGTTTTCCAGCAACAGTGTCAGCACTGTTACCGATAGCAAGGTGATGCCACATCTGTAACTTCGACTCCATGCTCTCTAGCTCAAATATCTCACGACAGACTTCACCGTGTAAGCCAAAATGTTGCTCTACAACTGCAGGTTCAGTTGCTTATTGCTTTAACTACCAAATATTCTTCTCAGTCACTGTTTTCCAAAAGGCGTAAGTCAAAGCAGAAAAAGATATTTTTATCACTGTGAACCACAGTTTGTTCACCACTCCTTATTTACAGCTGTGTTTGGGTCATAAAAGATGACTATAACTACACAGATAGGGAGTTAGGCGGACACAGATATAGATGTATATCTAAAGCTAAAAAATGCATACAGATATGTTGCCCCTGGCCTACATCTTACAAGAGATTTACTCATACATGTGTCAACAACTTCTGATATTTTTGTGATCTCTGCTAATTTTAATGTCTTTAGAAGACGAAATTGCCATAGAATTTTTCCCAAACAAAAAGAATGAAAAAAAAACCAACCACCCCACACCATACAGGACTGCTCACGTAGTCTCTATTTCATGTTCAAAGTAACTTTCTATGAATGCTTTTATTACAGTGACAAATTTCCCCTTCTTCTGGTCTGTTCCCCCTCCTCCCACTCTTAGGCTCTGTTTAGTTCCTTCTTTTTAATTACTTCCTTCACACTAACTGCCATCTAACACACACCCTGGAATAGAAACCATTATTTTGAGTATACAGCATACCCTGATTTATTTGCTGAGGGTGTACTTCATGCACATTTGTGCTTTATTACCCACACTACCACAATACCAGTTTATTACTTGGATATATTAAAAGATTGCATCCGAGTTTTACATTACATTTTACTTAGATGGATGCAAACACTCATTTACAAATAGTTATAGGCACTATTGTATGTCTACATAAAACTGCCAGTGATTTATTTTTTAATGATGTAATGTAAGCAAGATAGCTCAGATCTGTCATAAAAGAGAAAGGAACTTTAATATCATTTCTCTACAAAGACAACAGAAGCAAAATACTAAAACTACCCATTTCACGACATGCTGTATTTTATTATTGTATTATTTATTTTCCCTCTTTTCAGAAGAATAACAATAGAGATTAACCAAAATCCTGACTTCCTGGCACTACAGAAAGACATTTTTGAGAGTAATATATCACCTTTTGTTTGGCTTTCATTTTTGTAGCAGCAGCTAAGATAAGATTCAGCATTCAATCATTTTAATACACAAATGTCCTCTTCATAATTAAAGAAAAAATAGCCATTTGAGATTCAGACAAAGCAAAATCGTAGAGTGAGGTTATGCACCCTTGTACAATTAGGTACCATGAACTGTTCCAAACCAAAAACTGACCCTTGAACGTCAAATGAAAAAGGAGTATTTTTCAGTAAATTTAGGACAAAATAATTTGGCTTTCATAAATAGCTATTACAAAATACTGTAATATATTTGTAATACATTGGTATGTGCATATTTTCCGGTAGGAGATACATACATATATATACACATGCACACTCAAACACGCACTTCATCAGTATTTTCCAGCTCTGGCAACTGAGACATGACATGGATTTTCAAAACAGTGTGTGAGGATACCATTACTCTACGGAGGAGTCCAATGCCTTTGGGTAGTCTCAAAACAAAAATCATATATGATGACTTATTCTAATGAAGAATTATATTCTTTTCTGTGTGCAGTCTTATTTACCAAAATGAATACTGAATAAGCACTTCTAAAAATAGTGAGATACCCCCATTCATACTTTGCAGAATTATCCCTTCTGAATTTAGGTTTGTATGTGATATCACAGTATATATTAGCACCCAGTAAGGTCATCCATAAACTGCATCAGTTTACTTTCTCATTTGCAAATGCAATAAAACAGCTTCCACTCCTGTGAACTACCGCCGCAGCTGTGATCAGTGGTGATAGCTGAGCTGGAATATCCTCCACGGTCAGGTTACAGCGAACAAGCTACAGGGAATCGCGCGGCACCCAGCATCACCGCCTCCGCCCCAGCACGGGGCGGCTGTAACACAGCACAGTCAGCTGAAGGCAACGCACCTCCCTGCCCCAGTTCACAGTTTGCTGTCTTGAGACGTATTCCCTTACGAAGACGTTATCCTCTTAGGGAAGGTTATGAAGGACAGATGGGATGATTATATCTTAAACTACTATGGGAATATTTGTCAGGGTCTGAACACGGGGAAGGTAACTCTAGCTGGGGAACTTTGTTTCTAAGAAATCAAGTGGGCTCACTTGCAGAGACTACTGCATGGGCCACCTTTTGTCCCTTGTCTCCTTGGTCCACTAAAATGTGTAGTGGCAGAAAAAATGATTAATACACATTTCTTGCTGTCTCAGTGTCGTCACACATGCACAGAAATGCTCCCCTCACCCCTGAGTCTCACATGTCCTCACCATTAATGTGAGCCAAGGGAACGTGGTAATTTTTTTGGTTTAACTTATTTTTGAAAATGGCCACAGGCACATGGATAATTCCACACGTTCTCCTTCACTGCAAATTGTAAACGTAATGAATTAAAAAAGCAGTCCTTCATTCTGCAATAGAGTATGTGTGTGGTTTATTTTACACATGTGACAATGTTGGTTCAGGGCTCCTCAGCAATTTAGGAAAAACCCAATTTTGCCAAATTTTGCCACAGCAAGGATGAGGGGACAGTGCTGGCTGCTCCCACCCAGCAAAAGGAAGGTGATGATTTGGGGTGAGCGCTGTGGGGGATGAGGAACCAGGGGAACAAGATGCTGGTGGCAGAGGAATGACAGGAGGGGTAGGGGTGACAGTGCCTGCTGCAGAAAGGGGGGGTCCTGCCCTTCATGGCAGGAGCAGCCACAGACTGTCTTGGTGCCCCAGGTAAGGGAGCAAGCAGGCCATGGTCACTCTGAAAATCTCAGCTGACCATGATTTGCCTCACCTCTGACCACGTCAGCAGCAGAGCACAGCCAGGAGAGCATCACCACAGCTGTTTCTCCCAGAAGAAAGTGGCCTTCTCCACACGGCCTCCTGTGACCGGTCACAGGCTTCTGCTGTCCCCCAGACTGTGCCTGGGATGAAAATGCTCCCGGGGCACAGGCTGACACTGAACCCCACAGGTGACACGGAGCAGTGCTCCAGACCATGTCCTGGAGCTGCTTAGGGAACTGTAGAGGCCAAGACCAGAAACAGAGGTGCTGCTATATGAGAATTTAGGATTTCAAAGTGCCTTGTGAATATAAGTGGGACCTAAATGTTGGATTTAGGCATCTTAGTAGACACATTATTCCCCTTACAAAGGTGTCCCCTACTCCTTCGGTGCCTCAGTTCTTCTCTAAAAGGTGATCTTAACTTTTCTCTGAGGGAGCTGAAAATACTCATAATGAAGACTGGGATCTGACTTCCGTAATGGGGTTGTATAAATGAAAACAAACAGGAAATAAGACTTTGAGATGATAAATTGAATTCTGCCTCACATCAGAAAAGCAAACTCAGATGGCCTTATTAGGGGTATTAACTTACAACAAACAGTAACATATCCACATTTATTTTAAAAATACATTTTTCCGCTCCATCACATTAAACAATAAACCAGTCTTTTGCCATTATAGCTGCAGAGGACTTCATACTAAATGCAAAACTTATCCATTTTGAACGGCACGGGGCCACAGCTGTCCTTCTCAAAACTACAGGCCACATCTCTGCAGGACAACATTTGTCAGATATCATCTGCATCCTTATGGACACAGTAGAGATATTAGCTCTAGGGTGGACAAACGATTTAGATGACAGAAAATACAAGCACAATCCCCCAAAATAAAAATATTCTATATATTATCAAACCTTGCAAAGCTGCACACTTAGCCATGCCATAGAAAGCTAAATTTAATGGTGTTCAGAAAATCCTGAAGACCTCAGAATTACTCAGGAAGCCGGAATTAGCTCTTTGCTTGGTGCAGAAATATTCTTACGCTATGCTTGACACATCTGTACAGTTAGTCTTCCTTCAGAAGTCATCTTCTACTTTCTTCTGGTTTTACTCCTAATAAAGAATTATCCTCCAAAACACTTGTAAAAACCATACCTGCAACCAAATGCAACAGGCATGTAATGCTAGATAAAACCACTACAGAGGTTTGAAGCAAATGAAGTAGTTCATTCCAGAGAACAGCAGTTTCCACTGATTATGGCATTGCCTATTTTGCATGAATCACAAGTTTCATGGCCAGTGTTATCTCTAACCTTAACTGATGGTGCAAGACAGGACAGAGAAGTAACTTAGAAGACAGTCACAAAGCAACCAGCACCACAGTTCAGCATCAACCCTTTCCATTGCCTCTGAGGAAGGCCTGGGAATTATCTGTGCCACTGGCTGCCGCAGGCACCCACTAGGAAGCTCCCCTGCAACAATATCCATCAGCACTATAAAATAGGTGACTTCTGAAACAGTGTATTACCAGAAAGTTCAATTTTCATTCAGGCAAGGTTTTAAATACTTTAAATGGCTCAAGCAAACCCTAGGTGGAGCTAAAGATTTGCCACATCCAGGTAATCCATGCCTTAAAAATATACTTGTTTTGATTACGTTAACACGTGTAACACATTTTCATGAAACCCACATTTTTATGCAGGGACTACACTATCCCGATAATTGTAGAAAACTCCTGAAATAAAGTAAGGGCAACAATTTTTAGATAAATTGCTGCAAGCAGAGATATGAGCTTGCAGGAGCAGAAACAAGCCCAGACTCGGTAAAGACAACAGCATTCATTTCCTGCAGCAGGTACAGGCAACCTTTGCGCTGCCTGCACTGAACCTAAGCCAGGTATTTCTCAGTCAAGCCCCCAGCCTGTCTAGATATTGTAAGTGTTATCACTTATCAATAGTGTAAATGTTAGCTCTCATCAATGCACGTATAAATGTACTCCTTTGTCTTTAATATTTATCCAGAACCACCATGTGATTTTAGTACCTACAAAAATGTTCCCAAAAGACCTTATGTTGGCAGCCACCTGCTCTTGGTGAATCCTTACATTAAGGGAGAATTAAATTTCCATGTTGCCTTGTGCTCCTGCACCTCATTGTTCTTATTCACCTTCATTCTACTCTATGTATGTCCCAGCAGAGTTTGGCTGATTAACACTTGGCAATACGGAGCTGCTCTGTTTCTGCCGAGGGACAGTACCTCAAAACCTCTGTTGCAATTCTTTATACAACACTAGCCTAGAAGTAGAGCTCTAATTTTAGAGAAGGCAACTGAAGCAAAAGATGAACTAAAAACCCAAAATTCATTCAGGGATGAGCCAGGTCATGCCGCAGAAGGATGTCCTCACAGCACTTCAGGGCAGGCTGCAGAAGCGTGCATTCTGAACCAGCTCACCTTTTCTCACCCCTGTGCTCCATTCCCTGCCCCGCTGGCACCAGGGACAAATCCTGTGCCTCCAGTTCATCTTGCCAGTTGTGTATTGCAGCATACATTTGAAGGACACTTCTTGCTGACAGTCCCAGATGATGATTTTATTTATCTTTATGATAATCTTAGCTTGTGTCGCTCCAACTGTGGTAAACGGAGCTATCCAGTCCCTACAAATCAGACATGCTATTTATCTCAACATAGCTGTGAACTTAACAGGCTGCATTTATGGTGTATGAAAAATGTTTTTCTGTTCTGTTCTAAATTTACTCCCCTTTAAGTTAATCAACTCCTTTTGTTCACATCTTCAGCAGCTGCCAAAGAGAAAGAAATGAGAGTATGTGGTTTAAATACCCTTTTCTGAACTGTACATGAAAGCACTTAACGAAATCTCAGTCCACTGAGGTCCTAAGGATTTCTGCCAGGGACTTCATGAGGCAGACTTTCATCCTCTGCTTTACGCTGAAATGCTCTTCCCAGAATTTGGTCTTATTGATAGAAAATAAAAATTCTCCTCTGCTCCTATTCCAACTGTTTAGCTGTTGTTTTTAAGAACCCCTTGCACATCCCCCCTCCAAGAAATATTTCAGCTTCTTACAACAGACTGGTGCCACAAAGGTACACCTACGAGAACGAGTCAGGAGTAATTCATTCGGAATTGCAGCATCTGAGCTCAGGTTGGCTGAGCAGAGATGGGTTCATGGCCTTAAGAACTGTGCCACTGCTCAGAAGATTGACATTAAATATTGATCATGTCAACTTCAAACTCTTCCTAACCCAATGTTGGAAATGATTCTCTTACTTCTTTGGAGGGGGTCTGATCTCCTGCTAGTGCAGTCTAGAGATCTTACTCTGTCACAGCAGTATCATACACTAGCATTTGCTTTCAACAGGGTCCCATAAGGTAAACCCAGTCCAAGTGATTTTAGCTAACCTAAGTCATAATCAACACTGGCTATGTTTGCACAAGGTCTGGCTTTGCATTTACTGAGAGCAAAAAGCTTACATTCCTACTGTCTTAACACAAATAAACTGTGGTAAAAATTTTTGTAGGTTCTGCACCATCGTGTCTACATAATAAAAAAAACCCAAAGAATATTCATGCTTCAAGGATTTAAGGGCCTTGAATCCCTGGGTCTCAACTATTTATTTTTTTTCAAAATCATGCATTTTTGTAACATTAAAAATTCTGTATAACACTGAAGGAGTCTTTAACTTCACAGAGTTCATATATAAGTAGAGACAAATAAGTAAAAAAGAGGAAGAGGTTAGTAGAAACACCAGAGAAAAGCAACACATTAAAAAAGAGCAAGAAGGTCATTATTTAGAGTTCTTTAGTAAATAACTGTAAAACTTTGTGAGAAGTGAAAAAGCTTTCAATCCAACTATGAGAAAATAATGAGAATGTATGAGGATTTAGTAGAACCGTGCAATTTGGCTTGTGTAAGTGACCAGTCTCCTCTTTCCCCTGTCCTAAGCCCACTTCAGTCATGGGTTTGAAGGGACTCCCTTACTATGCTGCCTGATGGGGAGTGGAAAATTAGTTCACTAGCCCCTTCTACATAAGCAGCATGAATTACAATCAGCAGAGCAGTAAGACATCCCCAAAGATTTAAATCTCCCATTCATTAAACAATTACACGTTTTCCCATGTTATCCTGCAGACTTGTGAAGGTGACGCTGATCTATTACTGTTCAAGGAATGGAAGAAAAACCTTTGATTGAACTTTGCGGTTCTGTGTCTGTCAGAAGTGGTATCCCTCTACTCACCTTAAATTCTTTTTCAATGTTGGCAAGCACGGCCAACTCATTGCTGAGCTCTAAGGCAGTCATTACAGGGTCTTCACTGGACAAAGACAGATAAGCAGGGCTGGCCAGACCTTTGTAGGCATTGATTCTAGACCTAGAATGGCTGAAAGAGTCATGCTTTTGTTTCTGATTGCATTCACTGCACTTGCAGAAATAGTCATGTGGCCTATCGATCCGAGCTCCTTTTCTCAGCAGGGTGTGGACAATCTCATACTCATGGCAGTGAGCAGCCAGAATGATCGGTGTAACATCATGGGAAAACCGTGTGCCATCTTCATCGTATGCATAGAAGTCATCATGCTGGAGCTCCGACTGGCTAGGACTCAATGCAAGCCTCTTGCCTTCGGCAAATGCGGGATGGTTTAGGATGGCTTCCACTATCCGAACATAACCTTTGCTAATAGCCAAAAGCAAGGCATCCCCAACCCGAGACAGGTTCTCCTTCTTCAGCAGAAGTTCTGTGATCTCCAGGTGCTCATTGGCAACCGCCAGCTGCAAGGCATTCTGCCCCATATAGTCCACACAGTTCACGTTGAGTGAGGGACATTCTTCCAGCATTTTGCGAATCACTGGAATATTTCCATATTCTGCTGCATCCAAAAAGCGCTCCTCCTCAAGAGAAAGACTTGTTGAGTGGTCATTAAACATATACGCTGGTCCTCGACTGGCCTGCCTCCTCCCCTTCTCCCGGAGAATGGTCTGTCGTCGTAACGCTAGTCTATTCTCGTTGGCTCGGCTGTGTGGAAATAGAGAAATTATTAGTTCTGTTGTATGCAAGGGCATATCCATTTTGGATAACAATTGATAGAAATATTTTAATGATTTATCTGCTGCATATATTTAATGCAGCTGGGAGACCAGAAACCCTGACTTTGATGCACTTTGTAACCACTGTCACTGGAATCGGCCCTGGAATCAGCAGCCAGCTACATTTTATTTCAACAAGAAGAAAAAGCCCTGGTCAACCATCATTTAAGACTATGCTTTTTTCCCTATTTCATCCTCCACAGGTTTTGCATCATTTTTAGTGAAGCTGGATTGTGCTTCATGTTAAATAGGTAAAATAACAGTCTTAAAGGTAAGGTTCTTTCTCAGGTTTACACAGAAACCCCTCTCTGTTTTTCTAGCACTCTTCTATCCAAACTTCTCATCATCATTTGATATCCCACACATCCCTCTGATGTGTACCATCGCTTCTCAAAATGGTCGCTTGACAAACCTGATTGCGTTCCACATCAAAGTAACCTGCTCAGTTGATGAGGGGCAAGCAGTGGGCATTATCTACCTGGATTTCTCCAAGCTTTTCAACATGGTTTCCAACAGGCTACTCCTAGAGAAACTGATGCACTACAGTCTAGACAAGTGGTCTGTGCGGTGGGTGGGGAACTGGTTGACAGGCTCCACATAGAGGGTGATGGTAAATAGCTCCTTTTCAAACTGGCAACCTGTCACAAGTGGGGTCCCCAGGAATGGGGCCCAATGGTATTTAATATCTTCGTAAGTGATCTGGATGATGGGATAAAGTCTACCTTGATGAAGTCTGCTGATGATACCAAACTACGCAGGGAAGTGGACACTTCAGAACGGAGAGCCACCCTGCATGAAGACCTGGGTAGGCTGGAAGAGTGGGCTAAAAAGAACCTTATGAAATTCAACAAGGACAACTGTAAGGTCTTGAACCTGGGAAAACACAATGCAGGAGTGCAGCACAGGATGGGATCAACCAGGCTGGGGAGCAGCTCTGTGGAAAGGGATCTGGGGGTCCTGGTAGACAACAAACTCAATACAAGTGCACAGTGTGCTGCTGCAGCATAGAAAGCCAACAGGATTGCTGGGTTGTATCTACAAGGGCTTCACCAGCAGAGATAAAGTCATTAGCCCTCTCTACTCAGCACTTGTCGGGCCACACCTGGAATACTTTATTCACTTTTGGTCCCCACTATAACAAAAGACGTGGACAGGCTGAAGGGGGTCCAGAGAAGGCCCACAAAGATGATCAAAGGGCTGGGAAGCCTGCCATGAGGAAAGGCTCAGAGAACTGGGTTTGTTCAGCCTTGAGAAAAGAAGGCTTAGGGGAGACCTTATCACCATGTTCCAGTATTTAAAGGGTGGCTACAAAGAAGATGGAGACTCTCTTTTTACAAGGAGTCGCATGGAAAAGTTGAGGGGTGATGGGTACAAGTTACTCCTGGGGAGATTTGGATTGGACACAATTGGAAAATTTTTCACAATGAGAGCAATCAGCCACTGGAATAATCTCCTCAGGGAAGTGGTGGATTCCCCAGTATTGGACACTTTTAAGATTCAGCCAGACAGGGTGCTGGGCCATCTTGTCTAGACTGTGCTTTTGCCAAGAAAGGTTGGACCAGATGATCCTTGAGGTCCCTTCCAACCTGGTACTCTATGATACTATGATTCATAAAAAAAATGCTTCCTATTTTACTCTAGAAAAGAAGAAAGCATTATAACATTTTTACATGCTAAAATTTCACTTTCTGGTTACAAGAATACTTTCAACAGAAGATATCCAGCTAAGTTTGAGAATTACTGCAAGAGCAAAACTATGTTTTCTCTGGATTAATGTACTACTTTCTGACAACTTTGCTAGATCTAGCAGATATTTTGAAGGACTTCACTGGAACAACTGCATATCAAAAAAGAAGAGAACATAGATCTCAAGTTCATTGTTTAAATATATATTTTAAGTACAAAGATGACCTGGAGAATAGTGATGACATGCAGCGATTACCTCAGTCAAGAGACAGCCAGTATCATCAGCACAAGGCAGCGAGAATAGCCCACATCTGCTCAGCTGATAGGAGGAGTCCCAGTGACACCACATGAGTCTAGGTGACCTCAGGTGGCCCTTCTGAAAGCCACCATCCCCTCAGGATCCCATTCACCCAAAGCACTTTGCTTGGTCTATGTTGGTGCCAAGTCACAGCTCAAAGTGAAGATAAGTCATAGCATAAAAAGAGTCAGCAGTTGCAGGATGAGGGACAAGGGATTGTACAGGACAGCAGGGCACACAAGCACGGAAATTCTCTAAATTCCCTTCTGCCTCAGAAAAGCAGGCAGGCTGACTTCACTTGCTTTTATTATTCTTACCCACCCCACTATACTTCAGCAACTATCTAAATTACATTTTGGATCTTCTCCTCTTTGCCCTGCTGATGTTTTTCTGACATCTATAATTGAATGCTCAGCCATAAATTGAATCCATACAAGATAAAAGCGTATCGACTACATTGTATGGTATCTGTTACTCCCCATCTCCACCATCCTTTTCATTATTAGAGCTTATAATGTTGATATCCTATTTATTCCTCCACTCAGTGGCTTGCCAAAAAATCCTGCCAATTCTTGCTTCATGATAGCTCTGAAATGCCAGTTCTTCTATTTCTACTATTGAAAACCTCAGCCATTCCTTACCTCTTGTATTAATTATTAAATATTTCGGTAATAATTAATTAATTCTTAAAACATAAAGCGAACCATATCAGTGCTAAGTTTGCTGAGGTATGCTACAAAATACGCTACATTCTCTTTAACAGGAAGAAAATCTAATTCATGACTCTTACTTCAGTCAACCAAGATCCCTATCCTCAATAGAAATTTAATTGCAAATAATTTTCTCTCCTAGAGTTAGTCTGCTAAACTACATAATATCCACTACAACTTCATCTTTTTTCTTTCTGAATAGTAGCTTAATGATTCTTTACATACATATGCTCAAATACACTTCACTATTTTCAGTATTTCCCACAAAATAATAACCACGAGCATCATTTTATTCATTAAATACTAATGAATATGAACTTAAGTATTTAAATGGCAGTAAAAAAACCCAGTCCTTTGTGACTCAAAATGTCTTCACAAAAAGTAACATTACAAGATATTATTTCTTCTAGATTATTTATATTTAATTTTGGTATAAATTTCCTTTTTGCTTCTTGACTTCTCAGTTCCAGAGATACAGTCCTCTGCATGCTTGGAAATGCTTCAAATTGCCAAAGTCTTAAATCTAAAAGGACAGGGGTTTTGCAAGATAATCACAGGTGTGGAATGTGGAATACATAAAAATTGGTAACTGTAACATTCTTCAATATGCAGACAGTATTAATACCATGCTAGAATGGTAAGTTTACAGCCTTAGTTTGGACTATGTCTATCATGTCATGATATGGCATAAAGTTATATCCCATCCTCTTCTGCTCCTCAAGATCTCTACAAAGGCTGTCTCAGTTACTGTGGGTTCAAAGCGTATGAGAGAGCGTGGATTCCACAGGCTAGCAAAAGGTGAAAACATCCACTTCTATCTGAGAAGCCACTGCAATTTAGCTCTTGACTTGAATAAACTGTTACAATCAGATTTTTTCAGAGTTATCAGTTGCTCAGTTTCTCTAAATTTTTTTTATGTCAAATGTAAGCACTATCACAATAACAAAATGCAAGTTTTATTATTCAAACAAATGGTACTTCTTTTCAGTGTTTGCTATGGAGTCAGAGAACTGCAATGCAATAGCAGGACACGTTCTACAACAGGTTAATCACATGTCATGTAAGTTCGAGTTCCCCATCCAATTAATGAAATTAAAGTAAAAAATTCTATTATATCCTGATCAGTTCTGAAGCTATGCAGTACTAAAACCCTTCCATAGCTCTTTACTCTGCTCAATAAAAGCCATTCTTTTCTCAGTGCAAGTTTTGCAGCTGACTCGACTGGCAGCAGAAGCAGGCAATGAGTCAAGTAACCAGTATCTATCATGTACTGATCTTTATTTCTTATATTTAGCAAAGGAAAGCCTTTGACAGATTTGAATTAACACAAGCACATGTCAGCGTATCAGTTGTTACAAATGTCCTGTACTTCTACTAACTCTCATCACGGGTACTGCAATTTCCCTCTCCACGGCCTCTTCAGACTTTAAGACATGATGACCATCTTCCAAAAAAAGTCACTACAGTATCACTCACCTTAGAAATGCCCATATCATTCATGGTCCCTCCACCTTATTTCATCCCAATTCATTCTAAGGACTCAAACCACCACGTTTTAAGAAATATCTGTTGTTTTAATCCAACTGGTATCATGGATCATAGAATCATAACATTGTTTAGGTTGGAAAAGACCTTTAAGATCATCAAGTCCAACCGTAAACCAAACACTGCTAAGTCCACCACTAAACCATGTCCCTCAGCACTACATCTACACATCTTTTAAATACCTCCAGAGATGGTGACTCAACCACCTCCCTGGACAGCCTGTTCCAATGCTTGATAACCCTTTTAGTGAAGAAATTTTTCCTAAGATCCAATCTAAACTTCCCCCAGCACAACTTGAGGCTGTCTCCTCTCATCCTATCACTTGTTACTTGGGAGAAGAGACCAATCTCCACGTCTCTACAACCTCCTTTCAGGTACTTGCAGAGAGCAATAAGGTCTCCCCTCAGCCTCCTTTTCTCCAGGCTAAACAATCCCAGTTCCCACAGCCGCTCCTCATAAGACTAAAAGGGTCTATCTCCCTCAATCCTTACTCCATCGGTTTCTCTCCCATTCTTTCCATATGTGCTGCAACTGTGTATATGAAAGCTCTTCCTGCTAATATCTACTATCCAAAGTGCCACGCTGCATCTCCTACATAGCATGGGAAGTGTTCACAAAGACTAACTGTAGTTTAATGAGGTTACTCTCTCCAACTCCTACAGTCAGTAAAGGCAAAGAGACATGATGAGACCAGGATTCAGAGCAGGAACTCCATCTCTTTGTAAATTATGTACCACGTATAGGATGGTTAGCATTATTAACATCAAATTAGCTATGTTATGTTTATGTTAGCCTAAGATAAATAGCCTGAATTCCCCGCATCTGCTCAACTCGTAATAACACATCTCTACTACTTATCTGTATCCCTCTCCTTCTGATTCTCACTTTTGGCAGAAACATTGAGACAAATACCTATGCATGCAAAGATGGAGTTAGGAAAGCTAAAGTTCAGTTGGAGTTAAAAGTAGCAAAGGATGTGAAGACCAGCAACAATGTCTTCTGAAAGTACACCATAACCAAAAGGAAGACTAAGGAAATTCATGTGGGCCCACTCTTCAACAGACCGGTGGACATGGTGACCAAGGACACAGGTGAGACTGAGGTACTCAATGTTTTTTTTTTTTCTGTCCCCAGACCTCAAAGGTCCCCAGCAGAGTGATGCATTATATACATTCAAGGAAGACTGACCTGGGCTCCAGTTAAGCCAATTGGACACACAATCCTGAAACCTTGCACCCAAGGGTACAGAGAGAACTGGTAGATGTCATTGCAAGGCGGCCCTCTATCACCTTCCAAAGTGCATAGTGCCTGGGGGATTTTTTCTCATAGGAAGCAGGTTTTCCAACTTTCTCAGCTACCTGTTGGCTTTTCGGTTTTGAATAAACTAATCATTGAACTGCAGTAGCACAATAATCTGAAATGCAGAAACCATCCTACTGAGCAGCACCCTGGCAAATTCCATTGTCTATCTTCAACTGCTTCTTTCTTCATGATCTGCGCAGCAATCATTTACTGCTAAACATTATTTAAATAATTTATACTGAAATTATTTGAACAGACAATAAATCCAGCCCATAAAAATGTAATTATATTTTTTTTAAACTCCTTCAAAAAATAAAGATGCATTCAGTGTAGATTCAGATCTTATTTAAACCAAGTGACACTGTGTTGTGGTGTAATCCTGCAGGCAGCTAACCACCACACAGCCATTCGCTCACTAACCCCTAGTGGAATGAGAATCAGAAAAAGGGTAAGATTCAGGGGTTGAGATAAAGACAGTTTAATAGGACAGAAAATGAAGGGAAAACAGTGTTAACGATAAAAGAATATACAAAATAAGTAATGCACAGTGCAATTGCTCACCACCTGCTGACCGATGCCCAGCCGGTCCCCAGGCAGCAGCTGCCACCCCCTGGCCAACTCCCCCCAGCTTTATATGCTGAGCATGACATCCTATGGTATGGAATACCCCTTTGGTCAGTTTGGGTCGGCTGTTCCAGCTGTGTCCTCTCCCAGCTTCTTGTGCACCCCCAGCCTACTCGCTGGCAGGGCGGTGTGAGGAGCTGAAAAGGCCTTGACTTAGTGTAAGCACTGCTCAGCAATAACTAAAACATCAGTGTGTTACCAACATTATTCTCATCCTAAATCAAAAACACAGCACTATACCAGCTACGAGGAATAAAATTAACACTTTTGCAGCCAAAACCAGGACACAATATCATTGATTTAAAATACGTATCTTTATGTGGGCTGCAAAACTAATCCAATATAAAATTATTTTGCTAGCGTTTGATCCTTATACAAGGAAACAAACCCTTCAACAGGATCATGGTCATTATTTTTTCCTGAAATGTTAACAACTTCAGTTAACCAGCCAAAACCTGCAGTTCATTAAACACTTTCTCTTTCATTTTTCAAATAATAGAAGCCAATTATATTCCTATTCCAGCGATACATTCAGTATGATTTAACAAAACAAAGAATAATCGTTGCTAGTGAAGAACACTTAGAATTGGCTTGATATTGGCTCTTTTGTCCAGCAGTGTCTCCTCTTTCCTTGTCTGTATTTAGAAGAAAATAATTGTTTAAACGGGAGATGAAGTACATACATTCCCTAGACATCTTCTGGAGTAGAACTTATTATAGAATGAAATGGAAGATTTTTGCATTGTTTGCTAGACTGTAGCACATATCTGATGCAGAGCTCTAGGATCTCAGTGTAATCTACTTTCCCTGCATCAATATATTTTTTATGTAAGAAATAAATTTCCTGTTTTGCCCATTTGCAATTACAGTTAATTAAAGTTAAGGGGCTGTAATTAAAACTGGTTCTTGCAGCGCAAGACTATAAATATGTTTAATTGTAACAGAGAAAGCAAATTCTTCTACTTTATTATTTCTGCTTAATTAGATAGATACACACAGTAAATATTAATTCAGGAGTTTGTTAAGAAGAGTATAAGATACTTCATTGCCTCCAAGAGCAGGAAAAGGAATTTGATGATCCAGAAGAATATGTTCAGTCCTGTTATGTTCTGATGTTCTTACATTTAATTCACCATTCCTAAGGTCTTTTCAGTCCATGTTTTTATCAAAAAGATGCCCATGTTACCACCTATTGTCACAGATTCTGGCCACAAAAGTCTTAAAGCCTCTTGAAACCTCGACCTTCCCAGACTACTGAGTAACTGGTGGTTGTGACAGATTATTAATGCACTTTGGGGGAAATGCAGTCTAAATGACTGTACTTAATACTACTTATTAGTTAAGAGCCAGAATGGCCAAGCCTGGATACCATCATCATTTTGGATACCATATTATAGGAAGGAGTTCTACAAAATAAGATATTAAATGCAAGAGAGCAGCTGCAGTCACACAGTCTTTACTCTGTTTTCCACTTTAAGCTTAATAAGGTCGTTTTTGTGAATTATGTAGGGTGGTACTCCACTCACCTCACTTCTACCACAGGAACAGTAGGATGCAAGTAGAAATTAGTCATCTCGATCTGTTCTGTAGATAAAGGAGATAATTTTCCTGTCTGGCTTCAATATGTATTGTAGAACAGCATCAATTTTCATGTCGAGAACCTACATTTTTCCATTTTTTAAAAAAGAATCCTAGCTGATTAGGTGAGATTACGGCCTCCTTTAACGTATATAGTTTAGCAGGAACATAGACCACAGAAGGATAATGGAGTCAAGTCCCTTAAAAGTACAGGTACCATCTCAAACAATTCCTATTAAAATACAGGACTCTGTCTTAAAGGAAATTGCTGTCTTGCTGGAATTTTATTTTCTCTCACTAACCCCACTGAAAGACTAATCCAGAATTTGATTGTTCTAGCAGCTGGAAACATTCACCTAATTTTCAGCCTCAATTTAATAACGGAAAATTTGTATCTATTTGTTTTTCCTTAGGAACTAGAACTGTATTTCAAATTGAGTAGCTCTTTCTCCTGACAATGGCTACCTGCAACACACAAACAGACAGAAATCATATCCCCTCTCAGCCTTCATTTTGTTGAACTAAATCAAGCTCACCTCATTTCCTGCTATGTCCATGCAATTAAATCTGCCACAGAACAAAAACCCGCTCAAGTACACCTTCCTGAAATATACAGTAATCCCATGTAGTCGCAGTAAAATGATTAGCAACCATTTTTTGTTAAAATGTACATCTTTGGCTATCTCTCTGGTGCATTTACATCCAGGAAATTATTCAGGCATTATGGATTCCTCTGTGAGACAGAGATAAGTCTTCTGCTTTTGCCATCTTGTCTTAATCAGGTGTCAGAGAGTTAGTCTCTGACTTATGAATTGAAAGAACTGTGCTGAAAGATCTGATTTCAACCCTCAACTCCCTTTGAGGACACAGACTTTTGTTATGAAGAATTGTAGAGCTGGGAAAGTTTGGGCGTGGGAAACAATTGTGAACATCCACAGCATTATAATCCAAAGTAAAAAGCTTTTTAGGAGAGTCTACAATAGCTGCTAGAGGCTGAACAAGCTCGCACAGTGACAGGATAGCCTCCTCCTCTTTTTACTTTACTCATGTAAAAGGTTTATTATACTCTAAACTTACTGTGTAAGAGTACTCTGTTAATTCATTTAAACTTGAGGTTTGGCTTACCTTCAAAAATTTATTACCTCTGGAAGAAGACTATACAACTTCTTAGGAACTTAGAACATACAAACTTACAAAATCCAACTCTGCTTCTGTCCTCATGACCATGCTTTAGTAAGAGACACCAAACTGAAGTCCCTTACTTGTGTGTATTAATGCAAAAACAGACATAAAGCCTGTAGTCCTCACAAAGATAAAATAAATGTGTACTCATGTATACTGCCAGCAATGCAGATCTACATGATGGAAGCACGGCAAGGAAAAAAGGTGGCTGAGACTGCTGGCAGCATCCTAAAGAAAAATTTTGAAGTCAGAGAGATAAATACTCTCAGAGCAAAGTAAATGGACAAAGTAAAGTTATGTTGCCACACTGGCTTAATCACAAGCTTTTCCATCCCCTGAAGTCCAAGAATTTTGAAAACCGGCTAATTACTAAGCATGACAATAGTATCCACTGCTTGCTGAAACTCAAGTAACTAGCTGAAACAATGTTGAAACCATTAGTAATCACCTCTGAATCACTTCTGTGGGTGAGCTTCCAGAAGACGTAAAAGGTCACTGAGCTTTTTTTTTAAAACAAAACAAAACAAAACAAAAACAGAAAAAAGTCAATGTAAACTATATCAATCATTTCCAAATTTAATTATCTTATGCTGTTGGTAAACTGTCAATAATTAGTAATTAGCTAGGAGATCAGACAAGAAGTAATACCAAATAAGACCATCAGCACCAAACACCCAAGAATAAATTACCTTGAACCAATATAATTTCCTTCTGTGACAAAATAAGAAGCTGTGTGAACCAGGCAGGAGCCACATACACGTTACAGCTCTTTAGTAAGGTTCTTGCTGCTGTCACACATGATACTCTAACAAGCAAACTAGAGAAAGAGGCTGAATTAAGTTATGAAGAGGGAGCACAGTTGGTTGAAAAACTGTAGTTATCAATCCAAGGTTATAAAGACAATTTGATCAGAAACTTTGACTTAGATCTGGTATTATTTAATATATTCATTAAATGTGATGGATGATGGAATAGAAACTCCACGTTTTATATTTGCATAGGAACTTAGTCTGAGTGGAACTGAAAACGGGAGGAAGGCAAGGCTAGCATTTTGAACACGCCTGACAAGAAGTGATGTGAAATAAATGCTGTGCAATTTGAAAACAAGTAAAAAGTTTTGCACCTAAGTAAGAATAAGCAAGCACACATTAACAGATGGGACTGGCCTAGGTTATCTTGGAAGTGGTAGGTATGAAATAATATTGGTGTTACACAAACTTGTGGTGACAGAGGTCCTGCACTTCCAAGAACAATACAGACCAACTGGAATTAGTCTAGAAGATGACTACAGAGCTGACCAAAGGTCTGGAAGACATGAAATAAAGTACAAGCAGGTTTTGGTTAATCTAGACAAGAATGAAGAAAGATTCAAAGCAATGGTGTAAAAGGAAGGGAATAATTTGTCTCTATTCAGGTCTGGGATTGGTAGGCAACCTGTAGCTACAAAGTCCCTAAAACTTGATTGTGAGAAAATATTTCAGAGGAAAGAGGATCATTTGGATGTTCTGTTTTTCTATTCTTTTTTATCATATATATATTAAAAATATACGTAGTATATGCCATAATAATATATAATTTGCAAGATATACTTTATAAAATAATGTATTGATATATTTAAAATGTATAGTAACATGTATAAAATTATATATATTTAGTCCAATCAGAGATAGGCTGTCAACTTAGACAGACACACAGTCTGAACCTCTATTTGATGCCACACTACAGGGCTGGAAGTGATAGGCTGCAGAAAGGAAAATTAGGTTAAAATTCTAAACGTAAAGACAGTGAACAGCTAGAAAAAAATATCTGAAAAAAACCTTGATTTTCCATCACTAGAGATCTTGAAGGACAGCTGAGATAAACACATTGTAGGAACGGCTATGGGATAGCTGACCTTGCTTGGTGGAGAGGAACTGGCTAAGATGTCCATGTCTCTCCTAGCCCTACTGTCTATTATTTGATGCTGCAAATCATTAACAGGCATATATCTGTCTTATGACAGAAGAAAAACCCCTGAGACCATGTTATTCAGCACTCATGCTTCTTCTGCAGTTCTCCATCACCAGTCAGTCACTAAAGCTGATGATGGTCCCACATTCTTTATGACTACAAAGCACATGCATGCCGCTCTCACAAGGTATGTCTCTCTTGGGAAACTAGTAACAAACTACAGACCACAACAACTCCCTGGCTTCTATCTGACCACTGAAGTTGGAGCTTGTACAAACTGAAGGTACACAAAGTGTTGTGTGTTGATAAAGGCCCATTTCACAGGCCTGGACACCAAGTCAGGGTGCTGGTTATTACTCTCTCCAGGTCTGAGCTCAGCACAGAGCAGCTCGGAGAGCTTGCGGGGCCACCATCCATACAGCATCAGAGAGATGTTTATCTTTTACAAGTAGCAAGATGGCTTCTTTTTCTGGTGTTTTCTAACTGGAATGATCTTTGATCATTCTTTGATCTATTGAATGATAATGGGAAAGGCCTCTTAAGAACATCCACTTTGGTATAAAGGCTCAGAGTTTCTCCATAACCCTTAGAAGGTGGTGCTAAAAAGTAAGTGGGCTGAAGCTCTCTGTAAATAACAAACCAAAACCAGCTGTGGACACTTACAATAAAATTTCAAAATAACCAATGAGTGGCTGCACTAGAAGCGAGAAAAGCCCTTAATGAACATCCCTTAAGTATTTCATTTTGCAGCACTTAAAAGGTACAAATAAAAGTATTTCTGTCCATGTGGGTTTTTTATCAGAAGATACACATCTAACACCAAGTATGAAATATGTCATCCTTAAGACTGTTACTTGAAATTATGATGGAAACCGATGTGCCTTCTGGGACCTGGACTGTCATAGCTTTTTGTTTACATACTGCTGAAAAGTGTTTTCTCCAAGCTGATTTATTATGGTGTGCAAATGTTTTTGTACAGAAGCAGTTAAAACCAATTTAATTTTAAAGAATGTTTCCTCATCCACAGCTTGGTGAAAAGTTCACATCTATTGATGTGAACCTGGAAGGGTAGTAGTGTGACAAACATTTTCTTCAGGGAACAGCAAAAGATTTTTCTCTCTCCCCTGGAAAGTAGTTCAGTAGCTATTTAATGGTTGATGGAGAGAAAGCACACAACAAAGGGCAAACAACCATTGCCTAGGCTCCTCATTTCATTTGTCATTCTCCCTACTTTTTACCCTGCTCTTTCACTCCAACAATAAAACCAAGTGGCTTATTATTGATGAAGCAGCTGCCCACCACTGAAATGGGAATGACAAATAAATAAAAAAGTTTAGGGAAATGATTAATAAAATAGTGTCTGGAGAAAAACGGTCCAAGGAGGAAAGGCAACCTGGAAAACTGTAACCGAGTCTGGTTGAAGGAGAAACAATAAATAAAACTTTGGAGAACTCTGATTGCTTGAAGCTTTTAAACACAGAAATGGGATTTAAGTTCTTCCTTAAGAATAAAAAAGGAGAGAAGAGAGTGCTTTACCAGCCCAGAACCTGTTATATACCATACTTATAAAGCAAAGAAAACAGAGCAGACTCAACAGCATAGCGTGATAAGGCAGGACAGATAACATCAAGAAACGGGCTGGGACTGCTTAGTATGGAATGTCAAAAGATAGCTTTTTATTTTTATCATCCTTTTCTTTGGGGATTAGTGTAATTGTAAGCTTTGGAAGACTACTATGGAACAGGGTTTTGTAGGTCTGAAGATCCTATTGTACCTGAGCACATGCACAATTTCATGCTGGCTGCTGAAAACTTTTGACAATAAGCCTTAAATGTAAGCTTTGAAGTCTAATTTTAGGGTCATTATTGAAAACCTGAATTGCCATTTTCCAGTACTTGATCTTGCTCAGAATGGTCTCTAGCTATGTCTGCAAAATCAGTTCCTTTACATCTAATATGTACCCACTAAAACAATTTTTCCTCAACTATTAAAACATGCTGAATGCATTTACCCTTTAAAACACCTTTTTACCCTTCAAGCGTAATTGCCCAGTTTTGCAGGTTATTTGATCAATATACTACTCCGAGGTTCTTTAAAGCTGGGAAGCATTTATTTTTGGGGGCGGCTGTTTCTTGCAGAAGGTGGGAAAGAATACCGGTGTGCGCCCACCAGAGGGAACTCCTTACTAAGCTTGGCACTTAGTAACACCAGTATTATCCTCTATACCCAACTTCTCACTAAAAAAATGTATAGCTGCGTGTTCCTTACGTGTTTTCCAGGAAGCACCTTTTGCTGCCCACTGCATAATTTTGTTACATCCTCTACCCCTCTTGAGACAGACTGTCCAAAGTTTATTGGTTTCAGCAACAGTAAAACAAAGATCAAAAAGTCTTAATAATTCAAATTAAAGCTAGTATTTTAGCTACAAGACTGGAAAAAAAGAAAAGTTAGAGGTAAATGAAATACAAAATAGGACTTTAGCATAAATTTAACCGCTGGCTACTTTGCTAATTTGTGTTTCTTATATGGAATAGCTGACGTGCATCACAGCCTTCGTTGCCATGTGTTTATAGAGATATCCCACTTCCAGCATATTCTGAGGGATACGCTAAATTCTGTATCTATTCCTACAGTCTTTTGCATAGCCATTTTGAGATGAAGTAATCATTCTGCAATTCTGGACATATCTACATGCCTTCAGAGTTGGGGCTTAAACAATTTGTATAGGTCTCTCTGAGCTTGCACGTTTTGCGACATTGAATGTCCTGTGCCTTGTTCACCCCTCAGTCACGAAGCGGTGTCTAACTTTGTAACTGCAGTTGATGGTTCTTTTTGAGGTTTCTTCTGTTAGTGCTGGAAACTGTTGCCTCTTTCAGAAATTCAGTCTTCTGGTCAAGTGCTTGCTGTCCGGTTCAAGCCACATCTTTTACAGAACTTTTAATGCTGTACAGTATATGTGCTATGCAAGCAGTCTGCTGTGCTCATAATCCCTTGTGAGTTATTGGCTTTCATTACTCACCTCATTATGAGATGACTATCAGTAGATGCTGCTATCATGAAGACTACTGTAGGTAACTGCTAGGTGACTGGCTGCCTCAAGCAAGCTTCTCCTTTGCATTAATTATCACTGGGGTTTCTGTGTTAATAAGCTACTGCAGTTAGCAATGTAAAAATTCAAAGTCTGACTTTATCTGAGATGGCAATTTAGGATCCATTTATTTACCTATGTATGAGCCCACTGAAAATATTTATCCAATTCATATTAGGTCCACCACTGAAATTTCCGTAACTCTCTTAATGTCACTTCTTTCTATTACTGTTCTTTCATTATTACTAACATAAGACTATTCTCAATGCATTGTAGACTAAATCACTAAGGCTAACAGGTCATGGGGTTTTTTAAATGAAGGTAAGACCTTGTCCAGTTAGAAGGATCACAATCAATATAATGGCTGTAACACAAACACAGCTGGCTGTCTGTGACAAACATGCCTCTATAAACAGAACATTGCATTAGTAATGAAGCAGCAGACGTCAACAAAATAGCCCTTGTTATTTTCTCAGAGTTCCTTAGGAACAAAGTGACAAGAAGTTCAAATAAAAGCAGAACCCACTTCTCATATAGATCTCTGGAATGTTATGCTACTGTGTAGTATGTGCTTTAGTGCTGTGTTCCACTGGTTATAAATAAAAGCACTTAAAATAGACCATGGATACTTGTACCAATGCTAAAACTGGATACAAACAAAGCAAACTTCTATTATATACAAGCAACTTTATCTTGATAATCCCCTGTTGGAAACTAAGATTCTTAAAGAGAAACTGTCTTTCAGATTAAAAATTACAGACAAGTTCAGTATTTCACCTCTCCAAATCAAATCCAGTGACACAAAATGCTGATCCCATAAAGATGGAGGGATATAAACAATTTGTTTAGATTCAAAAGGATTAAGTTTGGTTTCTATTAAACTAAACAGGTTAATTCCTATAATGACATAATTTATATGGTGCAGCAATTTTGGTAACTGCTTAGTAAATTAGGCCAGGATGTTGTTCCATGTGCATTCCTGCAGAAACTCTCCCAACCCTCTGCTCTGCTTTGACTGCTCGTTGCTACTGCCGCACTATGCCATTTGTTACTCTGACATAAGTACTGGGGCATCTCCAGGTTGACCCCAATCAAGGAGCTTAACTAAATGAAAATCAACATTTCTGAAAAAAAACCCCAAATAAATAAAAAAAATACTTACTCTAAGCTGAGCTCCCCAACACCTGTGCTGGCCCATGGTAGGAGGTAATGTGAGGACAGGAATCAGTGGCAGGGAGTGAGGAGAGAGGGAGATTGTTGTGGTGATAGTGGTTGTTAAAGTCACCCCAAATTATATGGAAATCTATAGACTAATGCTACTTGACAAAGATCTACAGTAATACTGGTCTGTGCCACAAAGACTGCTGCCTACCATGTTGCTTTGTACGACTTCGTTGTTTCCTTGTGCTCTCCCCTCTGTCTATTGCACCACCCTGTTTTGTTTCATATGATATTTATAGTGAGATCTATTAGTCAGAAAATAAACTATAATGCAAAACATACTATCTTTTTTTTAAATCAACACATTGCATTCACTCCTATCTATGATGATGATCAAATGAATAGACAGATGATCTGGATGACAGGCGAAAAGCAGAACAATGTAAACTCACATGGACTTTCTCTGTCAAGCTCTGTGTTGGGGTTGCCCATGTCACAACCGCATAAACAGAACCTGGGCATATTATTCATATTTAAATCAGTAATAGTGGTCCTTCAGCTGATCTGCATTAAACCTGAAAGCAACTACATCTCCAGTTTCAGTGAATACCTAACAAAAAACTGGTTGAAGCCTATGGGCCCAGAAGGGCCAGGGTATTTTCTGAGCATTTAATGCTTTACTATCTGCTCATTATCTACAGTTCATAAAGGCAGAAGCTTGCGGTCTCCTTATCTGATTTCCTGCCCCCAGGACAGCTCACACACAGCTCTTGTGCTCAAATCTCTGAGTCATCACAAGGCAACTACAGAACTTCTGCTACTGAGAATCCAAGAGAGCGGTGAGGAGCCTAGAAAGAGCAAAGCCCCATTTACACACATACATACACACAGACACCTAGAGACACTCTAGAGAGCATATGCCAATGAACTGACAGAACAATGTGTTCGAAACTATCTGGCAACTCAACATTGCACTGCTGTAGTATGTACTTTCCTTCCATCATGTTTCTTTGATTTTGACCACACATAGGCATGTTTTTAAATAGCACTCGGAGGGAGAGCTGATGACTTATACTGCCTGTTCGCCTTTTTTTTTTCCCCCAAGAACAAGTACAAGCAGAGCCTGTAACTTTTCCCTACAAAGGAAATCGAAGAAAACAGAGCAGTAAGTAAATTAGCAGAAAACTGCTCCAAATCAAGGAAAAGGAGGTGCTCCTTTATACTGTGCAGTTAGTATGTGGAACCCGCCACACAATGCTATGGGTGCTGAAAGTTAACAATAGGTTCAAGGGGAAACTAGACAAATTCAGCGAACAGAAATCCAGTGCTGGTATTAAATAGAAAGTCTTTGAAGTCTCTGAGAAGTAAACTGCAGGAAGCTAGGAAAGTATGGCTTCTTGTCTTCACTAGTCTCATAGTCTTCTTTAGACATTTCTTTTGGCCCCTGTTGGAGACAGGATATGAGGTCTGTAATTTACGCCTCATATATAAAATGACGCACATGCCTAATCATATGTGCAGGCCAATGGTATGAGGTTCAACAAGGCCAAGTGCCGGGTCCTGCACTTGGGTCACAACAACCCCATGCCACGCTACAGGCTTGGGGCAGAGTGGCTCAAAAGCTGCCTGGCAGAGAAGGACCTGGGCGTGTTGGTGGACAGCCGGCTGAATATGAGCCAGCTGTGTGCCCAGTGGCCAAGAAAGC
>VZSZ01008543.1:148489-171166 GCA_013398815.1 Ibidorhyncha struthersii
AGGTGTTTAAAGAAAAGGGTAGACGTGGTACTTGGGGATATGGTTTAGAAGTGGTTTTGTCAGGTTAGGTTAATGGCTGGACTTGATGATCTTAAAGGTCCCTTCCAGCCTTAACAATTCTATGATTCTATGATATA
Source organism: Ibidorhyncha struthersii (assembly GCA_013398815.1). Lineage (NCBI taxonomy): Eukaryota > Metazoa > Chordata > Aves > Charadriiformes > Charadriidae > Ibidorhyncha > Ibidorhyncha struthersii. The sequence goes on from VZSZ01008543.1 coordinate 148,627, forward strand.
TATAATTGTATATAGGTGCCTGACTCAAAAGGTTTTCTTGAATCACAGGTAGAACTGAGGAGAGATACCAGCTTGTCTTTTGAATCCTTTACACTGGGCAGAAAGATTCAGTAAAGGTACTCCCCTCTCTGTTGCTGTTTGCATAGACCATAGCAGATTCCAACAGCTTCTGTTATAATCTGTTGTGATGCCCACAGCCGTAAAGAGCACATCGCAGTGGCATATTCTCTAGGGTTTTGCGGCTGTTCAGCTTACCCTGAGAGGTGTATAGCTTTCCCTTGGGTGCCTCATAAACAACAAAAGCACAGGAGCCTCTTCAAAGGACTGTTTCTTTTCTCATTCTTTGACCAGGACTTAGAATAGCTTTGCATTTAGGTCAATAATTTTAATATTTGTAAGTATCACATAGATGTGTGTATGGTGTAACAATGTAGCTTAATGAAAATTCATTTCTGTATGAGCATTTTGTTATATAAACTTAAGTATGGATAAAGATTATTAAATTAGGCAACAGGAAAGTATGTCTATAAACTAGAGACAAAATTACATTTGCATTGCACCTCTGAGTAAAGCCACACTCTATCACAGAGACATGGAATCTGATTTAGTATAGTGGTAATTTACAGTTAATGGATTCATGTTTATAAAACTACTTCACACCTAAGAGAAAAATACACTAAAGAGATTAGTGCAAATAAGTGTAAGGATTAGAAACTGGCCAGAGTTACAATTTTTCTTTAGAATTTGAAGAACTCAATTGTTCAGACAGCTGATCTTGATTTAGGTTCCTTTCTAATAAATATCAATGTCTGAAATTAAACAACACTAACATCTGAGTACAATGTATCAGAATGACAGGGAGATCAAGCATTAATTGATTAGTTCTGTCGCAGCCCATTCTTCATTAGCAAACTCCAGAGCTGAAATGTCAAAGTTCAGTGGCATGAGCTCTTGATGCTGCAGCAACAGCCTATAAACTCTGCAGCAATGCTGATTTACTGTACCGTCCATCATCTATCATCCTCTACATCCAACCCCTCTTGCCTCTGCAAAACCTTATACAACTATGGTTCACAGTGAAAGAACACTGATGTAAGCCTCATGATTCTGATGGTGAACTTCCACCCACAAGAGTAATTAACTGCAAAAAATACAGCTGAGGAAAATTTTCCCCTGTGTTCTCCAACCCCAGTTTGAAATCCAAGTCCTTTAAAGTATCTGACAGCACAGCTCAGAACCTTTTTCTAAAAGCAGTTACCCTCTTCTGAATAGTACACACAATAATGTATGAAACATATTTTGCATAGCATATCTTGACCTTTAGAGAAAAAAAACCCCACAAGATGCAACTATATGGAGTTTCAGTAAGGTACACTTAATCCCACTTAATAGCACTTTATTACGTGTAAGACTGAACGCTGCTGGGACCAGGCGACCTTGAAATAAAGGCAGGAAACCTCAGTTATCTAATTTGGAATAACTGGGCAGTTCAAGCTTCACGGAGCTACGGCTTCAGGCTGTCTGCAGTCAGGGAAGTGACACCATCAGTAGTCACTAGCTCATATCCCCAAAGCAAAGAATAAAGGCTGAAGAGGTAGGACTCCAGTACAGTTTTGCATTTACGAGCTCCAGCAAAATCCCAGCTGTGGAACTGCAGAGGCCATGACTCCAGCTGACCACAGTCGAACACTGTAGGTAGCTGCAGCATGTAAAAGACTGCCTAAATCTGTGAAATGATGGGTAAACCTAATTTAGCAGCCTTTAGTAGCAGCATCTCATGGAATATTCTGTTTTGCTTGCTAGAATAAGCAGATCTGTGGGAGACTGCACAGAGGGACAAGAAAAAGTCCTGATCGAATATAGTTGAAAAAAAAAATAGAAAGGGGAAAGAAAACTTGAGCAATGCTGGGGAAAGATATATTTAAGTTATGCCTCAGATATGAAGAGATGTCCTATTATGGTTCTGAGGCATTAGTCTTCCAATAACAGTGGAGTTGCATGTTTAAAGATTAATTTCACTTCAGCTTGTAAAGCTGCCACATTCAGGAAGAAATTTTAAAAGCAGAGAAACTTCACACTCTTGCTCCTCTTCAGTTTATTTTAATTGTACCTTTCCACCTTTTACCACAGTCCTTGTTCACTCTGCTGGGTTTTTTTTCATAAACACAACTCTGCTTACTGACATATGTGATAATTAACCTCATTTGTGAAATGCATCTCCCCAAGCACCTTCTTAACTCCTTCATTTATTTTTAAACCAACACTCATTAGAGATGATATTGTCCTCTGCTTTATCCACATTCAAAACCTTCCAGCAGATATTAATAAATAGCCTGGAAATAATAACATATAATAAAATTAAAATATTAGAACAAAAATTGAAAAACAAAGCACCATTCTTCCCAATCCTCTGGGTCCTCTGGTTTTATGTGTAAAATTAAAGCTATTTAGGGCAGCAATGGGTTGCACTTTACATGGTTTGAGCCTAGAAGATATCTGTTAATAACAATCAACCAAACCAGAACATGCAGAAAAGGCACCCTACTTTGAAAATCCCCAGGGAATACACACAGGGGGAAAGTTGCACTAACTTTGCATGGAGATACACCAGATTCTGGCAGACAGACAACTATCTTCCCAGGTAATCAGGGCTCAAAATCTCTTGCCTTGTCGCTGGAAGAAATAAATGCAGCAGTTTTACCCTTAAAATCCAGCAGTCCCAACCAGATTACATTTTCAGCAAAACATGCCCATCTACTACTGTTTTCATTTCTGATACGTTGAAATATGGAGGGTATGTTTACTTTCCCAGAGTATGATTTTTTCAGGATGTAGGACAGCGTCTGTCTCTCCTCTCTGTGCTATTACTACTCTTTGACTGTCTTTCACCTCTGAGACAGGGAGAAGCCCAGCAGTAAAAATCCCACTTCTGACAGGAATAGGCTGCTGGATTACTCCATTCTTAGCTCCTTTCCATTATGAAAAGATCCATCTATGGCTGTTCCTTGGTTCCTGGGAATTAGCCAATAACCTATTCCATCTTTCACTCAACACCATTTTACCACAGCTCATAATCTCCAGCGAGGAATCTTGTCAAGTGATTTTAGAAAACATAAATATGTTATCTCCAAGGAATACTACTTATCTGATGCAACATTTTTATGGTACTTAAAAGGGACTTCAGAAAATTAACAAGGCATGCTCTCTTGTTTTCAAACTCTCCTGGCTATTGGTAGATAAATCATCTGTTTTCAGTGATTCTCTGATTTGTCAAACAATAGAAACTTCAAAGTGTTCATATAACAAACAATTTACCAAATTAAAATATTTTTTATATATATAGTATATATAGTTGCTTTTCCACAAACCATTCTATCCCTTTGAACAATCCAGCAACAGAATGAAAGACTGCCACTGAAGTGCAAGAACTGGAAATAACACAGGAGGAACACAAGCTGCCATACAGAGCTTGGATTCACTTTCCATTTCCAAGAATGCCAAATTTCCATTCACACATTTTATAGCAAGCAGTGCTAAACATGTACAAAGAGCAGGTCATCTTCTAGCGCTACTGACCATTTTTTAAGTAATAACATGGGTATCACATTGAGCCCACACAATCATTAGTTTTTCTGCAGAGTAAAAAGGGGGAAAAAAGAACCACAATCATTACTTTTCATTAGATTTACTAACCACCTCAAGCAATTAGTTCTGAAGACCGTTCAATTAAGCTTATAAAAAATACATTCACTATCTATTCCTTTTAAAGTGTTCCATTTTCTTGCTTTTTTTATTCACTAAAGCTTTCAACAGATTACTGGTGATGCATAGGAATCAGAACATGACAGGTCCCTAGTTGTATCTCCCTGGTGCAAAGTCTCGATTTTACCTACCATCATCATGAACATATTTCATGAACATACAATTGTAATTGATATAGAGATGAAGTGGATATATGGAGACTGAGAAGAATCAGTTTGACACCGTCTGTACAAGAAAAAGGCACTCTAAAATACTTCAGGCTGTGCAAGGTTAAACTGTATTTGATAACAACTAAATCATTGCTGTCTATCTCCAGATCTGTTCTGCTTAGTAGGAGATTTCTATTACAGTAAAAATCTGTCTTGCAATACCAACAACAAATTTACCTAAAATCCATCTGAGTTTTGATCTTCCGGGAATAAATAAAGTGAACTTACGCTTTGGCCAGTTTTGGTGAAAAAAAAACCAAAACTTAAAAAAAACCAAACCAAAACAAAAACCAACAGACTGGGATGAAGCAAGGTAATTATGTCCACAAAAGCTATCATCAAACAGGGTTTCAAATATTTAGAAACCTTCTGTTAAGGAGAAGAGCACCACAGGCCTCGGCCACTGCACTTGGAAGACTTCGCTGAAGCAAAAGCCAGCAGAGTGGCAACTCCACCTCCTTGCTGAGCACTGAGCTTTGACTTCCATTGGTTCATTGGCACATTGGTTTCTGTACACAGGAAAATCAGCAGATGCGTGATAGTCTGATATGTAAGTAATAAAGTGGAATATCAACTACGAGAGAATCAGAAATAAAAATCCTGTCATTTTACTCTAGGAGTTTGTGCAATGCTTCAATTCCACACTGATAAAGAATATTAACCAAATTTATTGGACAATTTTAGAAGGTATCTAATCAACCTATTCAACTGCCCAGCTTATTCAACATTAGTCAAGCTGTTCAATAGTCCAGGCTCACCCTGAATTGCTTTTTCTAGCAGCAAGCTGAGAAAGCGAACTATCCCAAAGTCTGAACTTCAGTTTATTATGCCAAAAATCAGAATCTCCTTACATACCACCTGCACACTGCCCAAATAAAACCTTTCCATAGAGATGCCCGCTCTCTGTGTACAATACAAGCAACAGAAAATGATCTCTGCTCAGAAAACCAAAGTGAAAGCATTTCAGTACTTAATACTAAAGGGGAAAAAAGTATCAAATTATCTCATCTGTGGAAGCAGAAAAAGTAATTCAGATCACTTAGAGCTTTGCTGAATTTAGCTGAAAGAAGCTACTGTTTGGTGAACTATTACCCTCTCCTTAACTTGGTACAAATCTCATTGCAGCTTGAACCTAGAGCGGTAATCTTTGGGAACACAGCGAGAACTACATTTCTTTATCCACATTTCATGTATATTGTATAAAATTTCGCACTTCCTTCTTTTTATGTGACCTAAATAAAGAACTCTTGTAAGCAAAGAATAAGCTTTTTATTTTTTCTAAAAATACTTTGCATTTTACCTATAAATAAGTAATAGTGATATGAAGCATCTGGGCCAAGTTCACTGTACAAAAACTAGCTTAGCTATCCAAAAAAGTGAATAGATTCATTTAATGCTACCTTTAGTTTCAGAATGGATTAATTTCTTACTGAAGCACTTTTTGTATCCCCTTAAAGCTATGCAATTCCTGGCACTAACAGAAGTTAAAAATAAGGTAGATGAACCCAGCTCTTTCTTTTTTGAGGTCTGCATGCTTTTGGATATCGTGTTTTCTATTTCTAACAATCTAAAACAATACTGGAAAAGACTACTGGGGAAAAAGGACAGGCATTATGAGAGAGCCTGAGAAGAATCATGCAGAAGAGAATAGACTTCTACTATCCATTATGAGAAAATTTACACAAAAGGTTAAAAAATTCAGAGCAAATTAAAAATAACTTCAAGATTGAATAAAACGAAAAGATGAAATAAAGTAGAAAGAGTGCAAACAATAGACACAAAGAGATGACTATTCAATGTTCCTTATAAAAAATCATTCAATTTTACCTTTCTCCTGATTAATGTATTTTGTATGGAGAACAGCACATTGACCCAAAATTATGCACAATCAAAAAATGTCGGGGACCTTGTTCTCAGGCCTTCATATACAAGTGGTACTATTTCTTCCTGTTCTCTATTAATCTGTTTCTACACTGGTTTCTAACCATGAGTTCTATAAACCTTGTGAAAATCAGGCCAGAGTTTTTAATTGAATTTGTTGTATTACTTTTTAGTTTATTTCATTCTATATGCAGGTCAGTAATAGCAAAAGTATGCTCATAGGCTGTGTCAACCTCATCTTTTCCAAGAAAATCAATGTGTTTTCATTGCTAGAGCAGGGAGAAAATAAGTTTACACATGTTACAATACGTTACATTCCTTTTCTCTGCATCATCAACTGTAACAGTCTATTCATCATGGTCTAACTCTTCAGTGTTCCTTTGAATAACTTTGCATGTATACTGTAGCTCTGTTTAAATTGTTGCTTACTGTAATTGCTGGAGCAATCATGACAGCTTTACAATAGCAATAATGAACTTGTTGAACGGATGCTAAACTTATTGCAAACTGATTAGAGAAGAAAACCAACCCCAAGACAGGGACCACATATCTTCTTTCACTTCTGCTGCCACTGAGGTAGAATTTTTCAAGTTTTTGAGTCATTTCAGTTAACAAAAAAAGAGAGTAACATTAAAATAAGGCAGAGAAGGGAAAAATATTTTTAAATGAGTTAAAACTGGAAATAAGTAATCAAAATAAATTATATCAAATATTAAACATTATCAGTGAAACAACACCAACAATATCAGTCTTCATTGGAGATTTTTTTCTTAGAGAAAAAAAAACTGAATGAAGCCTGAGAGAGTTTTCTGAGCAGGACTTGCTGGACTGGCCCATAAAAAATTGGTTGCATGACCCAAAAGGGTTGTGTTATCATTCCACAGCTGTATCAGGAAGTACTGCTGACAAGAAGGAAAATAGTGTAAGAAATTTGACTTATAAACATACTTCTTATGCTGGCACCTGGATTATTTAAGGCACTTAAAAAATGACAAGATGGCAGTCAGTTGATCCAAAGGGGAAAAATGTTCTTTAAATAGGGGAGAGTATGAGAAAATTCAAGGAAATGTTAACAACCAGGACCTCAGGTCAGGAAATTACTCAAGAATACAAACTCAGTTTCCTGAAGCAGTATACAATCTTGGATGTTCCTCTGCAAAATGAAAATCCATGGTTGTCAGAGAAGGCTTGAATTTGGATCATACACACTCCAGGAGAGCACACTGTCAGGCCCTTTCTAGCTGCATGTCTCCCTTCTCTTTTTGCATCATTAAATCAACATTTTTCCACCAAGAAAGAGAAAAAAAAAATAAAAACCATGCTGGTCTGCTTTGTTCAAACTATGTTTCTTGTTTTACTTGAAGAATTCTTGTGCCCTACAAAATATTTTGCTGTATTTCAATGCCAGGGAAAGTACCCTGCCCAAACTTGTCACATCTGCACATTCAGAGAGCGGGAATCCTCACGCTACACCACCAAACAGCTACAGAGATACAAAGAAAAATAAAAGTATCTTTTGTATTCTCCATTCCCAGAAGTACAGAGATGAGCGAGGTGGTCCAAATGTGCTTCTCCAGAATAGTGAAAGACACTGATACGCCTCTTTGCAAAGCTGCTCCCCAATAGCCACGCTGCACAAGGTTGTATGTAGGAATGCTTGTGGATAAACAGACTGCAAGAAAAGGAATGAATATACAGCTCCTGGTTGAAGCTTCAGTCCCTCTCTGGCATAACAGGATTACACTGGTTCTACTCACAGCCGTACTGCTACCATTCAGGGTCTCTGTATGCAGCACCAAAAAAAAGTCAATGAAATAGCAGGTGGTGAAGCATTTCAGTTATTAATTTCACATGAAATCATGGGCAACGTCAATGACGTATAAGGATGCAGTCTGAACATGTTGTTTTCTTAGATTGCAAAATTCACATTACCTTGTACCTAGGAAAGGCTTCTGACATGTATTATCACTTCCACAAAAATACTGAAAACCTGCAAGCTGACCTCCCAGCTGAGTTAGTCTTTCGGGGGTGGGGGAAGTAAGTAAATTGCAAGAAAGAAACTTGTAGATGTCACTACCTGGAACTTGGAACTGACCTGGACATCCATAATCCATTTAGCTTTATATCTGATTAATTGATTCTGTTTTTCTCAAAAAAGTAACAATTTAAGCTGATTCTGCTTCCCTCGAAACAGCAGCAACTCAAATCCAAAATCTGCAGACAGCAAAGGAAAAAATTCCCATTGATGTTAACGCATTAAGGATAGGACCAAAGCAACTTAACAGATAAAGCAGCTTATTTTCTAGGGGAAATTCCTTTTTTTGTCCTGAAGTTCATTAGTGAGAAAATGAAAGGTTTCAGTGACTGCAGGCATGGAGCAAAACCTGACTATTAACTTGGGATTCTCTGCAGGCCCATCAGTGCAAAGCTTAAAAAAAGTCTTAAGTGCTTTGCTCAGCATCAAAAGGACACATTCTAATCCCGATCTTCAAGGTCACAAGCTAGTTACCAAACTGCCATTTTTGTGCCTTAAAAGGAAAAATAAGTCTTGTGTTAGCATCTCATACTTGGTGTTAGCAGCCCTGAGATATAACAATCAACCTCTGTCTGCTTTAGCTTCTGGAAACAATATCCTTGTGCCACCAGATCCCCAAGCAGCAGTGTGCTTTTCTTCAGGCTTTGCAAAAGCAAAACTATTAGAGACTAAAAAATAAATACCATAAAACAAATATGGAGTAAAATGCAACTTCTTACATCTATGTGGCAGTAGGTGTTGCTATGTCTAGGGTGTTTCTTTGTTGAACACTGTCAGAAGCTAAATAACGTTCCCAAATCACCTGTTTTGATAGGTTTAAAGAAGCATGTCCTAAATGCTGTCCTTGGTAAAGAACTAATAAACACCCCGTGTTTTGTGAAACATCACTTTTCGTGTTCTGTTTCCTGAGCTTCTGAAATTGCTTTTGTGATGGGCAGTCACAGCTCTTTGCATGAGGCACCCATATCTGGTTATGACTGAACACTGAAACCTCTTTTGATACGATGACAAAATAAAAACCCACATTCATTCCATGGGCGCTGAATTCAATGACACGACACAAGTTATTTGAAAATACTATGCTGTCCCGGTTTGAGCAACACAGGACTAATTTCTCTTCTAATACTTGGGAAGACTGCATTTTTAGAAGGCTTTAGTGTCTGAATTTGTGAAAATATTTACTTTGTAGCCAGCTATGGTGCGTGGGTTTCAAGGTCTCAGTGTTTTCAAGCTCCCCAGGTGCAGGGATGAGGAGGAGCGAGACCCGGGCACTTGACCCAAGCTGGCCAACAGGATTACTTCATACCATCAACATCACATTCACTATAAATCAGAAAGTTTGCTGTGAAGTTCTCTCTCTCCCTTGATGGCTGCCATCCTGAGAACCTCGTGCCCTGGTGTCGGACCCCTGAGGCCTTCCCTTCCTCCTGAAGCCGTAGCGCTCACAGTGTCCAACATTTGCTGTCCACTGCTGGGAGCGCACAGCTTCTGACTAATAGAATTGGCTGAGTATAATCTTTGCATATTCTGTATTGGCATCGGGATCAATATTGGTTCTTTAGTGCTAGTAATGTTAATTATCTAATCTTACTCTAATAAATCTGTTTATACTTCAACTCCTGGGTTCCCTTGTTTTTCCTGACTCCCTTTCCTGGGTGGGGAGGTGTCATCAGGTGATAGAATGATTGTCTAAATGACAATAAATTGTTATGGGTCTCTCAAACCATATATGCACAGCTAAATAAATTTCACTCATAATATGAGAAAGGTTTTGTCCTTGTGATTATTTACTCATGTAGCATCTAAAGCCTCCTAATTCTTATGTTACTGGCTGCTCCAAAGACACCCAGGAAGCCTCAGAAGAACTTAAGAGAGGAATCTCACCTATGCCGGTATGACTACCGTTTGTCCAATACAGGCTTCATATGATTGTTAACTACCCTGCCTCTCCATAGGCTTCATTTTGAGACATTTTACAGAACGTTCTCCCATTATAATCTTTTATCATCCCAGTTTCCAAAGCAAGCTGGTCTCTTTCTGGCTCAGCTCATAAAGGGCCAAATTCAAACCACTCTACGCATGACTGCTCCTCCTGGGCCCTGATGGGATGACCTGCCTCGCTAAGACCTCCTGCACCAGCCATTTACCCGAGCCCTGCGATGCCCCAGGGTGAGTCAGATCAGGGGAGACATAATCCTCTTTACAGATCTGAAATTTCCTTTAATTGCATATTCCTACTTTTATTATCTGGGAGGTGTCCATAGTATCTTCTGAATTCAGAGAGTAAAAACTGGTTGTGTAGGTGCATTCATGTGGGAGCACCTGCCAGTGCAACTCGAGGCAACCCCACAAGTATCTCTCTGCTTAAACTTCTCGAAGTATCTCGTCAATCTGTTCTTCGTAGGGCATTATAGGCTACTTGGTAAATCTACCACATACACATATTTTAGGCCACAGGAAATTTCTGTTCACAAGTGGATTCCATTTTATCCCTTTAACACCTATATTTGGCCCTTTTCACTTTTAGATAGGGCAAATGAGCAAGGAATGAATGCATATGCATTTGTGTGTTAACAAGGTGCACAGGAATCAGGATGTGAAAACTGATGTCTAGGGAACAAGCACTGGAATTGTTCCCAGTGCTGAAGACCAGGCACTTGGCAATATCTTATGAGAAATATTTAAATATATCATCCAATTCAAATCATAGATTCAGCAGAGCTTAGTATGATTAAGTCTATAACATTATAAATTTTATTTCTAAATTAATGCTTTATTTTTTATTTACAACTCAAAGAAAGTAAGTTCCTTACCACCTCTTGTTTTGATTTTATTTGTTAAATGTTCTTAATAGAACTTTTCAAACTAATCTTTAATCACTTTCCTTTGAATGGTTGCAGAATTTTTGAAGGACTGTTTGGATGCCAGCAACTCTGCCTAGAAGGACCAAATTAGCCTTTGGTCCTCATGCTGTTACATAGAAGATTTCAACACATCTGAGCAGAATGCCCCAGGCATTTCCAAATACTCCCTGAAAGGACTCAGGACTGATTCTTTCACGTTTCTACTACTAATGAGATCTGGAGGGAGCTCTTTTGTCAACCATGCTCTCTCCTGTCACGCACAGTCTACGTTACTACACTACATCTTTCTGACTTAAGCTGCACAAGAAATTCACTAGTAAGAAACATACTGTATGTCATTATGGTGTGGTTTTCTTAAAAAAATTTAAACATTAGTCATTCAGCACAGTAGAAAATAATCTGGTGGCTTTTAATGGAGTATACTCATGTTGACACCAGAAATGACTTGGAAAATGAGATAATGTCTAATCATACCCATTATGTGTGACACAATCAGATGGGATTGATTTGACTAAATATAGATGTACACAATGCAGACATCTGCAACTGAGCTAGGCACCCCAAACTTCCACCACAGTTGACGGACAGAAATAAGCCCTTCCACAGCATGATTCATCGCCCCAAGTAAATGTCTAAATTGAACTGCACATTAGAAGTGTCTATTTATCCCCACTGATTATAAAATAAGCTAAGCATGCCTAGTTGAGATGTAGATACCTACAAATACTTCACTGAAGTTATGTCAGAAGATTAAGACTTTTTCATGTTCTGACTCAGGTCTACACTAATTAGTCCAAGAAAGGTAACACCTCTCTCCACAGACCTTACCTTGCCAACATCCTTAAATCATTCTGACTATAATAATGTTGCCTCTGGAACCTGAAGGATACTAGTTTTTCAAACCATGCCTCAATCTATGAAGTAGAATACATAGAATTACGCTTGAAGTTGTACCAGAAATTTTATTTAAAGCACGGATCCCAGAGGTTTACATAAGAACCAATGCCCTCTTAAAAATATAGTTTCTGATATTCAGTCTAAGCTTTTGCAAAAGGTCAAATAATGCTATGCAAATTCCCCAGGCAGTTGCATTTGTACCATATCAGCATAAGCTAGATAAAGCCAAACATCTCTTTGGATCTGATCCAAGTGTTCTTGACTTGTGTGGGAACTGATCTGGACCTTTCATGGTCAAAAAGAGTCTGAAAAGTCCTGTGATGAGATGAAGTAATACTATCTGTTTGGAAGAGATGAGTCACTATTAAAATAAGCAGCCATCTTACTTTGGTTACCACACTATATTAGTGTGTGCATCAATGTTAAAAAAAAAACAACAAAGACACAACCAGCCAACCCCAAAAGAAACCAAAACAAAAAACCCAACAAGGATAAAACTCTTACTCTGTCAGAGACAAAAGTTCAAAAGTTTTGCTGCTCACTTTAATGTGGCTGGGATTTTACTGCGTGACTTGGAAATGATCAAAATTACAACTCTTAAACGTATTCTGCTTTGTTGCACTTTGTAAAACATAAATCAATCTGTGTAAATTAAGAAAAAAAATCACACATTGCAATTTTGGCAGAGGTGCGCACTTGATTTTAACCCTGTAATTAAGATATAAATGTTCACAGATAACGAGAGTTTTAACAGTTTTATTGACTTGTAACAACTTACTGGTATATGTTTTACTAGATTTCTACAGAAGACAAGGACAACTGATAAATTCTAAGTGAATTCCTGAAAGAAAAACTAAAATGTGATTACTAACACAAACTGGCAAGAGAATAAACTTTGTCAATGAATCAATCAAGTAGTGTATCTTTCCCAGCGTTTCAAATAGCTATATTCTATCACTACCTCTATACCCTCTTTCAAACCCTGTAGAAGAGATTTCCAAATACTTTATGAAATACTTTGATCCCGTGTTTAAAATTTTCTTTCATTTCAAACCACAGATTTCAAAAGTAGGTTTTTTAGTTCACAATTTTCATAGGCATTTGTGGGTGACTCTGGTTTCAGCAGATAAGTATATAGAACTTCAATCGGAAAGTTTTTAAGACTCATCTTTTCATACAAATAACTTCTATTACATGAGGCTGGATTTGAATTACTATGTCCAGCGTTTCATGGTAATCTAAGAACAAGCAGCACTGCAATAAAGTATGAGACTGAGGCAATGAGAAAGTTAAAACTCTTTTCCTCCCCCAGTAAATTTGCACCTGAAAAGTGAAAGCAGGTTTCTTGAACCTTCCCCCAAACCATTCCCCGAGGATTACACAGCACCAGTCAGATTCTGTGGTGACAGGATACAAGAATTTATACTTCTGTATAACCAATTCACATCCACTCTATGCTATCAAAATATGTGGGAAAGATCCTTGCCCTAGCTAAAAATGTCATACTTCACGGAACTTCAAGAATCTAACTTCACAATTATTATTAGCTTCCTGGTCTGTATTGATAAGAAATTACTTGGCATTCTCATTTTAATTTCGCAGGTACTATTAGCATGTATGCGCTTAATGTTTTTGCCTCTCTACAAGATTAGGTATTCCACATGCATAGTATAGACTGCTTGCTGTTCCAACAGAGAACCTCTGCATGGGTATGTATACACAGTCCTTCATATGCGGACGCCAGCTTGGCATGAACTTGCTCTTAGCTTGTAAATGCCATGGGTATGGTGCAGCATTTGGGTTACAAGCTGAGCTGGAAGGCAGATGGCTCAGACTGAACTTTTGGGTTAGCTGTGGTTACTCAGCTTTGCAGTTGGTGGAGGTTCACATCAGGCCGGCTCAGAAAGTCAGCAGAACGAACGCTCGCCTGCAGGCAAAGATTATACAGATGCCAGAATGTCATTTTTGATCTCCATTAATGCGTCTGCCCAAGAACATCAATGTGGCTGTTTCTACTACACGAGGAAAAAGGAGAATCTCCAGTGACTAAAGGTGTATGCTCTATTCTTCTTCTACCATTACCTTAATTTAATAAAGGCACTGAACTGTCACTTATCTATAACATATTGATTACAATCTTTTGCCCCCACCAAAATACTTCTTTCCTTACAGTTTTGTTTTGATTTCACGTTTAAAAACATTTTCAAAGCCTTTGTTTCTTCTTACTGCTCTATTTTTCCACTCAGCCAGTGCTTACCTTCAGGAACAGGTGAAAGCTTGCAAATTACCTACATAGGAGGATTCAAAAGACCCGAAGGATCTTTACATGGTCATTAGTTAGGATGAAATTACTGTGCCATCCTTTTTGGATGACTTTTCCTCACTTTCTGTTTCATTTTCTAGAAAATATCTTAACATATCATTTAACAGTTGTAGACTTAGAGATATCATTTTTGGCTGAAGTTTCAATTTCTTTCAATTGCTTTAATTTTCCATTCTTCAAACTCCCTCCTGTTTACAGAATCTACAAGTTTCACATATACATTACTGCAGACCCCTCCCTTCTTTTATTAAGATACAAACTATCTTTTAATTCTAAAATAATATTTACACTTTTACACTGCAAACAGCTTGTCCAGAAGAAAACAGATGGCTAATTTTTTCTAATAGGTATAAATCTGAACTGATTAAAAAGGAACTAAAGACGACTGGAAAAAAATCTGTTGCTTCTAGTAGAAAGGACTATTTTGTTTTAGGAACATTATACAGTCATAATGGCTGTGAGACCTCAGGCTTTTTTGTCTCCCTCTCCTCTCAAATCCATCACTAACAGCACAGCATTCTTTCCCCATCTTTGTTTCGTTCCATCGCTTGATTTTGGAAATATGGGAGAGGGAATCTTGTCATTCAGCTAGCCACGTTTCCTGGGATATGCAAGGTTTATTATTTGTTTTGGAAACACAGGAGCTTTATTAAGGTTATTCTTGGGCATCTGCTCTCTCCACATTTTTCTTTCAGGACCCAATGTGCCTTTTTCAACTTTTTGTGAGTATGCAGGAGTTCCACAAAACACCTGCAAACAGAATCAGTAGGTACTGGGAATGAAAATGAAATTTATATTTTTGTCTCCCTCGTAAACCTGTTGATCACAAAGGTATTGTGTTTGCTTATGTGTGTGGTTGGCATCTCAAAGGGTTCCTGCTCAATGACTACAGTCCTTAGGCTATGTCTGTACTAATAAATGAGTAAGTGCCAGGGAATGTTCCTGGGCAGCAGAACTCCGTCGTCTGTACAGCTGAATTGTTAGCATGGTCCCTGGTATGCTTTTAGGCTCAGGCATTTAGCACTCCCAGATATTCCCACGCACTGCTCAGGAGCTACCCCAGGCCATAGAAAATTTCCATTAGGTAGTCTGAATGCTGCCACCCTGTTTTGGTAACTAACAGAGTTCAATAAAAGGTCATGGGCTGTTCAGCATCAGCTCATATCAGAGGCCCCAACACACTTCATTTTTTAGCGTAGATACAGCCTTAGAGCTCTTCCCAGTTCAGATGTGCATCCCACTGATACTACAACTCCACATGAGAACAAGATCCAAGAACTCATAATTTTCTTCAGATTTCACATTCTCAACATAAAACAATTATTTCAGCTCTTGTTTCCTGTATTAGAAGGTAGGAGTCTGTATCTTCTTGGCAAATTACTTGTATTGCAGGCACTTGAAGACTATAATTTTCTTCAGGACTGAGCATGCCAGAGGCAGCTCATTTGCCTTCCCTGTGATCCGACAACTCACTGCACCTGGCGTATGAGATCAAGAAGTATAAATGAACAAAACAGTATAGCAATCTGAAAGCAGAGAAATGAATGAGCTTCATCCTCTCTATCTGGGATCCCATTTAAAAGGAGCTTGAGAAGAATACATACCTTGCCTCAGAGGCACATCACACTTTTTACTTCCTTTATAGAATACTGTTTATCTGCTCTATAGCTTTTACCAGGTATTACCAATTACTGTCTTATTTTTAATTTATCTTGCCCTGTTTCCTTCAGAAAAGGTTGCAATTCAAATTCTGTGTTTTTATTCTTCTCTTTTATGCCTCTGTTACTGATCTGAATTTTGATAGTGATATTGGAAGTCAGTGATTGGGGAAGCTGATGACTTTCACTGCAGCTGTTCTTTTCTGGTTATAGCATTAGCCGTCAGACCTGTGCTTTTCAGATTATTTAATCTGGGTAACTTCTGTGTTTCAGTTCACTTAATTTGGTGGTTTTGAGGGGCTTTTCAAGACTTGCCATTATCCACCTAGCAAGTTTTTCTGTCTTCCACAATCAACTAAATACTAGACTGACGAACCTTGTTTCTGTTACTAGTTGAAGACTTTAGCTATGACCTGTCTCAACATCCCCTTTTAGAATATTTTCTGGTATACCTGTTTTTAACAAGAGGAACATCCATACTACATACAACAGTAAGAAGATAATCTGTGTTTACCAAGCACAGCACAAAGAAACAGTTTATGAACCTCACATGCGTTTTGACCTGTGGATGACACTTCTTTCAGTCACGATACAGCTGCTATTTACATCTTCAGGAAATCTCATTCCATGATCCTTTGCAGAAGCAATTTTCATCTTCTGCAAACTAGTATTTCTACATAGTTAATACAGCCAACCTCCCATTAGCAGCATATCAGCGCTCTGAGACTACAAAGATAATGAAAAAGCTGTGACAATATGCTCAGTGGGAGCATGCTGCACAGACATATAGCCTGCACCGCACAAAGCCAAGCTAGAGCTACCATTCCGGCTCAATAACTGAAGTTATTGAGTCCACAGGACTCCTGCAGTGTTCCAGTACTCTGGGATACATGAGAAATGACTCCAGCAATGGAGCAAACACTGGCCGGCACATACATATCATGCAGTATCCAGCTACTATGTCTCTCCAGCAACGCTGACTGGTACCAAGACAGTCACTCTGCAGGAGCCAGCTTTGATCTGTCCTGGCTTACGAGCTCCAGTTCACTACAAGCCATGGCAGAGTAGGACACCTTCATCCAGACTGAGGTGCCCATCATTGCAGAACTACATCCATACAGAGATTTAAATCTCAGCACTACAAATGCAAAAACTTTCTAAGTAGTTTTAATAAACTTACAGAGAGGGTACCATATGGAGGGGTACTGTTTAAGGAGTACCATATACAGGAGTTAATGGAAGTAAAACATTCACTGGAAATACTGCAAACAGTAAAAAAACAAAATAAATATTTTTTAAAATCATAAATTCTACCTAGAACACTGTGAATAACTTTTCAATTAAATACTATCATAGATTAAATTCGTCAGAGTTCCTCAGGCCAATTTCTCTTTTTTGTTACTGTGACATATTTTACTAGAAGGATTCAAGAACACATTTACACTTCTATCGTAGAACTACAAATACATTCCCTTTCAGTGTACTGTCAGAGATTATTTTTTTTAATGGTTATATCGTGGCTATAACATCCAGCTAAATTAAACTGTCATAGGAGATGTATTTATTAAGACTAAGTCAAAACTCAACATCAGGTAAACTCTAGAGTTATGGCTTCCTCCCAGCTTGCGTATGATAGTTTCTTTCCTACGTAACCAAATGGAGACAGGAGGGGTGCGGGGAAGGTGGAGAGGGGGGACGGACGCTGTGATTCTGGAAGCTTCCAGGACATGTTTTAGATGCAGGGCTTTGAAGTGCGCACTGACTAATACAGACAGAGTAAAAGAGCATCAGCTACTTCTTCAGGCTTTTCTTCCAGAATCAGCATGGAGCAAACAAGTTCAGTGGAAAACTTTTGGAGGAAGGAAAACCAGTATAGCAAGGGAGGTAATGGGAGATCAGACAGACCACTTGTCTCTTACCAGCAATGAACTCTCTATTTACAGCTTTCCAAGGTCAGGACCGGCTGAGCGCTTGGGGGAACACACACACACACTCTAAAACAATTAAATTTCTCTATCATTTGTTCTGTATCTTTCCCCTTTTTAGAGCTAAAGAAAGTCTGCTTTTTTATCAGCACTAGCTGGTACAGCATATTTTACAATTTTTGGCAACTGTTTGCATCACAGGCCTGTGAGACTAATCCTCAGCTATGTCTACACTAGTAGAAATGCCCATGAATGTTTCAGGTCACTCATGCCAGTTGGCATCTAGTAGCCCACAACTATGACCACTGTTCTCAGTTCCAGTAAACTCTCTCACTATTAAAAACAGAGGGGTTGCATGAAAACCAACAACTGGGAACAGTTCCAGCAACACTCTTCATTCCCAAACTGTGAAGGGAATTGTTTGGGAGACTGTAGATGGCTTAAGCAAAAAGCACGCCAGGGAGCTTTCCAACTTGTTACTCACAAAAAAAGAATTGGTTAAAGACATAAAAGTCAACGACAGCTTCATCTGCAGGGACTGTGAGGTTGTGCAGTTCAAAACTCAGAGGCAGCAAGACAAACAGCAAAATTAGAGACTTGGACTTCAGGAGAGCAAACATGAGCTTGTTCAGAGATCTGCTTGGTAGCATCCTGAAGGAAGGCAAGTCAGTCAAGAAGAACTTGTTGATCTTCAGGACACCTTCCTCAAAAGTAAGAGAAGAGTCCTTTGTGATGTGCCGAAAATCAAAAAAGCATGGTAGACAGCCAGCATGGATGAACAGTGAAGTCCTGACTGACCATAGGTGCAAAAAGGAAGCATAGGGATAGTGGAAGAAGGAGCAAGCTATTTGAGTGCAATACAAAGATATTGCCCAACCACACAGGGACAGAGTTAGGTAAACCAAAGTTCAGGTAAAATTTAAGTTAGCAAAGGATGTGAAAAGCAACTAGAAAGGCTTTTACAGATACAGTGGTAGAAAAAGAAGGCTAAAGAGAATGTGGGCCCAGTAACAAGTGGTGTCCCTCAAGGGTCAGTACTGGGTCCAGTCCTGTTCAATATATTCATCGATGATCTGGACGAAGGGATAGAGTGTACCATCAGCAACTTTGCTGATGACACTAAACTGGGAGGAGTGGCTGATACGCCAGAAGGCTGTGCTGCCTTACAGCGTGACCTGGATAGGCTGGAGAGTTGGGCAGAGAGGAACTTAATGAAATTCAACAAGGGTAAATGTAGGGTACTGCATCTGGGGAGGAATAACCCCATGCATCAGTACAGGTTGGGGGCCGACCTCCTGGAGAGCAGCTCTGTGGAAAGGGACCTGGGAGTCCTGGTGGACAACAGGATGACCATGAGCCAGCAATGTGCCCTGGCGGCCAAGAGGGCCAATGGCATCCTGGGGTGCATCAAAAGGAGTGTGGCCAGCAGGTCGAGGGAGGTCATCCTCCCCCTCTACTCTGCCCTGGTGAGGCCGCATCTGGAATACTGCGTCCAGTTCTGGGCTCCCCAGTTCAAGAAGGACAGGGATCTGCTGGAGAGGGTCCAGCAAAGGGCTACAAAGATGATTAGGGGATTGGAACATCTTTCATATGAGGAGAGGCTGAGGGATTTGGGTCTCTTTAGTCTGGAGAAAAGAAGATTGAGGAGGGATCTTGTTAATGCTTTCAAATACTTGAAGGGAGGATGCCAGGGGGATGGGAGCAGTCTTTTTTCAGTGGTGCCCACTGATAGGACGAGGGGTAATGGGCACAAACTTGAACATAGGAAGTTCCATCTTAACATGAGGAGGAACTTCTTTACTTTGAGGGTGGTGGAGCACTGGAACAGGCTGCCCAGAGAGGTTGTGGAGTCTCCCACTCTGGAGACATTCAAAACCCGCCTGGACGCTGTCCTGTGCAACCTGTTGTAGGTGACCCTGCTCTGGCGGGGGGGTTGGACTACATGATCTCCAGAGGTCCCTTCCAACCCTGACTATTCTGTGATTCTGTGAACCCAGTGGCACAAAGAAGTCTGAGGTACTCCGTGTTTTCTTTGCCTTGGTCTTTACCGGCAAGG
The DNA here is from genome assembly GCA_013398815.1 of Ibidorhyncha struthersii. Taxonomy (NCBI): domain Eukaryota; kingdom Metazoa; phylum Chordata; class Aves; order Charadriiformes; family Charadriidae; genus Ibidorhyncha; species Ibidorhyncha struthersii. The sequence goes on from VZSZ01008543.1 coordinate 168,237, forward strand.
TTTGTCATGAAGCTCCTCAGATGCCTGAGCCGATAATCAGCGTCTGGGGGAGTGAAGCATTATCTACATTACAAGAAGATGAAGTTGGGCCAATTGGATATACATAAGACCAATGGACATCAGACACATCCAAAGTTGCTGACGGAGCTCTCCAATACCATTGCAAGGTTGCCCTCTACTATCTTTGAAAGATTTTGGCAATCAGGAAAGGTTCCTGATTCTTGATGACTAGAAAACAGCAAATGTCACATCCATTTTCAAAGCAGTGTTTCCCTAGAGGAAGGATATGCAGAGCTGTAGGTGAATTAGCCCAATCTCAGCTCCTCAGTAAGGCTATGCAGCAAATTCTCCCAGAAGACATTTCCAGTACATGAAGGATAACACGGTGACTGGGAATAGCCAGCATCGATTTACTAAACATCAAATCACACCTGACCAATTTAATTGCTTTCTGTGACAAGATGATGGGCTCACTACACTGAGGCAGAGCAATGGCTGCCACTTACCTTGATTTTAGCAAGGCCTTCAACATGATCCCACAGTAAGCAGAAAAATGCCGAGACATTTGGGCTCAAAGGGTAGTGATAAGCACTATGAAGTCAAACTGCAGCTGGTGACCGTTGCATCCCTGCAGGAACAATACTAGTGCCAATGGCGTCTAATGTATGACACAGATGATGAGACAGAGTGCACCTTTAGCAAGATGGTGGAAGTGTTTGATGTGCTGCAGGGTAGGGCTGCTATTCAGAGGGTAGACTAGAGAAATGGGACAAATGGAACATCATAAACTTCAACAAAGTCAATTGTAAAGTCTTATGTCTGGGATAGATTAACTCAATGCAACAAGCTGGATAGAAAACAGCTTTCCAGGAAGGATCTCAAGGTCCTCAATGTGAAGCAGACTTAGCAATGTGCCATTGTGGCAAAGGCAATCAACCATGTACAACACTGTATCAGCAGAAGTGCTAGCAGCAGGTCAAAGGCAGTGACACTTCCCCTTCATTGGGCCCTGGTGGGACTCTGTTGGGCTCATCTGGAGTGCTCTGTCCAGTTCTGGACTCACCAGGACAAAAAGAAAACATGGACATACTGGGCTGAGTCCAGCAAGTGCTCAAGGGTGCTGAAGCACAAGAAATTAAAGCAGAGACTGAGGAAACTGAGCTTAGTCAGCTTGAAGAAGAGAAGGCAGAGGTGGAGATCTTACTGCTTTCTACAAAGACCTACTGGAAGGATATAAAGGTAACTGAGCCAGACACATCTCAGAAGTCCACAGTGAAAGGGCAATATGCAATAGGCAGAAGTTGCAACACAGGAAATTCAGATTTGGTATAAAGACAGCATTCTTCCCTGTGGCACAGACTGTCCAGAAAATTTGTGGAATCTCCATTTCTGGAGACTGAATCTGTTCAAACTCAGCTGAACAATGCCATGAGCAACATGATCTAGTTGGACCTTCTCCAAGCAGCGGTTTGATCTAAATGACCTGCACGGGTCCCTTTCAGCCCACACTGTTCTATGATTTGGTGAGTCTATGAACAATTTTTAATAGTATAGACTACTGCATTCCAGTAACCAGGAAAGTTTCCAGAAGCTGTTTCATTTACCATTATAAAGGCAGCCTCCCTTTCCACGAGGAAAATGAATAAGTATATTTTGAAAGTGCAGAAACATAAGAAACAGGAACTGTTTCTGAGAGACAACTTCTTTTGCAAATGATGGATTAGGGACCCAGTCATCACAGGCAAATGTGTGGTAATAAATTATTAGAAGTCAAGAAAAAAGCTCTTGAGAAAAGACTGAAGGAACTGGATTGTTTATTCTCAATCTGGGAAGATTTTCACTATACAAAAAAGTTTTCAGGTAGCTGTTCCTTTGCTCTTTGAAACATTACCTATTGCCTTGGACTAGCCAAGGAGTTACATCAAGAAAAACTGTAAAAGTTAAGTATTTGGAAACCAGAACTCAACACTCTATTGCCTTCCACTAAACCAATTTCTTCATTTACAATAATCTTTTCCAACTTAACAAAATATTTCCTATATGACATTATATTAAATGCTTTACTGAGTTCTGGTAAGTTAACTCTGTTGTCCTTCCTATTCATATACAATTAGTCTTGCACTAGACTGCAATGCATTTTATTTCATTTTGTCTAATTATTCTTTCCTTCAAATTATTTCCTAAAACTTTGTGCACTGTTCTTAAAAAAGGGTTAGTACATCTGTCATTCACCAGTCATGAAATATCACTCCTATTTGATAGATTTATTAAAAACTGAGATGGCAAAGGAAAGACTGCCTTCAGAAACTGAAAGCTTCTGTTAGCCTTGGAAAAAATGACTGGAATATTTTCCCGATTCCTTGTATAGCATGTTTCGAATCAACTCTAGCAACATGAAATTTCATTTTAAGAAACAGTTTTATAATTATTCTTCTGAGCTTCCATCTGACTGAAACGTAGTTTATATTTTATTGATCATATTTCATAATTTCATTTCAATCATCTACCCAGTTTTTTGTTTACAAAACAGTTGAAAAGCAACAGGAAATTAATTTTATGTATTTCAGATCAAATTGCCTGAGTTGGGAAAATGAGAACCTTGTGAATAAATGAAAAGGGAAATGGTTATAATACAAAAAGGAAGTAGAATGGCAAAACAAAAATAGTGGATTACAGCAGCATATATTTCAAGAAACAGTAAATAAGGTCTTGGAAAATCTCTAAAAGGAGAAGGAGTTAACAAGAATTAGGAGATGATTAACAATAAAGCCAGTATTACATGAACAAATATATATTTTTCTATCGTGAAAGATAAAACAGTTAATAGATGATCTTGACCAAACCATAGGCCTTTCTGGATACATGAGGGGAAAGGAATGGAAACAGAAGTGACAGCTTGCTAAGAAAAAATACAAACACAGAAAGAGAAT
>VZSZ01008543.1:171229-197576 GCA_013398815.1 Ibidorhyncha struthersii
GGGAGTGAAATTCTAACAGTTTGAAGGTGCCTGAAGAATAGTTGGAGATTATTCCAAAAACACATTAACAGAAAGCAAGGAACCAAGACAAGTCTCGGTGGTCCACTACTCCACCACAAGGGAGAGCTACAGTGGGTGAGTCTAAGAATCCCAAAGCAGTTAACGTACTGCTAGCATCAGTCCTCACTGACCTTTAATTTAGAAAAGAGAATAAAGGGATAGAGAAAAGACTAAATTACTCAGCAAAGATTCACAATCAAAATGCAAAGATATAGACAAAAAAGAACAGACTTTGCTCAATGTGTCTTACCTTCGCTGACACAATGGAGTAAAAAATGGCAGAGCTGAGCCTCTTTTTCTACTTACTGAACATACTTAAGCTGTTCAAGCTTGTTTCAAGATGAAAAAGCTTCTAATTTTAATGGGCTCCTTAGCTGGATGTGCTACATGAGCCTTTGACTTTTCAATACCCATATGAAAATGTGTTACAAAGCCTTTCCTTTGTGAAGCGGAAATAAATTCACAGAAACTGAAATATTCCGTTTAATCTGCCTGAAAGGTTAATTTAAACACATCTAATGTATACATTTGAGCATTACACCACCACTGAGATATGCTGTGCTTTGCATTTCTATAGAGTTATCTAAATAACATATACACAGTAAGTACAATGTGGAATGGGGCACATGAGCTTGACCACATGCTCACACTGTAACTGACAGAACCAGAAACCCCTGGGGTAGCTCACCTATTTTGCACTGTTTCATGCATCTTAGAGTTTTACATTCACTATGCACTAAAAATTACTATTTCTCTATTAATTATGAAGGGACCATAGGGTAACTCCAGTGGTCTAATTAATTATATCAACGATCAAGTATAGTATATACAACACACTGCAAGCTGTCTTTTTTAAAGAAAGTGATGACAAAAGTGATGGCCAGTGATGATGAAAGCTCAAATCAGGGAACTGCTCTTTGAAGACACCCATGATTGTTCTTATAACAACTAAGCTCTGCTAATTATTACTGTATTACCATTTAAACCACTATAACTGTCTGATATTTTCAGTCTGAATACATGTCGCTCTTTAAGAATTTTTTGGGACCCCTTAATGTAGTACTTCAGCATCTTTGAGTAGTTCACCAAATGATATAATTAACATTGCCAGATACACATCACTCTCTCTCACCTGTGTTCATAGTCAAGTTATTTGACAACTGTTGCAGATTTGCCAAGTTTCACACCCTGAGCATGACATTCATGCCTTGACTCCACTCTCAGGCTTCTCTCCCAGGCAGTGGCCAATGAGGCCACTGACCTCAGAAGTCTGTGGGGTCTCTGCTTCTTCCAAACCCAAAGTCTCTGAAATGTCAATTGTACTTCTGATGCTTACCAAGAAGCTCAATTAGAAATACTGTACCTGACATCTTAACTGGGGAATGAACAAACCTTTTGCCCAAGTATTACATGGAGTAGAGCTATATGCTGAGTCTGGTTCTTCCCAACGCAAGTAAAAGGAACAGAATCAGCCTTCCGAATGAGAAGTAGGACCTGTTTTAATTGAAAGTTGCCCCAGTTTCTGTGCAATGTGCAGTAAATACTGTAAAATTCAAACAAGTGCCATATGTGGAAAGACACTTCCACACAGCTTATAATTAAGGGTTCCACTTCTAATTATTTTGTTAAGTGAGATGATGACTTCAGGCCCTAAACAAGAATTTTGGTCATACTGAAATGTACATTTTAGAATAAAGAAAGCATAGATAATATCCGCCACACTAAACTTGCCCTAAGATAAGGATGTCAAGGATATCCATTTGCCCCGAGTTGAAAAATTCACCTACTGTAGAAAAAAAAAAAAAAAGCAACATCTAGCTAGTTCAGAAACCCCCAAAATCAAAATTAGATCAGCTCACAGTATAGAAATCCTTAATGAAAGCTCACAGCTTGTAAGTGTTCTATACATCTTGAGATGTAATTTCAAAATACAGAATGTTTCAGTGTTGTTCACACTTGAAGGTCACCATTAACTCTCCTCGAAGTTATTACACTTGTAACTGAAAAAATATAGCTGTGTACTGAATTGCTGACACATCAGTATGTATCATTTTCAGATTCAGTACAAATTCTGACAGAATGCATATAAAAAAAAAATACTGCCATGACCACACACAGGCAACTTTATCAAACCTTGAGGCTCATTTTAGTAAATTCATCTGTAATTCTCAAAATTGGAAATCTCATAAATCAAATGGTGTCAGATACAAATTTCAAAGGCATTTATTTTTACAGTAGTTACAACTGCCAATACACTACGTTCCTCATTCTAAAAGTGACATTAGAAAACAAACCTCCATAACTAGAAAGACTAATCTTTGTAATTTTAAAAGAAATATACTATTTGGGTGCTTTACATGTATGAAAAAATGGCTTTTCTAAGTTCATAACAATTTGGTTTTCAAATAAAATGTTTTATAATGTTGTCCATCCATATAAAATTTCTTCAAACACTGCTCCCTTCCCCCAATCAATGTCACAAATAGGGGTGATCTCCAAATGGTGTAAAATGTTAGAAAACCACTGATCTTTCTCCCAGTTATGCTGATGCACATAAAGCCCCCATTATTACCATAATATTTATACCTCACTTAATTGCATTTATGACATTGCCTGTACCACTATCCTAAGGAATTGTTTCTGTAAATTGATAGGAACTGTAAGATAAGAAAAGATAACCATGAAGATAACCATAAGGAAGATAACCATGAAGATGTCTGAACTGTCATTAAAGAAAATGGATCACAGTAAAGTTTTCTTTGTAGTTTTGCAAATTACAAATCATCCAGTCATACTTAATTGCTAAAATGCAAATTGTTAAGGTTCTCAAATCAAAACAAAACAACCCCCACAATGCACACACACAAGGCAGTCTAATCAGTAAGAATGAAAGTCATCCAGGTAATCAGGAATCTACTCAGACTTTCAGCCTACACAATGACAAGCCAACTGGTAAATATCTGGAGTAGCTCAGAAAACGTATCACATGTTTTATAACCAGAAAAGAAAGTCTTATGTAAGTACAGCAATACTTGGTCAAATCCAGTTCACCTGCAATACGTAAACTGAAGAGATGCCAGATGGCTAAATTAAGCTGAAACTTACTTCTCTGTAATATAAAACACAAATTTCATGGCTACTTCAGCAGAGCTACAAAACTATAGCACTGGTGTTCCCATCTTCACTGTCTGTCTTCTGTAAGAATAGGTAAGTTCTGGCAGTAGATACTTCAACAACTTGACTACAGCCAAGATACATTCTAAGCTTTTACACACTTCCTCAAAAGTATTTAGGTTTGTTTTTTAGTGCTTAAGTACTCTCATTTGTTCTTCTAAATTAAACGAGTGGCCAATTTTTTTTCCTGTAGTCAGCAGTCCTCATTTTCAAACTTTTCAAACTAGGCATGAAACACTGTGATTCTCCTCACTGACTCTGCTGTCAGTTAACAGCGCTACTCAGTGCTGACATGTTTCAACTGTCTCAGGTAGCAAAAAGAAAGCATCTGTGTTAAATTCATTCTCATTCTAATATCTTACAGTCGATAGAACCTCTTAGCAGATTAAGTCCAACCGCTCATCTATGCCAAATCATCTTTCAATCTCTATTTATGCAAATTAACTCATGTTTTTATTCCCTTTTAACTTTGCAAAACTGGCAAGTTCTTTAAAGCTTTGTAACATGCTTCATAAAATCCACATAGAGAAACAGGTTAGTTCAATATATGTATAATAGCTCTTTGCCTACCCATCTTCCTAACATATCATACAAACACTGTTCAGTAATATTAAATACCAGAACTTCAATTTTTTTGTCTTGCAAAACTTCTAACTCATATTATTATCAACTGAATGAAATGGCTGATTAATATTCAAATAAATACTACAGAAAAATTTAATTTATTGCTCCCCAGCGTAATAAACCGTAGAAGAAAAATAAATATCAGCATAATTTAAATGACTTCTAAGCACAGAATGCCAGAATCATGTTCAGGAATGAGATGTAAAATACACACTAGGAAAACTAAAACAGTTATTTTAATATATTTTAAACTATCTTTTTCTTTAAGATCTGTACAATGTAAATACCACACATGTGAAACTAGAAAAAAAATATTTTTGTAGGAGCATAAGAGTAGTAAAATATTAGAATGGGTTCTTTCCATTTCCTCTTCTGTAGCTGAAGTCTAAGTTCATTAAAGAAGCTCTGTGGTTTTCACTTAAGAACACGTTTTAGTTGCACTAAAACCATTAAGACTTAATCACAAGCTCGAGTGTTTTCTGAATTGGAGGAGTCTTAAATGTGTGTTCAGCCTTACAGGTAGGCTTAGATAATTTACATTTACATGTTATTTCCAGCGCTCCCTACACCTTTTGTGTACAAACAAATTCAAAAGCAAAAGAAGGTTCCACAGAGCTGTGATTTAAACACATATAACCACATTTGTCAAAACCAACTAATAGTTGTCAAGTGCCTTGTAGTCCTCTCATATTTTTAAACCACTAACAACAGTTTTCCTGGTCAGAAATTAATCGCTATTCTGTTTGAAGGGAGCCCCCATACTCACAGATAGCCTCAGAAGAGGCACCAGCTTCTGCAACACTACCTGTCTCCTTCCCAGGCCTGAGGTTTTGCATCCCCAGACACAAAAATCTCTCTGGCTGGCATCCATGATTAAGCAGAACGCAGAAACAGGGCAAGCCAGATGGACAACTGTGGCACCCTCTATTTTAACATGTGCATCATAAAGCTACTGTTGCTTTTGACAAACTGGATTTTATGGCGTTCTGGGGGATTGCATCTTCAGTACTGCAGTTACACATTTAGCACATTTCTATTAAAAAAGTTCCAGTCTGCACCTCTTAGGCTTTAGTTGTCAATCCCTTCAACGTATGTTTATTTTCCAATATTTAAACAATATTTACCTGCTCTATTAATAACATGACCTACCAGCAGTAGGCGAACTCTGCACAGCACAATATTTTCCTAGCCATAATAACCTGGGGAGTTGTGCAGATGACATCTTGTGTTTGGCAACAGAAATAAAGTATAAAAATATTGGCCAGTATACACTGAAACAGAGGAAGTAAATCTGATTTCAGGCTTGCTTTCCCTTCCCAACTTTATGACCGTTCAATATAAGAACCCAAGAGTCTTCTCTTTCCAGACAATGGGCTTAAGCTCAAACAGTAAACATTTGTGTCTTTAGCTCTGTAGGCCTTGTTTGAAAATGCCAGTCTGACTCAACTGCTTTGCTTACCTCTGCAATCACTTGCTAGAGCATGGCACTTCATCATACAACTGTGATAACAAGGGGCTGCTCCAGCACTGAGAAGACCTCCTGCTTCAGACCTCCTGTAGGCTTGTATTTAAAAGGTATAATGCCGGGAACATGTCAACCACTCCAAAGCTCATGCTCATACTGTCCAAGCCTTTAAACAACGTGAATTGGCATGTGCTGGCTAACATCACATTTCAAAAACCAACCCAGATAAAACAGTTCTGTGTGTACAAGCTGCATAATAACCCTTGCTCTGCATCCCACCAGCTAGCTTGGCCACCCCTTTTATGTACCTGTGGGACACAGACATGATTCTATCTTCTCCCTGCCACTCTGTGTCTTTCGGTAACCCTGCTGAAGGGTATCCTGGCAGCAGCGCCCTACAACTTCTTAGCTAAGAAGCTGCAAGTCCCCTCAGGGATGCCACATGATGGGGAGGGAGAAGAAACTCCTGCCTGCCTTCACACAGTTCATACTCACGTAAGGTCCAGCCGCCACCTGCTCACACATCTCTTCACAGATGAGGAGGAACGTGACACTATGCTGACGGGACAATGCAAGCCTGTGCCAGTGCTGCCAAGAGCTCTGCTGAGCTCTCACTGCCTTGATTATTTAATGACAAGGTGTAATTTCCTTTAATTCCATTTGCCATCTATTTTCAAAAAGGTTCAAAAATGGAACATGTGTAAGTGGATGCCTATATTATAGATACATTTATAAAAGGAGGGAAAACAAACATATATCACACAGTACAGTTTAATGAGCTCACCCCAGTCGCTGAATGTATCTAAATCCAATTATAATACAGTAACCCAAGAAACGCATGGGCAGATCCAAGCACAGGGTGAAACACTGGCACAGAATTCAGACTGAACTCACAAGGTCGCCTTTTCTTCTTTTTCCCTGTTCGAGTGGCGTGAATTACTTCTGGCATGAGCCAGACCCATTTTTCATCATTACCTTTAGCCCAGTTTATTGCACAGAATTGTAGGTCCAGGCAATAGGGTACGGTACCAGCAAAAAGGTCAGAGAAATAAAAAAAAAAAAAAAAAATCATCTACAATAGAAGAGCTAGAGAGGATTATAAAAAGGATGATAAAAGTAATGTAAAATGCCTTAACAATACAGCATTTCAGCTAGCTGCCTCCTGTGCTACTTGGTCAGAGAAATGCTGCCACAGGTAAGAAGTCCAAATAAGACTCTTCCATTTTATTTCTGTAAACCTTTATTAATTTTAGCTATTTACACCTTTTTATTCTCCTAAACTGAGACTGCTGGGAACAGGGTTGACAACAAAAACCCCATCAAGTTGCAAAGCATGAATTCTAGACAGGAAAAAATGTGGCAACCAAAATCACCCCAATATTTCCACATGAAATGCAGGTAAAGATAGAAAAGAGTGGAAGAAAACAAACAAAAAAAAAAGATTAATTGAATAAGGGGAGATACACCTGCATGGTTTACCTGTAAAACCTACAGTGTACAATACAAACCAGCGAGCCTGTAACAGGGATACAACACATCAGCATGCCCTCCAGTCACCACTGAACTCACGCTCCAACATAGGAGCAAACTGTGCTTGAATCATATTTGTCAGCTTCTGGATTGTAACCAAAAACTGAGTAATTCTCTTACCCTCAGGAGATCTATTCAGTCTTTATTTATTTCTTGAAAATACGACTATTAACATCAAATGTAGCTGAAATCAATCTAACCCACTCATCACTACCATTGATAAGTGTGTCTGATTTTGCCAGAGAACTGCAGACATGAAATATAACAATCCTAAAATCTTACCAATTAGCATAAATTTCTAAGTTTTCTTCATGCTGAAATAGTATTCAGATCTTATCCTTTTCTAAAAATATAGTATCTTTCCAGGTACCCTCCTTTGTATCTCTCACTGAGCTTGAACTGTCATGGGTGAGGGCTCTGAACTAAAGAAAACTGCTAATAAAAGAAGAATGGGAGGAAAATACAGACTTTAACATCATGGATCCTCCATGCTGAAAAAAAAGGTCTCGTGTGACTGAAGGAGAACTAGACTAATATGGTAACTTATGAGTGGATGTGGATAAAAAGGAAATGCTATGAAATGAAAGACATGTAAACAACTGATTAGGAAGATGACAACCGATAACCTCAGGACTACTTAGAGTAAACGAAAAAGCACTGAAATTCTTTTAAAAGTCTTAAAATGAAATAGCAATAGGAGAACCTGTTGGAGTTAGACAAGTGACTAGTGTTCGGTGACAGAGAATTCTTTCTGCAGAAGCAGCACATACGCATTCTGCTCAGCACCTCAGGAAGAATGGATAATAAGTCGTCCACGCTTGGCAAAAAAACAGAAGAGAATATAACTGTACTAATGACAGCAATTAGCCTAGAGATAACTGTCTCTCCCATAAAACAGACATGCAGTAATAAATCAAATAGAATTCCAAAAAGGTGGTGTGTATGATTATTCTAGGAGTCACATCTGACTCATTAAGGTCCTTATCATGTTTATTCATTTGTTCATTCATTATAGTCTGTAACACAATGAAACGTGTCCATCAGCTAATATGAATGCTGGCCTAACCAAGTATTTCTACAAAATGAAAATTTCTCAGAAAAGCTTCGTTTGTAACTTAACCAATGATGAAAAGCTGACGCTAACTAGCAACTCTTTTTTTTTTTTTTTTTACAAGTTCAGAGAAAACAATAGACCTAAATCAATTTTTCCTTCTTGGATAAAACAAATAATTCCACAATAATTCTAGTTCCAGTACAGGACACTTCCCCCCCCCACCTCTGCTTGTGGGAAAAGAATTAGATGTGCCTAGCTATACTCTCCCTGCATCTATGTTAGGAAGCAGTCATTTCCATTCTGTAAATGTTACCTATAGATAATTAAATGGAAGAAGAAGCTATGATGAAATTTACGTTAAATGTGTTTAAAAAAACAAACTGGTATTCAACAGAAAGAACAGCTGAGTGGTGTTACCCAGAATAAAACTAAAAACAGATAAAAACCATGAAACAGGGAATGAGTTATTTCTGTTGATGTTACCTATCTGCTGCAAAGTAGGTTGAAGAAATATGCATTCTGTATCAAAAAAAAGAGAATTCCATTAAAAATCAGCACAATATAACTTCAGAATAAAGAAGAGTCACTGCAGAAGTTCTCAGCATTTCAATGTGTGCTTACACAAAAGGGAAAACAATGTAAAAAAAGTACTTACTTTGGTTCACTTGTAGTAACTGTAATTACTGTTATTAAAAAGTAATTACTTTATAAGAATAAAAAAACAATGCTGATGTTTATTGTTCCTTGCTATGCACAAATAAAGTACTTGCTATCTTGACCTGAGGGACCTCAGGGTCACTTTTAGTGAAAACAGAATTAGTGGCAAGTCACAGATGCAATTCCAGCAGGAAAAGTTCATTTGCCTTTCTCAGGCCTGAGATGTAATAACAATTCCAATGCATGGCACAATATCAAACATGGACCTGATTTGACAAATCAAAGACATAAAATGAGATCTTTAATAGTTACTGGTACTTCATAACTGCAGAATATTTTCCTGTGACTTTTGTAAAATTTAAAGCACTTTCTTCCCCCTCCGCTCCTCAAAAGAAAGTAAAATGCCCTGATACCCACAGAACACAGTGCTGCCTTCGATCCCACAGAACAGAAGAAATCCCCGAGCTAGTAGATTTGACAATATCATTAGTTGTTGTAGCTGTCCAGTTAGGTGATGATAATAATAGAATAACACTGGGAAGCTTTCAGAACCACTTGACAAAGATTGTTATTAGATCTAAATGGAAGTCAAGAGGTTTGCTTTCACAGGGGAAAAATAAAGCTTCAAAATACACTGAGAAAACCTTGAGACCTTTATCTTCATTAAGAAACCCAAGGAACAGACAGAAGAACAGTTTCAACTTGCTGACATTTTTCTGGGAGGTTGCAACTGTGGAGTGAGATTGCTGTTTTGCCCAAGTTCAAACAGGTCTTGCAACTTGGTCTTCGACACCCCACAAAAATACCTTACAGATAAATAATTCACTATGTTGAAATAAAGAAGTGACAAATCTTCCTAAGAGGTATTTATTCAAACTGATACATAAACACGGATTTTGGAGCACTGACATTGTGATGCAATGGTAAATACCAACCCCAAAACCAGTTCTTATTTAGTTCTGCTTACTATCAAATTCCTCTGGTTTTGCAACATACTCTAGAAAAGACCTATCATTTAATTAAAACTTTAATTACATACAAACATCGTCCTTTATAACATAACACTAACATCCGCAGCCTGGGCTGCATCAAAAGAAGTGTGGCCAGCAGGTCGAGGAAGGGGATTCTGCCTCTCTACTCTGCTCTCGTGAGACCCCACCTGGAGTACTGCATCCAGCTCTGGGGCCCTCAACGTAAGAATGACGTGGACCTGTTGGAGAGGGTCCAGAGGAAGGCCACAAAGATGATGAGAGGGCTAGAGCACCTCTCCTATGAAGACAGGCTGAGAAAGCTGGAGTTGTTCAGCCTGGAGAAGAGAAGGCTCCGCGGAGACCTTCTAGTGGCCTTCCAGTACCTAAAGGAGTCCTACAAGAGATCTGGGACTCTTTATCAGGGAGTGTAGTGACAGGACGAGGGGAAACAGTTTTAAACTAAAAGAGGGTAGATTTAGATGAGATATTAGGAAGAAATTCTTTACCGTGAGGGTGGTGAGACACTGGAACAGGCTGACCAGAGAAGCAGTGGATGGCCCATCCCTGGAAGTGTTCAAGGACATATTGGATGGGGCTTTGAGCAACCTGGTCTAGTGGAATGTGTCCCTGGCCATGGCAGAGTGGTTGGAACTAGATGATCTTCAAGGTCCCTGCCAACTCTAACCATTCTATGCTTCTATGATGCAGAGAATTTGGTGAATCAAAGCAGAATATAAGGCATTTTTTAGTGTGAAATCGCATGTACACGAGCAGAGTTAAGATCCATACAGCATCAGTTCTTTGAAATGGAAGGAAACTCTTCTGCTGGGGAAATACACTAAACCAGGAGAAATGAGAATCAAAGCGGCCTTTTCATTTATCCCATGGCAAATACAGGTTCTGAAAAGCAAAAACTTTCAACAGGAATTTTTCTTGCTTGTCTAACTGTATAACTTCACTCCCAGATTTTAACCAAATACATTAAATTGAAGGGGAGAAAGGGAGATTGTGTAACTTGGATCCAAACCTTAATATTGAGAACCATAGAACAGTTTGGGTTGGAAGGGACCCTGCCTAGTGGTCCACCCACTTGAAAGGTGTGGGGAGAGAGGTTGCCAGTGAAGACAGAGGCAAAAATGTTGCTGAATACCTCAGCCTTCCTCTTGTCCGTTGTTACCAGTTTCCAAGTCTTGCTCATCAAGGGGGGTACACTTTCTTTGACCTTCTTGCCTGGCTGACACACCTATAGAAGCCCTTCTTACTATTCTCTGCATCCCTTGCCAAGTTCAGCTTCAGCTGTGCCTTGGCCTTCCTGACCCCATCCCTACACAACCAGGCAGTGTCCCTATACTCATCCCAGGACAACTGTCCCTGCTTCCACTGCCTGTGAATTTCCTTCTTGCCCTTAGTTTGACCAGCAGGTCTCAACTCAGCCATGCAGGTCTCTTGCCTTCCTTTCCTGATTTCTTACACCTGCAGATTGAGAGCTCTCGCACTCTATGGAAAGCATCCTTAGAGATCTGCCAGCTCTGTTCTGCTCCCTTGTCCCTGAGGGCAGTTTCCCAGGGGGCCCTATTGACTAACTCCTTCAAGAGCTGGAAGTTTGCTTTCCTAAAATTCAGGGTCCTGACTTTACTCTTTACCTGACCCATATCCCTCAGGACTGCGAACTCCATCAGGGCGTGATCACTGCAGCCCAGGCTTGCCCCCAATCTTGACGTCACCAATTAGCTCACTAGCACTGGTGACCAACAGGTCCAGCAAGAGAAGAAAGCATTTGTATGGTTGCTTTGTAACTCATCTGAAAAGTACCACTCTGCATGAGCTCCAAAGAACAATTAGCTACATTTTCCTAATGAAGGGAGACAGAATTGTAGTTTGGTCACAATTGTCTCGCCTGGGCTGGTCCCCCAAGAAAACACCATCAGCTGAACACACACACATACACTCTGAATGCTGCTGCCTGCCAAGGGAGTCACATCATGTATGCATTACAGGAAAGAGACTTCAGCAGAGAGCTGAAACCGTCCTCTATGCACTCAGCCAGGGAGCAAAACCAGAAGTAGTAATAATTCATTGACTCAGGTTTGATTTAGGGTGGCTTTAACAAGCCAAAGTCAAACATTCTTATTTTGGTCATATTGAAACACTTTGGATCAAAAAGCAAATGATGAATATTTATGAGAACAGTGTTGTAAGGACTTATTTGGTAAAAAAAAACTTTTTTAAACATGAAAACAGTAACTTTTCACATGAACAGAATTTCCAAATTTACTCAGCTTGCACTTTTACACACGACTTGGGAAAATGGGAACACAGTGTTCATACATATGCTGTACTGGAAAAATGAAATTATTCTGTTTTGCCAAGTCTACAAGGTGACATCTCAGAATGGGAGAACGGGGGGGTGGGATGTTTTATTTACAATTTTTGTTTACTTAGAAGTCTTTTTTCCCCCCATGATCTTCTTGGAAGTGTTACACTACGCAGCAGTAGTTATACTGGAGCAGTTATACTGGAGTAGCAGGAAGCGTAGAAGAGCAAGGAACAGAGAGTCATGCTCTCGTGCAGAAATAATCTCTGAGATACAAAGCCAGTCTAGCCAACGCACTGTTTCTCTAGATGTTGCATATGAAAAGTGCCATTAAAATAGTTTCACGGTCACTGTCTCCCACTCTGCAACATCCAGCTCCACGGCATGAAAACATACAGCAGATTCAGTTGGCTTTGCTGTTTTTTGGAATTGACCTTCCATTTTTAGGAAGATGTTGATTGATGTGATGATTGGAGACAGGTGGCAAAAAAAGTCATTCTTATTCAGTACATCCCTAACTGTCTACATTCCTTTGAAACATTCCTTCCAGTTTCATCATTTTTAGCATCTTGCTGTCTTTTTTTATAAAGTATTTATCAGTTATAATTTGGTATTTACTGCCTCTTACTTCTCAGAACTGAGACCTTCAGGAATACATAGCAGCAATAGATGCTTTCTTGTTCTCCTCCACCTTGTGTGTCAGTCTTGAGCTTAGGGGTTACTAAGCAGATCAAGAGCTAAGGTGATCCTACCCTTCAGCCAAGACTATAGATTCCCAGGGTGTGTCAAAAGGGATCACGCTAACTTACTCAGAACTTCAGTGGGATCTCTAATTTTCAGTTTCTCATAGGATAGTTAGTGATGAAATAACAGTTTGCTACATTTATGCTAACAGTTCAGAAGTTTAAAACCCCACGCCTCACAACTGAAGGTCTCAAATCATTCTTAAGGGCAAAGTCTGGTCGGTTATACTGCTGAATTGTATCATCCCATTATTGCATATACTGCAGTGGGTATCACTGAACACATTCTACTAACACGTTGCCTATGTTCAGGACAAACACTGTAAGTATAGCAAAGCGTGAACATGCCCAAGGAGCATCACAGAAAAATATGCTTACCAAGTACAAACAGGTGGGATATTATGCTGACAAGGCTGCAACAATCTTGACTGTTTGCTATCAGCACATAGTAGGGCAGTACAACCTCAGTAGATACAAAGGCAGGATCCGTTACAAGCTGAGGTGCAGCAGCAGCCTCCTCCCAAGTCCAGCTGTGAGCTTGCAAAGAAGGATGCACCTGAATTTTCAGGCAGCATTCCACGCTCCAATTATGGTTCCATATTTCTGAAAATAAAAAGCAGCCAGCCGTACTGTGCCTCTGTCCAGGGGCTGCACGGCTGGTAGATCATATCTGGAACAACATTCCTCCTCTCCCAGTGTAATAGTGATATATCTATCCCTCTCCCAATATATTGTTGATAAATTTAAAATAAAACTATTCCAGATAAAGTAATAAATACTCAGAAATTACCTCTCACTCAGAAGAGACATTTTGCTGCTGCATCTCTCACGCAGTTCTGATTCGCCAAAACTGTCCTCATCTCTCTAAATGAGACTTTTATCTTTGGTATCTTTCAGCCTTGAGGAGAAAATGGCACATTACCCTATTATTACTAGTGGGCAGCATCGTTCCTTAAACCCTAGGGACAGTTGCTAGCCACTTGAAACAAAAACCTCCTATATACACGTAAATAATTTGTGAATGGAAGAACATAATTTGGGGTGAACATTCAGGTCATCAAGATATTGAAAATTAAGACTTTCAGTCATTCTTGACCAGAAAATGTTTCTGTTTTCTATGTAAACTTTATGCAAATTTTATGCAATTAATGTTTTACAGTTTTAAATAATTACAGAGCAAAATCTTGTTTACAGCTGAGGTACGTTCTCCACTTCAGTCTGTACTGGCCTGCATGTAGACTACAGAAGCACTAAATTAATTAAAGGTTATGTCAGCGAGCCGTGCGTGTAACTCAAGAGAAGAGAACACGATCTGACATTACAGAATGTTAGTAAACAGCCTTAATTGTAAGAAATTCTATTTTGAGACAAAGTTACACCACCACTAACAATACTACTTTATCCATGTCAACCACCTGAAAAAATGGGGAAACAGGAACTGAGATTCTGCAAAATCTTTTGTAATGCTTATGGAATCTATAATTACAATTTATTTTAAAAATAATCAGATTTAATACTTTCACAAATTGTAAGCGAAAATTTTAATGAAAATGAAGGATTACATTTTAATCTCTTGGCTGAAATTTTAATTTAAGATTTGAAACAAAACTCCTTTTGTCAAAAGATAAAGCTGTTAGGGTCTATATATCATGTTCTTCTTCCTGCCTCTGTTTGCTAATGCAGTGCAGATGATTAGCACACAAAATATCCATCCTAATTATCTCAAAATTTTCTCTGCAAAAATATATATACACGTCAGAATTTAGCCTTAGTCAAAGAATTACATGCTGTTTTTCACTGTGTATCACGTATTTCTGATTTCTATAGTCTGTTCCTGAAATACATCATCTTCCATATTTAAATTATCAATTATTGATATACACTACAAAACAAACTGAAACACAGGACAAAATATACATTCAAGGATATTGAAGACTGTGGATAATATTCTCCACAGGCATATGAACACAAATCCCACTGAAATTAGTGGCAGTGCATCTGAGTGCTGTGGAATGTAGATTTGCTAGTCATCAACAATCCTTCCTCAGTATTTTAGTCACCCAGTCACCAATATTTGATTCACCCAGTTCTGAAACAGATCTGCTGAACTAGCCCCTGAAGGGGCCTGTCTCTTTCACGCTCTACAGAAGGAGCCCAAACCACGAGGTCAGGCTGGATGCCTCACTTCAGACAAACCCCTCGGCCTCTC
Organism: Ibidorhyncha struthersii; assembly: GCA_013398815.1. Taxonomy (NCBI): domain Eukaryota; kingdom Metazoa; phylum Chordata; class Aves; order Charadriiformes; family Charadriidae; genus Ibidorhyncha; species Ibidorhyncha struthersii. Next base: position 186,031 of record VZSZ01008543.1, read on the forward strand.
CTACATCTGTTGCCATTGCTGCCACCCCAGCAGCAGTCTTCAACTAAGGGCCTGAAGACCACCACAGAGATGGAAGCAGGTACCAGCACGATTTCCACTGTCAAACCTCAAATCCCACATCTAAATCAAAAGCAAAACAAATGTCAGGTAAAGTTCCTGACATTTTTACTAAAGGATATAGGATTTGAATACAAACCATGGATGGATGTGGAGTTTCTGTTAATCCTACTATGCTTGATCCACAACATGCAATACCTAGGATCTGATCTAGAAGCTCAAGACTCAAAAAATCCGGAACTCATGAACTCAAGAACATGAAGCAATCAGAAGTTCTTAATACATCACCAACACTAGGAGTCCTCCCAGGTTCCTGCACCTTCTTGTATGCATGCAACGCATGCTGTCTTTGTGGTGGTAGCTGGACATGCACCAGCCCTCCCACCCCTCTACCTGAGTTTCAATGAAAAGGAAATCCAGATAGGAACTGCATCACATCTCCTGCAGTGAGTGCCCCTATTTGCCCTCATCCTCGCTATGTACCTCCACACCTTTTTTGACCCTCCGGAGATATCAAGATTTGCATGCTGGGAGTAAGTCAAACTCATCACAGTCAGAGGTCAGAAAAGGCACACAGATACCCAGCAGTGCTGCTACCCTGTGCCAGCACCTTCCTCATTGATTCAGAGACATGTCACATATCCTGCACGAACTGAAGCTCGTTAATCCACAAAGGCTAGTTTTCCCCTTTAAGGCGTTATCAATGCTCTCACTGATAACTAGGGAAATTTCTGCTGTTTTTCAGATTTGATGTAAAAATCAATAACATAGAAAGCTCAGGTCATTAAAGATCCTTAGACAGCTTTGTAAGACTAGAGGCACTGGCCTTCCTGACTCTGTAAATCCCTGCCTAGATTCTTTTTTAAGTTTCCCTTCCTGTTATGTATTAAATGATGTTGCTGATTTTCAGCTGGAAGTGGCTGTGGGGTAAGAAATCCCAGAGTATATTTTATATATCAACTTGTTAGGTAAGATCATTATTATTTTATCATACAAAGAAGTGCTGAAATTTCACTATCACACCAGTTGCTGTTTACCTACCAATGTGCTCACATCAGAGGTTGCTAAATTATTAAATAGCTTTCTGACTTAATCCTCTAAAATTCTTTTCTGAAGAAAAGTGGAGAACATTAACGTCTACCACTTCATACTGCAGGCAGTGGTTCATTCTGCAGACCTTCTGGAGATACTGTTATTGCTGACTTTTGTGTTAGCTGTGCTCAACAAAATGTTTAAATAGAATAGACTGTATCTTCAGAAACTTATGTTCCTCTCCCACTCTAATTTTTGCTTAGTTGTCAGTTCAAGCTACGGCTATTCTTCCTCCGGGGTATCTGCCACGTTGCTGTAACTCCTTAGCCTTTCTTGGCCAGCAAGAAGCTGTCACAGACATCCCCACCAATGTCCACGGGACTCGGAACAGTAACATGGACTGCACCCCAGACTTCCCAGTGATGTCAATGTTGTGTGGGTTTAGTTTTTAAGATCCTGAAGTGGGAATGCTAATGTGAGGCCATAAAAAATAGCCAGTATCCTTGGAAAATTCCATCCCATCCCCATTACCTGAAAATGAAGTTATATTAACTAACTTTTGTTAGCACTACCACACTTTGATCCAATTTTTGTTAATGGTCATTGCATTTTTCAGTTCAGATTTCTACACTTCAGAAAGAGTTGAAAACGAAATAGTACATTATATGGGAAGAAGTATGATTCTAAGACTCACTTGAGAAAGTTGTGAAAGCAGCAGTCTTCAAAAACTGTCTCGAGAAATTAAGAGGAAACTAGTTCTTAAAGGGAGAGGAAAAGAAGAGCTACGGAGAGGAAGTCATTGCTGCCATCCAGCAGCCTGCTCTTTGCATCTAATTTTTCAGATAATTTAGAGAGAGCAGGACTTAAATGTCTGTTTGTCTACTGCAAATATCCTCAAGTATCCCACTGCACCACAGTTAATTTAATTTCACCTCCCTGGTACAGTGGAGCGTGTTGATCCTATACGGAGCCTGAACCCTCTGAGCAACCATCCTAGTCCAGGACAGAGGAAAGCAAAAGCCAGGCAGTGAACATGGTGCACACAGATCCATGAGCATATGCATTTGTCCTTCATTTCAGAGCCCAAAATAAAGCTTCCATAACCTTTAAATTACCATTTCAAAATCTTTCGCTACTTAATACATTCGGGTCAGAGTAGGTTTACTGGAGTTAACTATAAATTAATAAATCCAGCAAGAAAAAAAAAAATAAATGTATCTTCAACTTATGTATAATCCAACAAACTTAGCAAGTGCAGATAATAAACTAGAAATCTCCAGTAAAGGTGATATTTCATTAATAAACTTAAAAAACCACTTGAAAATTGAAAGCAATTTTAAATTAGCTTAAGGAAATAATACAGAAAAACAAAGATTAGCAGAGTGAAACTAAACTAATATAGAAAATCGATTATTGCATTGCAAAACAGACGGGAAAATTGGTTTATAGTCTTCAGTCACAAAAAATACTTGGTTAGGAACAATTCTCAAAGACACTATGTTTTCTGAAAGGGTTACCAAAAAAAAAATAATACAATGGTTCTGATCCCACATAAATCACTACACATGGTTAGAAACTCACAGAATGCGACCGTAAATGTTGTCACATACCACAAATGCTTAGAAAAAAAGAATCCTACAATCCACTATTTTAACTAATATCTGGATCTTTCACAACACTAAGCTCTCTGGGTATTTTGTTTGCAAGTCTACACACAGCTCTCTCGAGCTCAGCTGTTTCATGTGGGATGGATGCAGGAGCCCACTGCTAAGTGATCAGACGTATCAGACACCATCCCCATCACAAGCCCCCACTCAAGAGTGTGGTTCTGCTACACGTGACTCAGCGTGTGCGTGGGCACATGGGGAAGGGAGGGCATTTTCCCACACCATGATTATCAGAGAAATGGTAATCGTGACATTCGTGGCACAAGGCTCGATGGCACAGACCTTCCAAGCTCTGTGATGCCACTTTCCAAAGCAACCTCCCACAAGCTGCACCTCAGTTAAAAGTATTTCCAGGATTCACGCTGGTGGTACCGCTGTTACGTTCTCCTGCAATGTGCCGGTTGCTATAGAGGTGTTTAATTGACGCAATCCGTGATTTAAAACACTGCTGTTGTAAGAACTGCTCTTTCTGCTGCCAAGCACCCAGCGGCTGGAAAGCTGACAGCTGGACTGTGTGCAACGCGTCTGTTTGCAATGCACTTCAAGAGCCTTACCAAAAGTGCCAAGTATTGGGTTATTACCACTTGGCAGGCTTAAGACATATACACAGAGTGGGACAAACAAAGGTTAGCAGTCTGACCTGGCTACCTGTTTGAAAAAGGGGGAGAAAAATCATGTCTAGTACAGCTGAAACATGTACACCACAAGCAAAAATGCTACAGAAGAGAAAGAAAACATAAATCACTCCTCAACGATGAGGGAATCTTCGCTCTTGAAAGACTTCTAAGCAATCAGTCATCATTCCTAAATTCAGTCAACACACATGAAAGGAGAAACCCAGACCAGGCCAGGAGGAAAATCAGCACAACCAGATGTCCATTTGAACTAACACCAGTGCTGACAGAAGATGATGTGAGGCAACAGACCAGCACTGTAGCCCACCCTGTCAGTCTGCTGGGCTGCCAAGTCTTTTCAACACCTCCTTGGTCTCAGGCTAGTTGGTGTCCAGCTCCTAGTCAGACACTGCCTGCTTCCACGTGGTGGGTCCCTACATGTCATGGTGAAACCAAGGTCCTCTCTTTTCAAAGTAACTGGCTCCATAGTAGTTTCCCCTTATTAGCAGCAATTAACCAGCACCTGATCAGAAATATATGAGGTCTCCTGCGCAGCTCAGGGATTATAACCTGCCATATGCACAACTATTAGCATAGCACAACCGAGCCAAGCGTACGTCTGTTGGAACAGCTATTTGTGCACGTGGTCAGGAAGGGCTGCTGCCGCCGGTCATTTACAACTAAGGTCAATTTGCAGTATGAACTTGCTAAACACCTGGGCTCTCCAGCAAAACTCCTGCTACCTTCAACAGACCAGAACTTAACGTAAAAGAATATGAAGTGCCATTTGTAAGAGATGCACTGTTTTATTCAAGATTTGGTAACAAAGCAGTAAAGGTTCACAGAAATTCTCCAGTCTGAATATTCTGTAAAATTGCTAGTGCTGCACCATACACGCCTTGTGATCTGTACTCTTGTTTTCTGGGGTATTTTTTAATCCAATTTGCATCAACCATGGTCTTTTGGTTCATGATCCTTCTTTCTACCAGCATGGGAAGGCCTCACAGATACTAAATAATTTTTAAAAACATTTTAAAAACCCTCAGTAATTTAATCTCTTCACTAAGGTAAATACTGACATCAAAAACAGTATTCAATCAAAAAGGAACTCCAGTCACGTTCTGAGCCAGCAGTGGGCAAGGTTGGTTTTGTTTTTAATTAATGATATATAAGACAGAACATTAACAGCGGTATGACTAAGGGCACTACTGAAGGAATGTTTGAGCGAAGAGGCGGGCGTCACATCTACTTCTTGGCGATTCATGATTACTATTATTATTACTATCTGTCATTTTTATTTCATCACTACTATTCCACATTAAAAGAAAGTGGCCCATCCACAACAAAGCTTTCAACCAGCAAATCCACATCCACAGCACTGCCATTTTGTTCAAATTAGTAACTTGTTTTAAACAAAAGGAAATTACATTCTTCTCTTGCAGAAAATAAGCTATCCACACTTCCCACATAGCTTTGAAAACACACCTAAAATGACAATTTTCGATATGCAGTTCCTCTTCTAGTCCACTTACTTGGGGTTCATGTACCCAATCTCACATTTCATTCCTAGTGCAAAAGCTTGTATTTGTTTTTTTTAAAAATATGGACGAACATTTATTTAGATATATTAAGTTGAGGGGGACAATAGGGCTGTACTGTCAGTTGTACTAACGGTATGAAGAAGTGTAGTTGTATAGAAATGGATATAGAAAATAAACCCAGATTTTAATTAGTCATCTTCACACTATATTCCATAACTTTTATTTTGCTAAAAATATTATACTTGATTATGTATTTAAGTTGTCACTGCTAAACAAATAATAACCATTCTGCTACAAGATAAAAATGTTAATCCATTTCAGAGAAAACTGCATGTAATTTAATTATCACTAAGCTTTTTGTCCACATTTAATTATCAAAACTTACATTTAAATACTGCTTATCAACGCAAATCCTTTAAGCCTCCTGTTGAGTAGGCTTTGTACACAAGTGCCTGCACTCACAAGTGTGTGTGCAAACATGCATGTAAGGCTCCTTTTATGCACTTTCCTAAGTCATTGCCTTGCACTGCATCACAGTTTGAGGTATGAAACCAAGTTATGAAAAATTTGATGAATATAGTTTAACTGCCAAAATTTTCTTTTGCTCATGTTTGCAGAGCTGGAAAGTCTAAACACAGCATGATGAGGTAGACCCACCATGCCAAGTCACCTTTATTTGGGGATACTGATACTTGGCAGGAATTCTTCAAGTAGCCAGTTATTATAACCTTCAGCTTCTGTGGTGGAAAATGCTGCTGAGAAGGTGTTTGACAAAGAGCACACTTGCAATTAACATTTTCAGTGAAAACCATGCTTTATATATCCCACACGTTTCTTAATCACTACTCCACCTTCCTCATGCAAATTTAACAAATGACTTATATTTACATGGAAAGCTTCAAGTTTTATAAAATTAGGTCCCACAGGGAGGTGATTTTCATTTGTTCGGTGACTGCGTAAGAGTGATCCACAAATACACCCTTTTCTTAAGAATGGGTATAAATAACCCTCCAGAAATACTGCAATGGGTCAAGCAAAATCAGTTATGAAGTATTAGCATAGGAAACTGTTCAGGTAATGCAGCTGACCAAAGGAAGTTTGCTGTTAAATTAGTGAGCATACGCAGTGAATACAAAAAAGCCTAACAACTAAACCCAACAAATCCCACAGATCTTCACCAAAAACGAGTGTATGTAGTTCGATTTACCTTTGAGAGGTAATTTTCAGGCTGTGTACCAGTTTCTGCATAAGCTCACAGTTTTTTCAAACAGCTTCAAAGCATCAAATGATCTGGCAGAAAACTCCATCTACAGAATACTGAGTCTGCTCCAGGGATGTGCGGGAATGGAGCATGTTGGAGACCACGTGGCCCTAAACCAAGCCAGTATCACGCACTTTACCTGTGCAGCTCAGTCCGCAAGCTAGAGCAGTACTCACTAGCAACAGACCTCAGCTCTCCAAGGTGACATAAGTATTGTCGGTCTGCCTTGCTGCTCTTCTGAAAAAAACCTTTATTGAATGTCTTACCAAAAAAAAGACCCCCCCCAAACGGTTACGAGGTTTTTTTCCTCACTTCTGATGAGGCAGGAAACATCAGACCACGTGACTGATTTTTTTTTTTACTAATTAACCTGTCAGGCTTAAATATCAAAATAAATAGCTTTCCTTTTGATTTAAAACATAGTATTTTTTTGTTATTCTTCATTCAGATTAAAAAAAATGTTTTCAGCAAAAAAAAGCAGAACTCAACGTTAAGTGTATTTTTAGTTCAAAGTGAAGCATTCTCTTCTAAACACTTGTAGGAAACGCAGAGGGAACTAAAAGCTGGATTTTCTGGGGCGTGGTAATAATGGCGATGTTCTTTTACCCAAGACTTTGGGGATTAAATTCAGTCACCCAGAATATGAGAGATCCAGACATGATTTTTTTTTCCTGCGCCCAGCAGGAAGTAGATCCATTAGTCCCAATTCACAGGGAAGTGTTCCATCCACTAAGCTACAAAAGGAAACAATCTCCCTCCATACTAACTCTTCTATCTTTTTGCTATCAACAAAGCTATTGCAACATATTTTCAGAGGACACAGCATCTCAGCAAAGAGACTAGCAATCTGAAACACAGCTGCCACACTGCACAGCACTCCCTGAAGAGATTATGTCTAATGAAGAGTCTGGAAGATAATTTTACAGGTCATTTCAAGCAAGATAGTTGAGGCTGGAGACAAAAATGATGTTATGCCAATAGCAGAAACTGTTATATTGCAGGCAGGGAAGAAATTATTAAACATATTATTTAACAAAGAAAGGACTTTAAAGTATGTGTTGGGTTTGATAGTGCCGAGAAACACTTGATCTGTAAATCACAAAAGCTGAGGAAGAATCTATGCCTCAAGGCAGTTATGCACATCAGAACATTTTGTTTCCCTGTTTTCATCTGATAATTTGTGTATCTCATTTACTTTACCACTGACATTTTAATGCATAATTGTCCTTCCTCACGTATATAAGAAAATATATTTATTTTTCAAGATGCAAAATATTTCAAAGTATAAATAAGCAATATAACCAGCTGTCTGACTGAATTAGTGTATTCTCACTAGCTTAGCTTGCTGACAATCTGTTCTTCAATAACATTTTTTCAGCAGGGAAGTTTACGTACAAGTACTATCACTTTCAAATCCCACTGCACGTCAGCACTCAGATTTGGGCTTAGACCTTAAAATGCACTTTCCATCCTGTTTTAAACTACAAAACTGGGCTCTTTGCCAATGAAATACTTGCACAAGAGGAAAAAAAGTGTATCCACATTTTTGTATTTCAGGGGGCAATCTTCTAACATGTATGTCGCAATGTATTTTTTGAAACATTAGGGGTGAGACTCGATGACTAGATGAAGAGGACTACTAGGAAGAAAGTTCTTGCATATCATTTCTAATATACAATTATTAAATTCTTAAAAAGTAGCCTCATCTTCTGGCAACCATTTAATTACAAATTCTGCAAATAGCCTGAAGTGTGTTTTTCCTACCAAAGGTTCTGAATTTAAAATAAAAGCAAGATTTTTCAGCACAAAATCCTATTAAAATTTCATTTTGCACCATAGTGCAAATAAAAGCGAGTATCTTCTATCCACTTACTGACAAAAGACTGTGTGACCCTACTTGGCACGGCTGCTGAGCCCAAGGTACCTTGCTGAAGTCTTGTTTGCAGCAAAGGCAGCAGCTGCTGCGGATACAGTAAAGCTGTTCTTCAGGAAGAGTGGTACTGAATTCATACTCATTCGATATGATGCCATTGTTAAGCCCAACTTTTGAAACTCAAAAGAAAGCCTTAAATATATGAGTAAGTCTCTTGCTACTCACAGAGTCAGTTAACACTGACAGGTCAGTATTTCAAATATTTTTCCAATTTACAGGTCATTTAACATTTAAGCACACTTGTCCTCATTTGAGGTAAACCAGAATCGACTTGCTGCCTCAGCCTTAACAATAACCCAGCCAGCGCTGCTGAATTCATTGACACAACATCAAGCCAGCTGGTTTGATCACTGACAATTATCCTGATTTTTAATGTGACTATGCTATTTTATAATTAATGAATCACCTGAAAAATCATCTGGGGAAAAAAAAAGGCAAACAGTGTCTTTCATTAAACAGACAATTATTTTCTGCTATAAAGCAACTGTATATCAAGGCTTAGGAGTAACACCACTAAACTAAAGTAGTAGTTTGATGGATTAGGGCTTTAGCTACAAATACAAGAAATAATTATCTTAAAATTGTTATTTTAGAATCCAGCCACTACAGCACTTGCAGGCAGTCACAAAACAACACATGAAAAACATGTTCTACAAACAACACACGCAATGCATTAGCACTAAATCACCACTTGAGGAAGACTGTTCCTCGGTATCAGACTACTTTTCAAGCAACAGTCCCATGCTGTATTACACCAGGAAGCATGTTACCCTCTCAGTAATGTTTAAAAGGAGGTACACTTCAGCTTTTTTTGGACATCAGCTGTACTCTGCATTACATTCTGCATTAATCATCACCACACAAGACGTTCCTGGGGTATTTCTGCACGTGCAAATGATGCCTATCATTTTCCAGTCAGCTTGAAAAAAGTACCATTAGCAATTGGATATACCAAGAAAAACTCTAAGTGAAATGTAAGTAGCTTTAGTTAAAACATTTTAATACACCAACTGTTGTAATCTGGAAGTTTATTTTCTTGTGTTTGCATTTAAGTGCAGATGTACCATTTGATCTCAAGGGACGTATAGCTCGATCTCAATGGACAGACCCACAGACCCCATGTTTCAGACTCATAACCCAACAGGCACCAAAGATTCATACAAGGACTTTGATGGAAAAATATGGCAGCACGACCAGCTCCCTGAGCCGCCATATTCCTGGAGAAGTAGCTAAACAATAAACATTTACAAATCATATATGGACAGATAAGGCACACCCAGTGAGTTCAAGTAGATTCACAGCACGTGAAGTACTGATTTTACATAATTTATTTGTCAGGGTAGTAATACATGCCCTTCATGAGCAGTATGCTTGGAATCTCCAGAGACCTTATGACTCTACAGATACAGGGCAAGATTCACATCATACTCTCTATCTACCATAACAACATCAGGAAATACTGGTCATTTGAGGATTTTCAAATAGAGAAAAGTATTCTTACTGCATGTTGATGACAAAGATTAAAACTAGTATATCCTAACCGCAGGCCATCTGATTATGTTCATTTGAAGGCGACTAGTAAAACTAATGACTTCTGGCTGAAAAGACAGATCTGCAAAATGTACCTAAAACGTGATGTAGGTGGAATTTACGCAGGAAAATTCAAAACCTGTGTTTAGCAATCACCGTACCATGGAGGAGCCTATACTCACTGCATTCATACCTGCCAGCCAAGGCAGTCCTTGAAGCTGTTGCATGTAGGCATTGTCTATGGGTGCCTGTGAAGTGGCTCCTTTCCACAACCAGAGAAGCCCCAAATGACAGCTTCCCCATGCCTAACATGCATCTAAAAACCAAGCACTGCCTACCAAAGAACCCTTTTTAATAGCGATTATACAAATTTGAGAAGGGGCACATTCCTCCAATTTACACCCACCATGCGTATCAGGTAGCTTCTGTCTATTCTCTCAAAGACTGATGGAAACGCTCTCCATCAGGGAAGGACTCCAAGGTCCTGGACCTACCTGTACCACCACAGAATCAGTCATCTAAGGCCTTGACATGACATAATTAGACATAAATTCCTGCACTTAGTGCTGCCTTAGTCCTACAAAGCAACTTGACTAAGTTGTAGGCTTTCCTTATCGCCAATGTGAGAGGCAATCTCCACAATTGTGTGCTGGACCAAGAGCCACTAGCACAGGCTTATACTGCTGAAGTAAAAATATGAGCACTCCACAAACCCTGCAGATTTTGTTTTCAGAAATGCTTTGAACCCTTTATGCAAGATGTATCCTCCTGTAGCTGCACAATCATTCTGAATGAGTACACAGCAAAGGAACTTCAGAATTGCCCTATTACCTCACAGCTGAAGTCCACTAGTCACAACCAATCTCTGAACTAACTATCGTGAGGTTTTTCTTTGGAAGGCATTCTTTAGACAGATGCATTCATATATTTTGAGTTGAGGTTTAAGTCCATCGTGCAATAATGTATGTGCTCTTATAGCTACGTGAGCATACTGAATTAGCACTCTACAAAGACACTTCGGAATAGCAATACAGCAGTGAATTCTGAAAACTCTGTTTTTTCCTAACTGAGTTTATAATTAATCAAACACTGCGAGTGTTGTCACTTTCCTTACTATTATTCCTTTCCTATACCCAGGTAGTTGGCAAGTGGCTGCTAAGTCCCTCATAGATAAAACAGCAAAAATTAGGAGAGGCTGGTAACTGGAATTAACTGGTTAAGCAGTAAAATACCATTTGTACAAAAGAAAGTGCGCATCTGATAATCACCTGAGATTTTAGGACTCATCTCGCATTGCTAAATACCCTTTTTCCCCCTCTGTGGGAGAGCTTCTCCTCAGAAGCATTAACAAGTGGTAATTACAGAAGTCATGCTGACAACACATAACCAGAGGGACACTGTCAACACCGAATGACAATTGACCTGGATGTTAAAAAAACTGCGGTTCCTGGAATCTTCATAATTTACGTTTCATTCAGTTTTTATCGCATATGTTCTTGCGCCCTACTTCTTCAAATGCTAACTACCCGGCAAAACTTGGGAGAATTAAATTACACAAGGCGACACGATTTTGCCAAAACGCAGTTAATGAAAGGATTACGGTTTTACGAACACGCCTGTAACGCGCACTCCCTCCGCGGGGGCAACTGACCGTAGGAGTTAAAATTTCTGGTAACTGCGTTAAACCCATTAGCTCCCGCCAGGTTTAAGGAAACCGACGTCCCTCGCGCCCCTCTCCACAGCAGGCCGTGAGGTTCCGTCCTCCGCCTCCCCTTACAGCGGGGCCGGTACCACGGTCTGCGCCCCGGGGAGGGGACGGGGACCTCTGCCGGGGGGGGGGGCGGGGTGCCAGCGCTGCTGCCCCGCCGTTCGCGCCGCGCCTTACCCCGCTCCTCCACCGGGCAAGACGAG